>VXBA01002427.1:226873-299955 GCA_013399895.1 Serilophus lunatus
TTCCGTGAAAAAAAAAAAAAAAAAAAAAAGAAACATTTCCATGATAAAAGGGCTTGGAGATTTTTTGGCAACACTTTATGAAAATAGTTGTAAGACATGTATCTGTTCTCTTAGCTAACTGCTGACTTTTCTTGAGAAGAATCAGTGTCTTATGATCCTACAGATGGTTTAAGTTTTATACAGGGCATCAAAAATTGTCCTAGTTGTATGTGATATGGCCTTTACCCACTAATAATCATGACATGGCCAAAACGCTCTGATAAGAANTTGGTTGGCTCTTCCAAGTACAATTGCTTGATTCCAATACGCATTCTGATTAATTAGATAAGGTCTATTGTTTCTCTTTCTGTATGTGGCTCTTACTTTAGAGAGGCAAGAGCATCTTTACCTTCTGCACACACGATAATTTTGCAAACCAAGAGAAAAGTGAACAAGAAAAACAGCTTTTAAATGCTGACCTAACTTGAATCAGGATGAAAGAAAAAATTTGCTTTTTAGTTAATTTATTTTCCAAGATCATTCTAGGAATTAATGCTTTCTTAGGACTGATTACTCTTAAACAGTTCTAGGAGGATAAATTCAACTTAATTTAAAACTTTGACATTTCCAGCTATTTGTTACTGGATCAAGTAAAGAAATACCCCAATTGCTAATTCAGCAGATCCTCCTTACAGATTTCCCAGGAGGCTCAATGCACGCAGAGGATAGGATTGATTTGCAGAAACACAGCTGAATGCTGGACACTTGCTTGCTTATACATGACCACTTGTCTTATTTCACTGGAAATGTGACTTGAGTTTTCTTCTTGTTCAAACTTGTTGAAATTGAATTTACTTTGATTAAACTTCAGTTTCTAACCTCAGGTGAGAGATACAGTAGTTCAGGCAAAATGGAGGTAATCAAATAGTAAAGTTGAAAATGGACATTTTGATGTCTTGATATCTTCAACTGTTTTTTAGTAAAAATAATTGCTGAAGCTGTTTCATGAGATTTGGACAAGTAGGAGAGGGTTTTGCCAGCTACAAGGTACACAGAAACTAGTATGGATTACAAAGAAACCTGAACTGCAAAATGTAGTTCAGAGTTGATAGTCTGAAAAACCACTAATTTGTCAAGGTTGCAATAACAAGGAGAGAGTAGGGCAGCCACACATAGAATCACAATTGAAAATAACTTAGTTATTTAGGTCAAACATATCAAAAGAACAGATGCAATGCTATGCCAAGCAGTTAAATAGATCCCCACGTCTCATGTCCAGAAAGGACAGTTGTTTGACCTAGAATAATTCTACTCCAATCCAAGCTTAATACCTTTTGGTGACCATTACGTGCATACCTTGTAGATGTTATTAGCATTTGTGGGATGTATTTAGTCCTTTCTTAAAAAAAAAAAAAAAAAAGGTAATATGAGTATGAAGTACTAAACTGATATTTCTGTGATGAAGGTAAGATGTTAATGGAGGCATGGAAAGCTTGAATTATACAAGGGAACTCCTGTATATCTTAATGGTATGGATGTAAATGTGTAAATAATAGATTTCCTGAAATATGCTCAGATCAGCACAGAAAAAGGTACTTAGCTATGCATTCAAGCCTCAGTTGTGCCTTTTTTTTACATGGACATAAAGTAATGGGTTTCATTTCAAAGGAAGCTGAATATTGGGAAGAACTCTGAATGCAAGAGGGATACAGTATCTCCTGTAGGCCAGTTAAAGTGAGTACATAGTTGTTGAAGGAACTTAAGGTTTTTTTTGTTGTTTGTGGNGGGAGAAAAACAACACTCCAAAGACCCCAATTCTAATCTGCAAATTGAACATCAATCTGGCCATCTGGGAAATCGGAAGTACTCCAACAGTGTGATGGCACAACAAGGGGATTTGGAGAGCAAACTGCTCTCTGATTAG
Source organism: Serilophus lunatus (assembly GCA_013399895.1). Classification (NCBI taxonomy): domain Eukaryota; kingdom Metazoa; phylum Chordata; class Aves; order Passeriformes; family Eurylaimidae; genus Serilophus; species Serilophus lunatus. The sequence continues at coordinate 228,777 of VXBA01002427.1, forward strand.
CTCCCATGCCTCCAGGGTTTTATCTTATTTTGTCTCTGGTGAGGACAAAGGCTCAGAGCCAGACACTGGAAGAGGCTGTCTCCTGACTTCAGTGAAGGCTCTGCACTTCATGCAGTGCTTGGACTAATTATATTTAATGGGCTTCTTCAGTGTTTAATGGACAGCCAAGAGATTTTCTACAGGCACAGTATTAGCTCTAAGCAGGGTAAAAATTGAAGTACGCCTTTTTAAATGTTTTTGTACTAGTAGAGATAGATGTTGCTTTGTTTTTATGGAAATATTAAATGTAAACTATTTTTCAATACCAGAACCTACTTTTCACTTACAGATCAGAAGTATGTTGACTATGGAAGCCTAGGGGAAAACTCTAATAATATGTTATATGGTTTCACTTACCCACAATGTACTAGGATGCCAAGGCTGGGGCTACAAATCTGTGACCCCCAAATATTAAAGTGTTGTTACCAGCTTTAACTTGTCAAATGAAGACAGGAAATCTTAGTAGCAGCAGGGGCCCAGCAGAGTGCTTCTGCTACTGTGCTTAAAAGCTATGCTAGCAAAAATAATACTATTTAGTTTGTCATTGTAAAGTTTATTTCGGCACCAATGCGAGTCTCAGGGCATGGGGGGAGGGAAGAAGTCAAACAGAGGAAAAAAATCATATCCAATGTATTAAAAGGGCCTATAAATAAGTTAAATCAACAATAAACGTGAATCACCCGCAAATGTTTTATGAAAGCAATCTTTTTCAGAAGATCTATAAATGTTAAACCTATTCACCTCTAACTCATATTTTGAACAAAAAGATAAAAAGTAAAAGTACCTTTTATTATATTGCAGTGAGCAGTTTGCATCTTGTTGCAGCAGATGACTACTTTATTCCTCTACCTAGTGTCATTTCAGGCAATATTTTGTAGGAACATCACTAGTGCCACTTCCATGACTTCTTCTTATATTTGGGTGATAAGACACCAAAGAAGTAGACACAGCAGCATGTAATATCATCATTACACCTGAATTCACGTTGCCCATTACTCCTCAAATGTTCAAGCAGAACTAATTTAGGAAAGAGTATGTTACAATCTGTGCATGGACAATTTCTTGCTTTGTGTAAATTAAAATTAATGAATTCTATTTCTTACATGATTCTATACCAAGTTTAGAACAAACTTATGCTCTTGGAGGCCTATTGTCAACTGATGTGCTTTTGTGTGCGTATTCCAAGCAGAGGCCGAACCAGAGAAGTTTTCAAAGGACTTTGAGTCTGCTGAAAGTATGGATACCTATACATGACACTTGTGTATTACATGGCACTAGGGCTGTTTGTGAAAGACTGGTTTTAGCAAGATGAGATTTTGTAATTTTAGTTCATGGAATTTCCGTGTTCTCCTAACAATAAATTTAACTTCTGTTCCTCTTCTAACAAAAGAGCTATTGTCTATAAATAGAGTGCAAGCAGCTTTACTGGAAAAGAGAACTAGACAATTTTGTGATGCCTCAAAGAGATGAGAATTTTGTCCTACCTGTTTTTTTCCCCCTAAAATACTATATTCACCAATGCAATTCCTCTGCTAAGAAGAATCTCTCACCACAAAACACTCTCTGGATGGTCTAAGAATGCTAATAAGAATTTTGATTTTGCCTTGTCGTGCAAGAATGAGCTTACACTGCAGCAGTGATTGTCAGTGACTACTACTTTGCCAAGTACTTGAGTTCCTTTTGCTACTTGGGTTCCTTTTGCCAGTAATGGTAATTGGAAATGCTTATCCTGGTGAAAATTGTTTATAACCCTGTTAAAGTGGGCAACCAGTGCTAGTGAGCCTTTACCACTGTGTTTTTACTGTATGTTACCACGTAACACTTACTGGTGTTCTCAATGTGTATTTGAGCATATGCAAAGGGCAGAATCTATCAAGTTCCATCAAGCACTCTCTGTAGCCATCTTCTCACTGTAGAAAGAAGCTGCAATACAGAGGCAAGGAACTTAATTGAGAAAGTAAGCCATGACTGAATTTCATAAAATGTATCTATTTGGGGATTTTAGGCTGTATTAGAGTGAGTTGTTAATCTCCTATCTTTCCATCACTCACTTAGCATAATTCATGATTTCTGTGATGTTTAAATAATAAACAGTCTAATCCCACTGGGGTATTAATACCAAATATGTTTGTTAACTTTCAGATTTACGGAAAGTTCTGTATATGGAGTTGCTTCACTCTAAATTGAAGCATCCTGTTGCATCAGGATTGTCAGGGATGGCAGCAGGCCTGGCAGCACCCTGGCATTAATTGATTAAATTAATATTGATAATATTTGGATATACCCTTGAATACTGTGACTCTTAGCACATCCTTAAACGAGCAAAAGCAGAAGAGCTATTGCTACTTGGCCGAAACTGTCGGTTGCTGATAATGTATAAGGTAAACTTTTTAGCAAGAACGTTGTAACTAGTGATAAGCGAGGCTTCTGGTTGCTTTTTTATAGTTCTCCAATCATAGTAGTGGAAAACAACTTTCTGTCCTATGAGAGGAAAGCGCGTTGCCTTCTGTAGGGGGATAATACCAAGTGCGACAGCAATAAAGTGGCCATTTTGGACAATCTTGTCTAACTGTCCAGTGTGTCATTCTTGGCCCAACTGCGACACAGGATGACTTATGGGTCAGAAGGTAGATTGGGAAAATTGTTGATTGTCAGTTTTTAAACAGGTGTTTTTGCAATTTCAATACAGACAACTCTGTTTGTGGTTGATGATATGAAAGATTCTTGTAAAGTAAAGGCAAATAATTTTTCAATGAAGAGGAATGATGATATTCAGTAAGACAACTTATAGACCCTGAAGGCACTCAAAGTGAAGAGAAGCAATGAAATATGTTGTGATAGGTTGTGATTTTTCTAATGGATGCAAGACATGTTCCCACTATGAGAAAGACAATGTCAGGAATGTATCAATAGCAGGCCAGCTGGCTGAAGGTAGAGGACAAGCCTTCAGGTTTAATGCTGAGGGATGTTTGAGATAACTGAGCCAAATTCAGTACGGCACAAAGGATTGATCTAAGTACTCTAACCTGTACTTCAAGCCAGGTGGTCGCAAACTCTTCCTGGTGTTAACTTTGGAGCCTGACTTCCCCCTTGACCAGCCAGCTCTGTTCAATAAATCTGCATTAAACATGAACTATTTGTCTCTTTCTGAAAATTTTTCTGTCACTTTGATAAGCCGACCCAGGTCACTGAGAAAAAATCCCAAGCTTAGACAACTGAAACACTGTGAGTGTACAACTTAATGGAAGGAAAATGGAATTCAACTGCATTTTGAGGTTTTCCACAGCAGTGATCCTGTAGTTTGTTACAGCAGTTTGGATTTAGCAGTATTTTATTTTATTGCTCTGGATCTGGTTATAATGGTTTGTGTCTTTTGTAGCTAAAGCATGCTTGATCTTGAGGGAGAAGGAAAGGGATGACAAAAATTTATCTATTGCTTTTCTTTACCTTCATCACAACAGGTCGTCTACAAAAGTTGTTTTATAAAACATGAACGTGTTTAATTTTGCTGGAAAGCTTAAAGCCAAACACAGGGGAGCACTAAAAATTCTTCTGAACTAAAAAATCTGAACCCAAAAAATCTAGCTATCCTCCTTCTTTAAAGGGGATAAATATAAATAAATATTTCATACTAAAATGGCATTCTTAGTATTGCATGGAGAGGCTGCTAGCTGACTTGTTAGTAATAGAGATTTTTGTGCTCTAGTCACACGTGCATTTCTAGTGTATAGATATATTTATCTCATTTGTAATCTGCAGTTGGAAACACTCATCATTTCCAGAGAGCATGGAAGTGTTTTGGACAGGTTAAGAAGTTTTTTGGGTTTTGTTTTGGGTTTTGTTCGGTGTTTTTGGGGTGGTTGTTTGTTGTTGATTGGTTGCTTTGTTTTGGATTAGAGTTTTTTGTGCGAGAGAATTTATAACTACAAATAGGACAAATATTTGTCATACAAATTTTTCAGGTTTGTGCAATAAAATACTCCCTGGTTAAAAAAAATGTGTAGGTTCAATATGGCCACCATGTTCACTTATGCTACGTAAATATCTTGTAACTAAATAGCATTATGAAATAACAATGTTTAAGGTCTAGGTTCTGGAATACGGAAAAAGTATAATAGAACAGTAGATAACACTGATTTCATAAAAAAAATGTGTTGAGATACCAGAGGTTCCATAATGCCTCCAACAGATAATCTGATGTGATAATAAAAAATGGTAAAACAAGATTGATCAGAATGAAGGTGAACAAAATCTGACAATTTAAGTCAAATTCTATGGATTCAGATTTTAGTCCAAATACTTTATCTGTTTTGTGTTCTTCTTCCTTCAACCTTGCTTTGGTATTCCTCAGTATTTATAAAAAAACATAAGTTCCAATTCCTCTGTCATGCAGAGAAAAACATAAACTTTCAGTTTTCAATGTTTAGTTTTTGACTTTATAGCTTATATTTGAACAAGAACCAACATTAATCACAATCTAATCATTTTACTATTAGTCATCTTTATTTTCACCACATTTCCCTCCCCTAGTGGTGAGTTATCTTTGGTAGACATCTGCCATTAGATGCTAAAGGGTGCAACCGGTTCACACTTTTCTAGTTTCTGTTTATTTTTTTCTAATATGAGATCTGTTCTCTTTAAGTGAATTGTAGCTGCACTTGTAGCTTATTATTTGAAATTAATTTCTGTTCATGGTCATATTTCAACTTTCCATAAAAGAAAGCATTAGTTTTTTTGTTTGGTTTTTGGTTGTTTGTTTTTTTTTTTTTAAGAAATAATATAGGAATATCATTCTCTTATTGCTGTCTGTCCATTTTCCTGCCCCATAGGATCATAAGGATTGACCTTTGATTATGTGTCCAGTTAGTTTCCTTGGTTTCTTGAACAGACAAGAGCTGTTTGCTGTTTCTTCCCAAACTTGACATTACTGCACATCGTGCTTCAAGGCTTAATGGCAAAATATAAAACAGTTTTGAAAACAATTTGGTAGCCTTTTGTGAACCCATTATCTCAATAATGGCCCCATCCCTTTGTGTGCTCTCCTTAAATAGCATTGCTCCTTTTTCTCTCAGGTTACTGTCAGTTGCTGAAAGATCTTCACTGCCAAGAGTTCTCCCACTCATTTTAATTACTATGGGACACTGCACTCCTTGCTCCTACACAGAGCTGTTAAATAAAGCTGGCTGAGCTCATCTTTCACCAGCTGTAAAAACTCTGTTTGCTAAATCAGCACTCCCCCCAGTCATTCACTACACAAAACACAAAATGTGCACCTATTTCTGGAAACTACCTCCTGTAATTCTCATTTGCTGCCTTTGGACTACCTTTTCCTGTATGTGTTGTTTTTATCCTTCCTCTTAGTCACTCACCTCAATATGCCTGTTCTTGTTCTCATTCCCACTCTGATCAAACTCTGGCAGGATTCATATTATTACTCTATTTGGTGCGCTGTTGTTCCTCTCAATGCTGAAGTCTATGAAGATAAACCTGAAAATGCAATACAGAAAAGCAGTAGGAGAGAGGGAAAGCAAGTGAATCCCACCCTAAATAACAAGAACCATTGTTATAAATTTTTCAATTTTGTCAGTTTCCAAATTGTAAAGTTGCTATAGATCACAGGTTATAAAAAAAAGTGTTGTTCTCCAGTTTTAAAAAAGGGACATAATTCTGTAAATAGTTTATGAATGGTGAAGAATAGGATATTTTTACCGTCTAAACTGTTGTTACATGTTATCTGAAAGAAGTACTTCCGGAAACAAACACAAATCCAAAACCTGTTCTCAGCTATATAAATACAGCATATATGTATGCACACACAACCCTGTAAATAGAGTAATCATACAGAACAGGGGTTTTTTTTTTTCATATTTCTTCCTCTGAAATCTAATACAGAAACGTAGAAACATCTATTCCCACCCTACCCTCTTTTTCCTTAGAACATGTAATAAGTCAAAAAGCATTCTACAGAGAGTGTATAGGGTTTTCTAGATGAAAAAATAGAATACAATAGAAATTGCATTTCTTGGAGATGAAAATAATCTGTCAACTTTGACAAATTTGCTAGAAAATGTCATTGTATTATATAATCTTTAAACTTCATTCAATTCATTAGCATTTCACTTAAAAATATTTAACCATACATTCACTTTTATTTATCATCCCTTTCTATGTAGTATTTAAATGCAATAGCATTTCAGACTTTCCAGATTAATATAAGTTTTAAGATAACAATGGCATTAGCCTCTGAAAGGTGCACTTTTTTTTTTATTTTTTTTTACACTTATGAAATGTAATCTCCTTTTGGAACTACATACTAATTCCAAGTATTTCAAGACAGAAAGTAACATTTCTTTTCCACCCACTGATGTTCTTCTGGATGATTCCTCCAATATCCACATTTGATCTTTTTCAAAACATAAGTTTCAAAACTAAAATCCATTTCTTTTTTTTTTTTTTTTAAGTTCATTTTTTCAGCCATATCTGCTTTGTAAATATCATTCTGAAGGAGCATGTAATGGTTTTCTTTGAACTGATTGTTGTTTTTCTCTGTAAATTATTTCAAAGATAGTGAAAGTCTTTTCTACTAATACAAAGTTGACCACCTGTTAAAAATAGGACTGTTAATTTTATTGTATTTTTTCCCCCTACCTTTAGAGTAGAAAGATGAGATTTATGTTTATGGAATTGTGGAGAGAAAGAGAAACTGCAAGATTGGAAAAAAGCACTGATTTTACCAAAATGTGTTAGAATACATTGATTCATCAAAGAAAAGAAACCCTTTAAACAGTGGTGAATTTTTAAAAGAATTTTAAATGGGAAAGGATATTTGGAAAACATAATAGAAGAGCTATCTTAAGGATAGTGAAGTGGAATAGCACATTAGAACTGCTTTAAAATAAAAGTAGGAGGAGACTTATGTCCATGCATAGACTTAAACTGATCAAAATCATCCTGTGTTAATTTTGTGGGGGACTTCTTTTACTTCATTTTAACTTTTTGGTGAAAATTGGAGCAATCGTCTAAAGGTACAGACCCAGTAAGTAGGCTGACATTTATTAGCATAGCTCATGTGTGACAGGAAAGTAGGTAAATATCTTTAAGTCTTTCATTTCAAAGAAAGCAAAAGGTCACAAATTTCACTTCAACAGGGTCTTTGCCATTTGAAGTAATTCGTATGTTAGTTATGCCACAATAGATGTGACAGTAGCTACAATGATGCTTTTAACTCCTTCATTCTCCAGTGAAGCTCATAAGCTGATCTCTCAAACTGAGGATCTGCTTCCTGCAGAGCAGCAGAATAAAAGTGTGACATCACACTATACAATCCATTAATGGCTGGAACTTAATAAAATTTTGAAACATGAAATGCATCATCAACAAACCTTCTAATGCATCTCACTATGTTCCGGAAAAGAGTTTTTCCAGTAATTTTTATTTCTGAAGCCAATTAAAGAAAGTTAATTTGATGTAGTATGTCTTGTATATAAAGCACTGAGAATATTTGTTAATGAGTCTGTCAGCAATTTGAGCACACAAATTTCACTGTTTATAACTATAGCTTTGTATATAGACGCATCTTAACAGTTCATATGCAGTCCTACACTGAGCTAGATCAAAATTCATCTCTGTCATCTCTGGTTTCAGTGTAAATCTGGCACTTAATGTATAAGTGCTCAGTTTCTGATGCCAAGATTTCAGAAAACATTTGCTTCTTACCTCTGCTGTTCTTGGCTAATAAGATTCTGTTTAGAATAAAATAATCTACTGAAGATGAATGCTCTGAAACTTTTTATTAAGTAGCTGAAGTGTTCCCCATTTTGTGAGGATAATGGAGATACTGGATCACTGTAATCTCATATATCTTGCCTTTTTCAATGTATTCTCTGTATTTAAGTATCTTTTTAAACATTTCTTGTAGGTTAGCTTTACTTGAACCAACAGAAACACTGCTAGTGTTTTTTTTTTGTAGTAACCTTAAATTTTTCATCATGCTAAACATTTTTTTTTTTTTGAGAATTTTGGAGTGGTTTTCTTTCCTCGTATTTGTTCTATGTCTTTACTAGCAAGACAGAACCCATTCCAGGAAGGTATGATGTTTTGAGGTGAAAAGGATGAGTGTCAATGTGGAATGTACAAAGATCTGATGACTGTCTGATGACTTTTGTTTTATGTAGATTTACATTTATTTATATCACTACATAGACAAAGAGATGCTGAAGAAATTCTAAAATACAAATAATTGAACTTCATGAAAAATTGCCTCAGTGAAGAGCAAGAAATACCATCTCCCTTATTCTGAATAGCCTGAATTAACTCAAATTAAAAGAGAACACATACATTTTCTATAACTTGTCTCTAGGCCCTACTAATTCTTTGTTCAAAGCAGTAGGTTTTTGATGGTACGGCAGTTTACCAAAGTGAGTGTGGAAGAACAACGAAGAGACCAATAGAGAAGATAGGGGCAGAAAAAGATGTTGATTAAAACAATGAAAGACAAATGGGCAGAGGAAAAGTGAGAAAACAAACTCAAAGCAAAGCCAAAGGAAAGGAAAGAGGGTTTTGAGTTAAAATTTGAGGCAGACTTATTTCAGGGGACTTAATTGCTTACTACATTTTCTCTTATGTTAAGTTGTTTAATTTTGATCCTTGTAATGCATATTCTAGAGGGATCCTATTACTTCTCTGAGTAATTTGTTGGTATTGTTTGTGTTTGCTTTCCTAGGTCTGAAGAACACTTAATGCAGTAATAGTTCTATATTCCAAAATAATCCTTTAAGACCATTTCCCTGTTTGTAGGGCTGGAATGAATTGATTCTCAGTAGATACTTGATTATCAAATTCAATCACACAATATTTGAAAATGAATATTTATTACTGTGTATTTTGCCAACTAGTATGGAACAGTTCAAATTAGCAGTACAGTTTGCCTAACTAGAAGTAATTTGCAAAAAATATAAATGTGCTCAATTATTTCCTGAAATATCAATTATTTACTAGGAAGCTAAAGAGAATGTTTTCAAATTAACAACTGAATGTTCACACATAGCAGACATAGAAATACAAAGAAATAAATCCTGTCATTGTGAGGAGGAAGGATAAGAATCGAGGAAAGAGGCTCAGAATATGAGGGCACTAGAACATGTTGTTTTACATACTTCTGTAATAATTTTTACTTTAATGCACAATTACCTCACCTCAAATGTGCACGTAATTGAAAAGTCTAAATGCCATTTAAATAATGACATCTCCATATCGTGCATATAAATTGCACAAAAATCCTTCAGAAACTCATGGGTGTTTTAGAAGGAATGTTGACCTGCTTCAAAAACAAGGTGACTAAATGGAATTGGGGATGTCATTAGCTTTTGATATCCACTCATGAGATTATGGGCCCTTAGCCACGAAGTGATGTAATATGTATTGAAGTATCCAGGTTTCATATAAAAGGAATAAGTGCTAAACGAATGTGAGGTGTGGGGGAAGAGAAGGAAATCACAATCTGCAAGTTACATGAAAGTGAATGAATTAAGCTAAGACAGTTTTTCTCAGAGTTTGGAATGGAGGAAAGTTAAAGAATCAGAGGAATTTTGTATCTTCTAGGAATAGGGCTCTTTCTGGTCCCTTAAACTAATAATTTCTTTTCATCTGTAACCCACTTGTTCTTTTTAATATGGAAATCTAGGGCACCTACTGTAACTAGTATAGGTAGCAAACACTTTTTTGTTATTCCTCTGTATCCCTTTCACTGTATACTGTAAGTCCTGGAAGCTGTTTTATTTCTATTTAGCCACTGGAGTTGCAATAGCTTTTCAACTTCTGCTCTCTGTACATGGGCTTTAGAAAAAGACTTGATGGCCAAGAGGATTACAGAAGTGTGTTACTGAGGGTCATACAAGGGCCTTCTGGCACTTTATTTCTCATGGAGATGCCCAAGAAGAAAATTATGCAGAAAATTATTTCAGGGCAAGGCATTAGTGCTCACACTTTCAACTAACAAATAATGGCAGGAAACAAAATCTAATGCCTACGATAACATTTCAGAAGTCGTTTTCTACAAATGGCACCAAGACAGAGTCCTAGTGAAAAACCCCTCTATACTTAACACAACACCACTTCGCCACGATTCTGTGGATATAGCTATCTTGATTCTTATGTCGAATCTGTAGAAAACTAATAAGGTCTGTAAATGATGTTTTTCCAGGGTAAATCTGATGCTTATAGCCTTGTATTGAATTTTGATTTGAAGCAAAATTATTGATTCTGCTTTAATATAGTGTTGTGGATTTGAGACAGTTTCATTACAATTATGTGGACTATAACACAAGTGTATCTCTAGATTAATATATTCTGTCCATTATTTTGCTGTGCAGAGTACAACATATAAGATATCTTACAGCATTACAAGTGCATTATTGTATCATGTGATTTGTATAAGAAACAAAAATTCAATTTAAATGAGCTGTAAAAAAGGTTCTTCCCAGAAATTCAGTACATATCTTAATGAATAAATAACACATTGCTGAAAGTGCTTATAGAACATCAGCTAATTTTACTCATTGTCACTTATTTATAAAATAGTGTTTGATGTTGTTTACCAAAGAGCAGAAAGTCCAGAATTTGTCTGCTATGACCATGTTGAGGCTGAATAAGCTCCAGCTGCCTGATTCATTTAGAATGAAACATTTGAATTCTTGCAGTCATCATGTCAGATAGCCCACAGTTTAGATTATTACAGGCATATTTAATTCACATATTCTTTTGTAATTATTAAAGTACACTCATGCATTTTCTGAGGCGATTAAATTGGAGTATGTATCCCTTCAGAAATGGATATACACACAGGAAAATTAATCTGCTCTGATAAATATCTGTGGTAATAATCTGCAGTAACAAGCCTATAAAAAATCTAAAATAAACATATTTCATACTCTAAGCCTTTATCTCTCTTCCATCTTAACTTACCTCCCACAAAATGACATGAACTGGTCAGGTAGAAGCACAATGAAATCTAATAATGAAAAAGCCACAGTACCTTGGGAGGAAGGGGTTAACTCTCACTATGCAACTAGTCAATTGTATATTTTACCAGTCAGAGGAACAACAGACAGGAACTTAAAGAAACAGTATAAAACTGAGTGTATTTAAATCTTCCTATTCAAGTCACTCCACTGAAATTAGACAGCCGTACCTGATGAATAAGGGCCTAATGATCTGATGCATACCTTGAAAGAAAATACACTTCACGGGATGAACTTCTGTTTTCCAGCATGGTAGTGTGGAGAGCTGTGTCCAAATCTCTAAACAGAATTTGGCTGCGTATGAAAGACAGCGGCTAGCTTCCATGGACAACTACAGCAGTTACAGATTGCCTGGTGTTACAAGGATGATGAGGGCAAAAGATGATAATAAAGCATTTTCTAATTATGTTTTTAATGCTCTAAACCAAAACCAAACTGAAATTCTCCAGCTTTACTGCAGTATACCCTCACTACTGCTGGAGACAGTGACAGCATCACCTGTATCTTTTCTTCCTAAGATAATTTTTGAAGAGGCGCTGACTGAATTTATCTAGTACTGCAATCTGCCCTCTCCTGGCCCTGAAAACTTCTAGCCCAAATATGCTTTGCAATTTACTATGTTAAAACAACATTTCCCACTCCATGTTCCCAGCACAGAATGCCCTTATGTAGCTCCTTCTTTTGTCTCTTTTGCAAGGAGAGATGAAAGTGCCATTAAGAAAATGTTTTCTTTTCAGACTATTTTTGCTCTGTTGTGCTACCTCTGAAAAAGGATGCCATTTTTGAACACTGAGCATAAAATGAGCCATAGTTTTTGTTCTCAGGTTTAACAAACAAACAAGAATAAACTCCAAAGAGTTAATAATCACTTTCTTTTCTTTTACTCCCGTGACAGAATGCCATTTCAAGTTTTTATTAGTAGACTGATGAATTTCAAATATGCATTTTAGCTCATCCATGCATGTTGTTGGTTGGAATGCAATTCTGACAATATTTTGATTTAACAAGTATTCAAACAAATAAATTTTTTTACTGCTTTTTCACTTAAATAGTGTAGAATACCTGATCGAAATTTGACCTTAAAGATTCTTCAATGGTGAGTTCTGGGTGATGGACTTAGTTGCTTGAACTATGAGATATGAAATGCTATTAAGACTATTAAATGCCTTTCACATTTAGAAAAGTAACTCTTCAGTATTTTTGTTCAATCCAGATTTTCCACCAAATGCCTAGAGAATGAGATTTAAATTCCACATGTGATGAGTTACTTATGAGAACAAATATGCAAAAATAAGGCTATTTGATGTGATTGCAGATTTGAACTGGTTAGAAACCACCAACTGTTTATTCGAGACAACATTTATCACTAGTAAGTAAAAAATACATTTCATGCCTCTTTCCTTTGAAAACAGCTTTGTAGATATCCTGAGATTCAGTGGGTATAGGGATAATAGTGATGGTGGAACTCTGTAAGATGAAAACTATAAAGTTATTACTTGGTTAAAAGCATCTAAATAACTTGCAGAATATATTACAATATTCAAACTGAGATAAGAAAAGATAGGTTTGTGTTCATATCTTTCATGGTTTATTGCTTTCTGTAGTTTCTGATTTCAGTACTAATAATGCCACTATCTGTTCTAAAATTTTTAATTTGTTAAGTGAAATTTCTATTGCTTCTTGGTTATTAGCATATATCTTTTCCTTCCCTCTTTTTTTTTTTCCTAGCTAACTTTCATTTACTTAGTGTTTGCATCATTTTCTTCCATGTAAAATAGAAATATTTCTTCTATACCACATTCACAATTACCACGTTAATTATTAATATTGAGAATAGCATTGCTATTGTCACTTAAAAACAAGTTCATTATCTGATGAGATGCAATTTTCTTCGTATGCATTTTAAGACCCTTGATTTTCTTTCTTGTAGGCAATCCTTCCTCACAATCTGTAAACAAGACAATTTATGAATAGGTTGTTAAGATTCTCTTTATTCCTTGTGTACTTTTTCTCTTACTTGTATGTCTATATAGGCTTGTAGAATAAAATTTCTCTAGCAATTTTCAATTTTTTTGATTCTTCTCTTTTAATTAGAATGGTCAATTGCTTCAGTTCCCTGTGTTGAGCCAGATAGTTCACTTAAAAAACCTTTGAGGTCAACAAAAGAAAAGGTCTACCAAAAATAAATATTTATTTTACAATGAACACTCCCTCTCACCATCTTAAACACACACTCATATGTAATTCATACATTTTAAGGTATCTTTAGAAGTGCCTTATAGAAAAACTGAATTTTTACTTATTTTCTGTGGGTGCAGATCTATGCACTTGTAGTAATTTATCAATTAATCTGATCAGATTTTTTGAGTCCATGTGTACTCCATTTCATACTTATAGACAAACTTCTTACAGGTGCTTTGAAAGAAGAATAATTTCAACTTCATGATCTGGTCCTCACTCTATGTTTGAATACAACTGTGGATGGAGATGTGTAGGTATGCGCCCATACACAAATTAAAGACAACACCTAAAGATATTTGTTTTATAGTCTCCTGAGGAAAACATACTTGTTTCTTCTGGAATACACCAGACAACTGACTTTTTTTAAAAAAATTGAATTTTAAGTACACTTCATAAAATCAAAAGGTCAGCTGCTGCTTAGTGTAAGTTGGCTGCTAAATTCAATGAAAAAGAATTGGTTCTTAGTCAAGATGTAAGCCCAGACAATTTCACTCATAAGGTATTAGCTAAGCTCCCCCATCAACCCTGAATTTTTTACATAGAAACATGTACATTTTTTAAAGTATGACATTGAAATACTGGATAGAAATGTATAATTTAAAGTATTCCAAGTTTATTAATACAGCATAATCGCTGAGAAAATGCTCTAGAGTCCATAAAGTATTGTATATAGTCAAATAAAATATCCTTTTATTGCAAAGAATTATTGGGAATGTGAGCCTCTGTTGTAATAGAACTTGAGATGTATAAACACATTCTGTCAGCTTAACACAAATATAATTGATCTAATTGTCTATCATTATATATTTGTAGAATATCTGACTGGAGAATAATTATAGGTGAGTTGTATAAAAGGAGATTTATCCTAAATTAAATCCTCACTAATCATTCTCTTAAAAGTACATGTTTGGCTTTTAATATTTGCAAGGAGCAGTCATATGGTTGTCTCTCAAGTGCTTTACTTTTTCTTAAGGTAAAACATTTTATTTCTAACTTACTTCATTTACAAAGACATATTGCAAAATACTGTGATGATTTGTCAATCAATTCAAATCCTGAAATGTGACAAATCAGGTACTTTTATGCTGTGTTAGCATGTAATAATCATGAAAAGCTCAAGACTGACAGTTTGTCTTGTTTTGTTAGCATGGCAGTTAAAAGAGGAAATTTGAGAAAAGAAGTTTCCAAAGGGAGGAGATAAAACCTTTTAGTTGGATATATAATATAACATACAAAATAAATCATTTATTAAAGAAGCTTTCAAACAGATGATTTTTTTGAACGTTTGTCGCATCCTATTTTTTTTTTAAATTCTATTGAAGACTAAGACCATACCAATGGCCTTCAATGGGTCATTAGCAGCAACTGGCTCTTACAGCACCAGTAAATTTCTATGAGGCTATGGGATGCAGACATGTAAGAAATCTGCACTTTTAAGAGAGTAAATTGTTTTTCCCCAACCCCACCTCTAGTTTAACAAAAATAACCACAAATTTTGTTTGGAGAACAAAAGCAAACACAGAATGAATTATTCAAGTTCTGTCTTCCTATTTGTTTGCTGATTGGCAATCTCTTCCTGTATTAGTAGCTAACAGGGTAAGAAGGTACATAAGGTGTCTTCAAACATGAGCAGCTACCCATATTTTTCCCGTTTTCTGCTGAAGAAAAGGTTTTCTCTCTGCTCTTCTTTTCTCAGTAAATGTTGTGAGGGCTGAGTACTTCTGGTTTGGTGGTCTACAAGCAAGTGCCAGGTGAGAAGAATGGTTATAGTGATTGTGCAATTTACATTGGGTTTATGTTGAAGATATACTGTCAAATGCTTTAACCTGTGTAAGGGCTTTAATAATAGGAATTGTAAGATGCCAACCATGCAGGAGGTCAACAGAGACAAGCAATGAGGGTCTTTCTAACATTTTTCTTCCAGATTTAGTACCTCTTTTTAAGCCACAGCCCCTACAGTTATACTCACTGATCAAAAAGTTAGTTTGAGTTTGTTTGTTCTCCTGTATTTTTTCGAGTTTTTCTATGTAAAGTTTAGCTTGTGGCATTTCATGTAATCTCTCTGTATCTGAGCTCTGACTGATCAAAGTAAGAACTTCTCCAATTATGTGGGTTTAATTCAGATCCACATGATGTGACATAGAGTGGGAAGATGATTGTTCCCCTTTCCCTTCCTGCTCTCAGTGCAATAAACAGTTTTTGCCTACAAAGCAGTTCCTGAACTGCACACACACTGACACTGGGAGTAGACGTACAATAAAAACTGATCTGACCTGTGCTACATTTTGGTAAAAATCCCAGGTCAATCACCTTTTATATGTGATATTTCTGCCTCCCTTCCCTCTATCCATATATGAAAACTTGCTTATGCAGATTTCAATATCGCTACTATTGCTGATTCTTCAATATGGCTTCTGGATCATTCATAATGCAGCAATTTTGTTAGACTCCAGTTAGACTGTTTTTCGTCCTTCTTTTATTACCTTCTTACCACAACTCCTGTTTTTCAGCAGTTAAGTGTTTTTCCTAATCCATTTGCTTTTATTAGCTCACGCTCATTTTTTTTCAACTGGGGCTCACCTTCTCTGTTGAAATGTTGTGGATATGCATCTTTACACACACGCTCACTCACTCTTATAACTTGTGACAAAACACTTTCCCTTCCTATGTCCATTCATGCAGAAAAATAATGTCTCCCATCAGTGACACAGAAGGACAAGTACCTAGTACAACCCTAGCACGTGTTGTGACAATGGTAATACTATAGATCAGAAGGGGTTTAGTAACTGAAGGTCCTTGTCAGCATTTTTCACTTTGGAATTCAGACTTAAGTGAAATCAGGTTATTCTAAACCGAGTCTTAGAACATGAAAACAGTGTACAGCTGTTTCTTTTTACCGTAAACTCTTTCTCATTCTACTGTTAGATCCTTGCCTGTATTAGTCTCTATCAGCAGTTAATTATGTCCTTAATATGAATTTTGGAATAGATCAGTATCTGTATCTACTTAGCTCAGTTAGGAGAGAGACCTAGTGATTTCAGTGAGTGACCTTTCAGTGAGTTTATTTTACATTTATTCATGAGAAATGCAAGATAAATTCTCAAGCAGTAGGCTGCTAAAAAGTAACCTACACAAAAATATAAGGGAGGCAAGCTGGACAGTTGTTATTAAATTCAAGTCTCAATTGCAGGAAATTGTACTGAAGAATATGCAAAATATGTAAAGGAAGGTGAAGAAAGTGAGAAAAGAGAAACCCAAAGGTATGCAATTTACTTAGTCCTTTGTTTGGGTCACACTTCTGTGGACCAGTAAGTCAATGCCCCTTCATAGCTGATTTTATGCTATATGGAGTCACTAGAATTGTACTTCGAACTGGTTTTAGGTTATGATTTTTATTTATGCCTTGATTGGTTTTAATCTATGTCATTGCTTGCTGTGATTTGCAATTTGACTGCACAAATATTTGGACCAAGGAGAGTGGGGAAGTGGACTAGAGGTGAGCAGAGCTGTGTTAGTACACGTGCCCTTTAATTCAGTGGCATTAGTGGAGATGTGAATACACTGCTGACATGAGTTATGCCTGCTCCAGTCACTGAATATGCAATGCAAGCCAGCATAGATTTTGCAGCCTAAGTAGGACGCATAAACAATTTAATACATCCATTTTACTGTATTCCCAATCTATAAAGCATAAAAAAATATTCCTATTACTGCAGAGCACAATCAAATCTTGTTGAGGTTTTCCTCTGAGAGTAGATACATTTCTGGGACAAGTCTTAATTGTTGGTTTTTTTCAAGGCTAAGTAGATTTACATATATAAATTGCTTATCCTCTAATGGTGTAAACTATCCACTTACTTCAATAATACTACAAAAGTTTGTATGTGATAAGGATGAGATGTTAAGAAAGTAGGAAAGGGTAATTAGGCTTAAAAAAGCAACACCTTTTCCAGACTAATCTTAAATAGAAGTACAAATAGTGAGGAGAAAATACACTCAAAAGAAAATTATATCAGTAAAACTGTGCAGGAGTAGGCTATGCAAAGTATTGCTCTCAGACGATCATGTACACACATTTTATGGCCAGGGATTCAATAACAACTTTGCATAGCAGATAGCTTCATACGACAAAAGACATTTCTATCCTTATAAAAAATGTGTTTTAAATTCACAAACATATTCTGTTAACAAGGGAAATTAATTCAAATCTAGATTAAAAATATAAATAAATTAAACATCATGAGATCTATAATTTCCAAAATAAATTGCAGTGATTCCTTAGAGGTATACAGGAGGACTGTGATGAAACAAGTAAAGGTCATGGTCTTAATCAAAATAGAGATCAATTTTTAAGCATGATATAGCTTCAGATAGTATGAGTGATTAAGAACAATGCTCTAAAACCAAAGACAAAAATAGAGAAAAAAATTATTCTATTGCAAGATATAAATCTTGGCACTGTACATGCATGTACATGCTTGGGAACTGAAGTAATTTTACTTTGTCTGACTTTCAGACATTCCCAAACTGACACTGCTTTTTTGGTAAGAATATTCCTTACTATAAATCATTTGCTGTGACAGAGCTGAGTAGAACTTGAACTCTCTATTCCCAGATCAAAAAGAAGTGCACTGATTATGGATCTTTAAGCAACTCTGATTAATCACACGTTGACTTTTCTTAGCACATCTTTGTGTCCAATATTGGGAAAGTGAATTTCCAAACTTGGAGTGTTTTTCACTTTTTGTTCTTCACCATCCTCATTTTCCCCTCTCCGCCACTTCTTGAGTTCCTATGCCCTTCATTTCTGCTTTTCTCCTTTGCTTCTGCCTTTCTCCTTTGCTTTTCTTCTTCCTCCTTCTCTGCCTGGCTTCTCCTCTCCCTGCCATTCTTATCTGCCTTTCTTCTCCTCCTATTTTCTTTCCCATCACCCTCTCTGCTTGCCCATCTCTGCCCTTCTCTTAACCTTCTCTGGTCTTCTCCTTTGCCCTTTTACTTTACCCTTTTTTGTCCTTCTCTGTTCCTCTTCTTCGTTGTTCTCTGCCCTTATCTACTCTTCTCTCTGCCCACATGTCTTTGTCTATCTCTGCACTTCTGCCTTATCTCACCTTCTTTTTTTGCCCTTCTCCTTTGCCCTTCTTCCTCATTCATCTCTACCCACCTTCTCTGCTGTTCTGTCCCCTGTCCACCCAGCTCTGCCTGCCCGTTTCTGACCTTTGTAGTTTTTTAACTTCTCTGACCTTTTCCACTCTTCTATATTTACCTTTGCCCTTCTTTTACATCTACCCATCTCCACTGTTCTTCTCTGCCTTTATTTTCCACCTTTCTTCTCTTCCTTCCTTTTTCATCCTTCTTTGCCCATTTTGCACCCTTCTGTGGTCTTCCCTGCTGTATTCTCCCCTGTTGAGCCCTTTTTTGACATTCTTTGCCCTTACATGACCTTCATTGTCCCCTCTCCTTTGGGCCCCTTGGTCTCTGTCTGCCCATCTCTACACACAGTTAATTTCTATTCATCTGCTTGTCTTTTATTTTAATTATCTCTTTAAGGTGAAGAACGTCTTTTCATTGAGTCTAGAAAACATCAAATACAATGAGGCCCTGTTCTCTAATTCAACCTGTGTCAACACGGTCATGCAGTTATTGAAAAAATCCCCACCAAACGAAACAAACATGTTGCTTGGAACAGTAATATAAGACAGCATGACCTAGAAACCATTAACCGTAAGCTCCTCAGATATCCTCTTGTATGTAGGTGTTGCAGGGAGAACTAGGTTTTGGGCAGGCAGGGTAATATCCAACCAGATTTCTGGTGTGCCTGTATACGAGTTTGGTTTGGTGTTGCAGTATGATCCTTGGTCACAAAATTCCCTTGTGATACCAATAGTTTCCAAAAATCCTCCAAAACTGATTTGTCTCATACTCTCACAATAAAGAAAGCAGATTTCCTCAGTTCAATCAAATGATCCCATAACTGTGTGTTCTTCTACTTGCATCAGATCCCAAATGACTGGTCTTGTTTGGAATTGCACCTTTATTTTAACTTCTTAATGTCCAGAGCAGGACTTTGCAAAGAGCACCATAGTAAATGCAACATACTCCTTATTCTTGGGTGAGTCAAACAACTGGAGGACATGTGTGCATTGGAAACCTCTCTGTATTTGAAGAGTTTAGCAAGTGGATGAGGGATTGATTATATACCTATATTTTGCCAAAAGTTAGGTACAGAAAATGATTTTTTTTTTTCTAGTCTACAAAAGATATCTCAGAACAACTTAGTGGAAGCCCACTAAATGTTATTTTCTTTCTGACGGGCTTTTGTTTTCTAACTGAATCCCGATATTACTATTAACAGGCTATTGTGCTGCATCACATGACATATAAATAATTGTAGACTATTTATGTTAGTATATAATACTCCAGTCAGCTCATACAGTGCAATAAAAAAGCCACCTAGATATTTACATGGAACTTCTTTAAATAAATATATTATTGGGTAAAAGATATTTTACTTTATTAGTCTCAAGGTGAGCTGAAACTGTATTGGCAGCACAATTTAACATTTATAATATGCAACTTTTTGAAATTAACCAGCTTTATTTTTATGTTTTTAAACAGAATGGAGGGGAAGGGGCATTAATTCCATTTATCACTCTGAAATACTGTGTAGCTGTCATTCTCCTGGACATTATTCAACCATACTGTACATGGCATGCCTTTTAAGCCATTATCTTTTGATCCTAGAAACAGAAGGAGACTATACCATATTAAAATCTTTTTCTAAATAAGGTTTTCCTAAAGCTGTTACTCCAGAAAACACAGAGTTGGAGTTTGGACAGAGTACATGTACAAATACCTCATACTGAATCTCTCATGGGTTATTTAGACATTTGCTGTGCTGTCACCACCCAGGTCAGCCCAGTTTCTAAACTGAGATGTGCTACTGTCTCTCAGCAAAAGAGATGCTGGCAGGTTTGTCTTTGCTATCTACAGTAGCATGAATTTGTTGTGACCCTGGGTGTGTCGGCACAGAGCTTCCTCTGAGGTGCTGGTGAGGTGTTCACTGGTACTTGGTAGAAAGGTATCAGCCAGTAATTTCTAGCAGGTGTGGTAAGGAAAATGACTATGTTAATTTTATGGTACAGGTTTGATCCACAGCAAACAGACAAAGCTCGGGAGAATTCTGTTTGCATGGTTAGTGCAGTTTCCCCTCTCATTTCATTTCCTCTTATGCAGTACTAGATAATGACAAGGGTTATATAGTTAGGGGAAGTGGGATGGTATCTCCTTTGTAGCTTTTGTTTTGTTTCACAAACCTACCATAGTAGTGACAGGGAGGATGGCTTTGGTTCTTTTGTGTCTACCAGAAATTACTCCAGCATGTCCAGATGGTCACTTCATAGAATCTGTGCTTAAGAGCAAAAAAGACAGTTATTTGTTATTCTACAGAAATGGTTAGTTATGAACCCTGAGTAATATTGCTATAGCAGAATTCAGACTTCTGGCTTCACAGAACAGTTGCTAGAAACGTTCAAAAGTAAGTAACAATTTACTGCCAACAGGAAATAAATAAGGGTTGGATTCTAAGAGCAGTCTTGGATTTTAAGATCTTGGTTAAAATTTGCAGACTCAGACAGCACCAATGAATATGCCCATTCAGTACCAAGATCTGCATACAACACATGTGGTAACAGCAGCGCTCTACACTGCTCACAGGTGGGTGAAGGAGGGGAGCAACAATAATATTCGTTTGCAAAAATTAGAAGTGAACTGAAACTATAAATGTCCAGTATGGAGGAGTTGACTTTTTTTCCTTTTCAATAAACAAACACCTACCCATCCAGAAGACAGATTCTACTTCTCCTGAAGTTACAGAAGTACCAGTGAATTTACTGACATGAATACTAAGAAAGAAAACACCAAAGGAAAGTACAGTTAACTTAGTAGAGATTTGAGGTTGTACTGAGGTGGATAACAGATCTTTGCCACAGTATTAAACAAATTATTTGCTTTATAATTAATATAAATATAATTTTTTTCCAGAAATTTATTTTAAGGCTTTAACCCCCTAAAAAAGTGGAATTTCCCTTGACACTTAAAAACACCAGAGTTCTCCCACACAAAAGGAAAACAAAACAAAACAAAAAATCTGAATATATTGATACCTAGGAATTCCAAATCTGCAATTGAGATTCCATCACTGGGTTTAGAGGCTGAAGCAGTTGTGAGAAATCTTAGCTCTTTCAAAGTGTCACGGACCTAACAGTTGGCATGGTAGACAGAGTATATTCAAAATCTGGAAGGCA
Organism: Serilophus lunatus; assembly: GCA_013399895.1. Lineage (NCBI taxonomy): Eukaryota > Metazoa > Chordata > Aves > Passeriformes > Eurylaimidae > Serilophus > Serilophus lunatus. The sequence goes on from VXBA01002427.1 coordinate 250,378, forward strand.
TCTGACAGCACATCATGTCAACTTTAGCAGCTAAACTGAGAATAAGTGATATTCATATTGTTTACAGTGTCCTCATATAAAGTAAGATGATACTGTTCTGAGACTGTGAATAAGACAGATACTTCCAAATAAACAATACAGTAAAAACATAGGTAAACACTGTATTGCTGCCTTCATCTAAAAAGGCAGGTCCAAAAGTGGTGATAATGACCAAAGTAAAGATTGCATCCGTGAGCTTGCATCAAATCCTTCAAGCGTTTATTTGTCCTTGTGCTTTGCTTTGGCCTGGCTAGCACAAGTTAAAGACCTCTGACTTCAAATGTGATTTTTTGTTTTCTTAAACCTTTTCCCTCTTAGAAGATTTGGGGAAGTCTGTGCCCTCTTTCCTGACTCATTTTATTACCTCTAGTATTAAAACAGTTATTTACAGTTGCCATCTGTATTGCAAATCACTAAACGTGCTTAAGATTTGCCTATCACCTGCTTACGTTGGAAGTACATGAAAAAGGAAAAAGGTTGAGGAAGAAAGTTTGGCTCAAACAGAATATCTTCAAGGTTGCTTATTAGTCAATGAAAACAGAAAAATATAATATATATTATAGGGGTCAGGAGAATTAACCAAATCTCTGAGAGAAGCAGCAAGAAATGAGGAGGTAGAAATCTTTGCATGGGGTACAGGAAGGGAACAAGCTTTTAAAGCAATAAAAGGAGCTTTGGCATCAGCGCCCACTCTTGTGAAGGATTATGCAAAGCCCTTCAATTTATACGTGCATGAACAAAGAGGACTAGCCAGTGGAGTAACCACACAGATATTGGGACCTCACCAGATTCCTGTTCCATACTACTACATGCAAGCAGTGGCAGTTGCAGCAGGAGCACCAGCCTGTATTGGATCATCATCATCAGTGGCCAGCCTATTAGAAAGAAGCCACCCACTTATTCTGGGACACCCTGTAACAGTTTATGTCTCACATGAAGTGAAAATACTGTTGCAACAGAAGCATTAAGCTGCCCTCAGGGATCAGGCTGGGTTAGGAATCCTGAAGTGTGATGCTATTGGTGCCAAAATCAGCATTTTAACTATTGATATTACTTCTTGTCAGGGGAAAGAGTCAGGAGGGGACAAAAGTTAGTGTGTTCCTTCTGACATTGATAAAATCAAACCTCTTTAGAGGAATTACATAAAGAGAATTGTGATACTACTGCATTATTGATGATTCTTTGATATATGATCAATTTTTATAGTATACTGTTGGTTTGCACTACACTATTCCAATAATTGAGTGCTACAATATTTGAAAAAGGCTTACCCTCGATTATTCCCAGTTCTTTGATTTCTCATGCTTAACCTGTTCTCTTTGTTAGGTTTTTCTTAAAAGCTTATTTTCTCCATGGGACTTCTGTATTGGTTATTTCTAGTGTTTTAAGTCAGATTATAAATGAATGAATAACACCAAAAGAATGCAAGTTTCAATTAGAGTAGAGCCAGGGAACTTGGCAACAGGACTATGCTTTTTTCAGTAGATTATGAAGGGAATTACATTCCTAAAAAGTTGTATGGTATTCTCTTTCCTGCTATTTCTAACATGTTGTTTATTTTCCTTTTTGTTTTGGGTTTTTTTTTCCTCTGTTCTCCTAATTAATGAAATGTAACAGTCTGAGCCCCAATGAAAAAGACAAGGGCAACTTAAATTTATTTATGTCCCCTTTTGTATTTCTGACTGTACAGGAAAAGCAGTGTAACCTGCCTCTCTTCCAGTGGTGTATATACACCACTTGGGACCACGTTTAGGCTCTTATTCCATGTAAAAACAAAGTCTATATCACCTTCCTTTGCATCTTTCTTCAAATATGCATGCAGGCTGAAAATTGAGAACAAATTATATGCTCCCTAACAAATAATGCAATAGGAATGCATGTGATTCTTCAGCCCTAGTAACTAAGGAAAAACTGTTGCCTGAATTAGAAATGCCAAAATTGTAGGGTTTGAAGATATAATCTTTAATAAGATTTTTGATGAATAAAGCAAAAATTATAAACAGAAAATAAATATTATTTCTATTGTTGAAATGCTTATTACAGCATCTTCTCATAATTAGTGAACATTATTTGCAGTGTGATATCCCGAAGTAGTCTTGGTATACACATGGGAATCTGAAGAGGAGTACATACATGACTTGTTTTAATTTGAATTATTAGGCTAACTTTTAGGCTGAGAAATGTAGCAGATGCTCAGTATTAATGATTTGAACACGGAAGTGACCGGCTGGTGCATGGATAAGCGGAGTGCGCTTACATAAACTGGCAGCAGAGTGGAAAAACTGAAGGCAACACCTCTTCCCATGCTTACTTATGTCACTTCAGTGAAGATTAATCTTTGAAAATTCTAAATAAAGTTTTCTCCTCACATCAGTTTGGTATACATAAATATTTGCATGATTGAGTGCCTAAATTACAGGAAGAACTAAAGAAAAATCCAGTTTTCAGTAAACTTTATCTTCCTGTTTCTCTCTGGTTTTTGCCTCTTGAACAAATGCAGAAATTTTTCAAAAAACGAACATTAAGAGTCTCTGTTTTCCCCTCTTCAGTAGAAGGAAAGAGCTGCTCTATTTTATGATGTAAATAAGCTTGAAATAATAACCCTGTCTTGCTCTTGTAACTGCAAATACCCTGAAATATCCATTTTCAATGTTCAAGTAGTATCAAGAACCATATAATTTTTTAATCAAAATAATTGTTACTCATTTTGTTATCTATATTTTTTTATTTTCTGTAATAGCATCTATCTCTTATTATCTTCTAAAAAGATATTGAAACTTTAATTTCAAAGTGTGTAGTTTATTCAATATATTCTCCAATTCATCATTGGTGTTACGTGAATTTAAAATGCCCTGCAAACACACATTTTTGTTTTTCCATCTTGGCCTACACTTTGCATGTAGATTGAATAACTCCAGGAAGTGCAAGCATAGGGGCATTAGTAGCAAACTGCAGTTTGGCCTTTTCTTTCTGGTGGTGCTGCTTTTAAATGCTTTTTTCTGTCAGTGTGGTTCTTTTTCGAGAAATGCGTTCTACCACCTGTTATTCATTCTGTCATTCAAAGCGAAACCAAGTCTTTGTAACATTTTGAGAAAAATATTAAACAAAGCTTGCCTTTTTTTTTTTCATTATTTTAACTTTTAAAAAGCAGTAACTCTCTCAATGTTAAGAGGGCTGCAGAAAACTGTGAAACTACATGCCAGAGATGAGAGCTCTTTAAAGACCATTGTTCCTAGGGCTGACTAGTTCAAAATCCACAGAACAGTTAACAGGACCAATGCAGATCTATGATGCTGATGTGATCTCTGACTGTAACTACATGTTTAATTACTCTTTGTAGTCACAATATGTTCAGAAAGTGATGCTAGGTGAAAGTGTTTAAAATGTGCATAACATTTCAGCACCCAAAATCCTCAAGAATCCTTAAAAATCTCAAGAATCATATTGTTGATTTTTCAATATCATCATTAATACATCTGACTATTTCTTAAAATATGCATTCAGAATTGTAGATGGCATATTTTCCATGAGAAACTTTCGAGATGAAAATTGGTTCATATTTATTTTATGTACAGGCATGGTGGAAAGTGAGAAACATGCTCACTTCTCAGGTGAAAATATCTTTATTGGTTTATTTGCGTTTTACCCCTGTAAATGCATATTTCTTGTAATACAGACATCTCACTGTGCCTCGAGAACAGTGATTGCTCTTCTAAAGCTGTCTAGATGTTATTCTATGACTTTCTAGACTTGACTAGCTGCCAAGATATTTTCCTGTTTTTCTCCATACACCAAGCTGGGATCTGTTATCTGTTGGTTACAAAGGAAAACAGAGAAGTCAGTAGTATTTTTTTCCATCTGGATATTTAAATTAACCAACCTGTGCTGGGGAAAATTATGCTTTTGCTTTTAAGAGTTAGGAGAAAAGTGAATTTAAACTTTACATCTGGTAACAGAAGTTTGGGACTCTATTCATCATATTTGTCCTCAGGACAACAGCAGTCTAACACGACAGTTTGCAGGGAGACTAATAAATTGCATAGAAGTACAGCCCCAGGCAGGAATGGATGGATAGGAGCTCATCTCCCATGCGTTTCTCTTTCCTGCTCTTGTTAGGAAGCAGTATTGCTTTCTGTGGCTCTTCTTGGAAGAAAGCAGAATTATCAATACTATGTTAATGTTACTCCCCAAAGAGCCATGGACTGGGATATTCCTCATCCATTGATTTGTTGCTATGCCTTGTGTCCAACTACAGTAAAGATGTTTTAAATCTTTAAGTTTTGAAGATTTAATTCATATCGGCACTTAAACCATAATCCTTTGGATTAATCAATCACTTCATAAACTGTTTCAAGCTATGGATCTTTTGAATCTATTTATCCCAATATTTCTAACAGTTGTTTTATTCTTCAGCAAGACATGTGCTGTTGCCAGAGGTTGTGAAAAAATAAGTACTGAAAGCTGTGCCCCAAAAATATTTTCCCTACTTCCTGCAGAAATGAAGATAGTATAAAACCTAAACTTCATTAAGGTTCTCCTGGTCTATGATGTTAGAAGCAAAAGACACGGTTTTTTCCATTTCTTAATGAATATACACACTCACACATATTTGTATGTGTTTGTGTATAAATATATATCTGTATACACATCTCTCTGTGTACTGTATCACTGTGACCCTGGAAAAGTTTGATTCCCATCAAAATACTTGAAAAGATGCATTATTTACTTTTCAAAGTTTACTGTGGTTTGACCTTGGCCTATCAGTTCTCAGACAGATTTAACTTCAATGCTCAGAAAATAAATGTCTCTGCCAAAACCACATTCTAAAATGTAAATAACAGCTGATTTCTTTCCAAATCTTGCCTATTAAAGAACTCTTGATTAAAAAAACAAAACAAAACAAAAGCAAACTTCAACCTGAAATGTGGAAGAAATTTACTTATCAGAAACTTGGAGATTATTAATAAATTCTAAAGTGAAGAGATGTACTCTACTCATCAGGCACAATAGGAATAGTGATCTCTCCTGAAGGGTGTTGCCAAAAAAATGGTTGAAATTGCTTTGAACAGTTCCTTTAATTTTTTTTACATACAATGTGTTAACTAAGTTTATTATCTCATCTGAATTTGGAGTTGTTTTCCATCTGCCATGAGTCCTTGTCTTGGGAGACCCAATCTAATTGTGCTTGTCTATTATGTCTAGTTTGTTTTGAATGTTAGGATTTAAAAGGTTTTTGTCATATGGTAGAGCTAAATAGCTATATAATGTGAGGGGGGGTTGTGGGTTTTTTGGCTATTTTTTTGTTTGGTAGGTTTAGTTTGCTGTTTTGTTTTTTTATTTCATTAAGGCGAGGTTTTTGTTGTTGCTTTGTTCAGAACCCCTATACAATCGTAAAGAATTCTGCAAGTCTCAGGACTGTCTACCAAACATCATATGGCAAAAAGATTAAATGACCTGAAATTGCCTTCCCCAATTCTAATGTCCTCACACCTCCATACGAAGACGCTTTCAATTTTTTCCAGTGCCCTTCCCTATCCAGAATCAGGGATTACTGTGTAGCTAAAAGTAGGAAAAGTCCTCAGATCAGTCAGGGAAAATAACCTGGCATTACTGAGTAGTACTGCAGAACCATGACCTTGTTTACTCACATCCATTTTTGCTTTCCCTCTTATTTTGAGAGAAACGTATTTTTACCCAATGATTAAACAATTTTTGTTTATGTGGTACTTCATCATTAACCTGATTTTAGAAATGAAGTCATGTCTGTTCTGCTTGGAGATAGTCTAGCACCAAACGCTTCTAGGTCTGAGAACCAATGTGAGTACAGGGACAGTGTTTCCAGGTCGTGAGCTGATATTTTCTCCAGACACAATATGATGGAAATATATCAAGAGTATGATGTGGATGCAACAGCTAAATAAGTGGAATTCAAATATTAGTCCTTTTCACAGCACAGATGTGGTGTAGGCCTCATTTTGAAAGCAAGAGTACAGTAACTAAATGCCTGTCTCTCCCAGTCATGTCCCAGCGACTAGGCAAGCATTTGTCAGTAGAATTAAGCTATATGCTGTTTGAAAGTAGGATTTAAGTTTTCACTTCTATGCACCCTTTCGGAGAATATCATCTAGGGCTCAAGTAACAAACTTTAGAATCAAAGCTTGATACAAACACTAATCTCTGAAAGTTTGGATGACCTCTGGACCAACACTTGGAAGCTAGGCTACAACCAGTACATTTTAAAGCACATCACATATTTCAAACACATTATAACTATGGATAAAAACATTAATAAATCCTAAATTGCAACCCTAAACATTTTCAAATAGCTTCAGCCCCACTCTTCTAATAATGTCATACTTTTTTTAATCTCTATTTTCCACAAGCATATAGAAGACTGCTTTTCTTCATGCCTAAAAACGCTCCAGTTTTAATAGGATGGAGTATTCTAGTTCATACTTAAAACACTGCTATCCAGAAAAATGTTGTTTTCTTTCCTTGACGCTTTTTGCCTCATGGATCTTGACACAGTAGTCATTACTAGAAGATATAGGTCATTTAAGATAGAAACGAGTATCTGCTTTCTCTGCTCACAGAGTTGCCATGCTTAATATCTTTGAACATGACTGTAAGGCATCCAGTTCACCTTCGTTCTCTACCTGAGGTGATTCTCATACTCCTGTTAGGTTGATTGTAGTGAGATTAAAATATCATAGTCTTGGGCATGTAACTGGGCAGAGTAATCCTATCTTCAGTTTGCTGTTCCAAGGTTTATTCAGAAATGTTACTCTAAAAAAGTGAACCCTAAACTCTCCTTTTGCACTAATTTGAGCTATTGTCTCTATTTTCCTCTACCAATTAAGTCCTTAATCATAAAGTACATAATGTGAGCTCTTCTTTTATACTGCCAATGTAAAAAAAGTGATTCACTATCATTACCACTTCCCTCTTCTTCTCCTCACACTTTTTAATGAGACTTTAGCCTCACTATATATATGGTCTTGCTCTGTTTCATAAAGTATGGACTTTGTTTTGATGATTTTATCAGTGTTGCTGGCAATTTTTTTACTTATATCCTTTTGTTCAACTTGAAATTAATTAGTAGTTCCAGAGCAAAAATCCATTTATCCTGTGCAGAAGCAGCCTACCAATATCAGGTAGTGTTCCCTGGAGAAAACAGAGCTGTTTTCCTCCTCTTTGTCTCAAGAGGAAGACCACATATACTCAAGTAGAGGGCAGTTCTTTCATCTCTTTACAAACACGAAATAGCATCACCACCAGAGCATCGTTCTTAGAATTGTAGGGCTTAGATTTAGTTTCAGGTTTGGGGTGTTTTTTGTTGGTTTGGTTTATTTTGTAAGATCACCAGCAGGATGTGGATGGCTGTTTTAGTGCCTTTTTCAGTCCTATATCTCACAAGGAGCCCTAGCTAATTCAGAAACAACAGCAAAGCCCAGGAGGTAAAACAGTGCCGTGGCTCTGGCAGCAGATGAAGCTGAGGCTGAGTGGTCAACTGGTCTCAGCTGCGCATCAAATGCCATCACCACCCTGAAGTGAGAGCCAGTCATGTCCCCCAGGGCAATATTTACTGTGAAAAGAAGCTGCTTAAACTGTTATGTTTAATGGAAAAGGACAGTTTGTATTTTTTATGTAAACAGCAGTTTTTCTCCAAATACAGGACTTGGATCAATTATGTTTTCTGTGAATAGAACCCAAAGTTTTTGCTTGGGCCAAGAAGGGTCAGCAATATAGCTGTCGGCTGTGATGAGGTAACTAGCTATGCAAAAAAAAAACAAAAAAAAAAGGAGAAGTGATCCATCTGCTGGAAACTGCAAGAGATTAGCAGGACTTTAAAGGTAAGCAATTCATATTTAATGGAAGATCGAAGCTGAGGCATTTTGATAGCAGGATACACTGTTTTGCAGTTTATGTACTTTGAGGGGGTATCTGAGGAAATTAGCTAATCTGTGGAATTGGTTGGAACTAAATTTCCTGGCTTAGATGTCCTTAACATACTTTGATTGTACACATATTTTAAAGGTATGACAGCAGGCAGAAGAGTTGCTTTTGTTTCAGCCCCTGATCCTCTTCTCACAAAAGCCAACCATGCAGCCCACCATCCCCATCCCAAAAAACAACATTGCCACATACAGGCAATTTAGTGATTTTTGGTTTTCTTTGCTGCCTGAGCGACAAATAATGGCCTTTTCTTATGGTGTCTACCACCAAGATTGTGAAGGGGAAGGGCAGATTAGAGACAGTGCCTAACTAGCAGATATAGCTGGAAATTCAGGAACATCTTAGGGAAAGCTTCAGGGTGATGGTAGGATGATGCAGAGCCATGATCTGTTTTACCATGTAGGAATATGCTGATATTTAAACATTTACATTTTAAAGGGATCTGCTATGAACAGCAGTAATACTGATGTTCCTACAGTTGCCATTTTCCTTCTCCTTAAAAAACCCCCCCAAAACCTAAAATGGCGATGGACTGGAGAAATAGAACATACTAAAATGTTATTGTCATCTCTCTGCACCTCTATACTGAGATGAGTTGAAGTAGTGGAAAGAAAATTAATTAATAATAAAAGTTGAGCCTAGCAAAGCTGAGATGGGAGATGTATATTTCAGGGAACAGTAGTGGATGTTTCTTTACTCCTTGCTTCTTTCTGTAGGCTCAGCGTTCAACTGTATTTTAGTTAAAGTAGTGGCCTGAGGATATGGGCCAGGAAAATAGGAATACTGTGTAAATATTGCACTACTGATAGAAATGTTTCTGGATACTTTTCTAGGCTGATACAGGAAAACTAATGGAGGAGGAGACCATATTCTAGTACACTAACCTTTTGGTATCACCTTTGGGTTGAAAATGTGTAAAACAAGATGTATTTCACTATAAATGTTTTGGCCTTGCTCAAGACATTACATGTTTCTTTCAGTGTTCAGAATAGAATTTAAGAGGCTTTATATCTATTTAATGTTTTTTTTTCATGTTTGGATGGTAAACAAATTCACAAACCGATCTTGCAGATCAGTTAATTTCTAAACAAACACCCCTTATGAACTCCCTTTAGAATTCCATTTAACAAAACCATAATTGCTTGGTATCTATGTGCATATACAGCACCTAGCAGGCTGCTGAGTCTCTGACATAAGCCAAGGACACAGGAAGAGCTGAAAGGTCTTATTCCTCTTGAAGTATTACTATGCATTTTCCCAATGAGGCAGTTTCTGAGCAGAAAAAAAAATAATTATAATAGTAGCCATGGCTTATCGTTGCAAAGAAGGAATATGGCATGTACCTTAAAGGAATTGAAGGAAACTGTAAAGAAGACATATGACAGGTAGCTGCCTTGCTTTCTTACTACTCTGTGGCCAAACTCTCAAATTTTCTTACCTGGAAGATGAGGATAGCAACAGTTCCCTTATTTAGTGAGAAGCTGCAAATAACTTGGATGTAGATTCTTTGGTTGGTAACATTTTCTTAAGAGCATATTCTTGTTTTGCTCAAGCTCTTGGTCACAACACAAAAAAAGGAAGCTTCTAATTTATCTTCACCAGACTCTTTGGAAAGGGAAGGCATAATAATTTGGGACACTTTTATGTTACTTGCTCTCCTTCAAAACTTTGAACATTGTTCATAGGGTGTTGTCATCCAGAAGTCAGTGTTTTTGCTGGTGATGGTACCAGATATTGGGAAAGAAGTTGCTATTTCATGTGATCTTAATGGTCTTGAGTCAAGCATAGACTTTCAAAAACACACTTGAGCATCTATTATATAATAGACAACTGGATACTTCAAAAAGTCATATTAACAAATTCTACAATTTGGATTGTAGATGGGAGCCTGTTTTAAACTTTTATTTTCATTTTTATTTAGAGAAACACAAGGAAACTAGTGTAGGACTAGTAGTCCTGGTAGGACTGCATAACAAGTTTTATGCCTTGTAATCAATAACTACTCACATATCTAAAAGAATAACCATAGAAAACCCCGAGGAGCCAATTAGACACACTCACCCTCATTCCCTCAACTCCCCTGACTTAATGGATCTGATTTGCTTGGCACTAATGTTATGTCAGAAAGCAGGAGTTCTGTGTATTCTTTGAAATGGTTATAACATTTTTTCACTTATAAAATTCCTTATTTTGAATATAATTTTTAACAGAACACATTTGAATATAATACTCAATACATTATATATCATGTTAATAATTCTTTTGGCTTCGCATTTGCCTTCTTTATTTACAATTTGCCTGGAAAGGGAAAATAAAGATGCAGGGGAATTATTGCCTGGAGAGGAAAATGAACCACAAAGCAAAAAATCACTCACTGCAAGGAAAAGGTAGGATGGAATTATTTCAATAATTCTGACTAGCTCATGCTCTTACAAAGCAACCCATAAACTATGTTCTTATGCACATGCTTTGTCATTAAATATTTTGATATGAACATGAAATATGAAAAATAGAAAGCTAAAAAAAAAAAAAAGCTAAAATGGGAAGTACACTTGCAGCTAGAATTACAGCACATTACCTTGATTCACTTTTACCTTTGCAATGGTAATGTAGCCCTAGAGGAATTCTCATTTACACGTAAGATCTACTTGTGCCCATATTAATGAATTAAGTTTATGTAAGCTATGGGGAACTAGGTCTTCATCTTGAAAAAAAACACTTCCACACATATGACTTCTGTTATTCTGACATGCAGGTACAATTCTGTAATATCTTCTTAATTGGCAATATCTTATTGGACACTTCATGTCCAGTTCAACAGTTTTCCCAAAACAGTAGGAGGTCATTTTCCCACTAAGTCTAAAAAGACTAAATGACATTAAAAACTCCACTATATAAAGATGTAAGAATAAAAATGCTGTTTTATCTTTATTTGATCTTTGCATCTTTAAATTTTTAGCTGGTAACTTCATTATTAATAGCTTGGCTCAGAATTTCACACCTAATTAACGCCTAGTTAAACGTTATTTAAAATACAATTTCTTTTGTTTTGTAAAATTTGAAGTCAGTTTTAAGGCCATAATTTCATGTACGTTTAAATTGGCATAAACTGCTCCTCTGCCTAGAAGAAACAGTTCCTCTTTGGATGTTACTTCTATGTAAAAAAAATGTAGAAATTGCACCGGTTTAGCTTTAAGCACAGATCATTTCCTGCCCCATTTCATTGGGTAGACACAGCGGTATTAATGTGCAGAGGCAGAGCTGGGCTGCTTCTTTAGGAGATAGTTTCATGGGCAACACATCTCAGAGAAATTCGGGAATTTTACGTGACCTTCCGCCAATCAACAGAAATTTCTGATCACTGATCTTGATATTACTGAAAAGGACACAAACTCTTACACAATTCACTCGAGTCAAAACCAATTCTCCCCCTTCCCATGCTCAGCTCGCCGTATTTTTGACACATAAAGTTCAGAACTAGGATATTTTTTGACTCCCACATGCATGTGTCATTCTGCCCCAGGCTCCACATTAAGCAGCTCAATTGGCTGAGCAGACAAATGAAGTGTATTACTGCCCTGCCATAGTCTTCTTTTTCTTGGATTTTCTTAGGGATTGCAAAAGGCATATTCTTGACACCCAGACATTTCACATCCTGATTTCAAGCATTCACTTCAAAGCACAGAAGCTTTCCAGCATAGTGTAAAGCACTGTATTTTTGTCCCCTAAAAGTAGGCTGAACTATTTTAAATGAAACTTGAAGGGAAAAGAAATCAGCCTGAGGTAGACATGCAACATAGGAAATTTCAGCCTCAGCTTCTAAAATTTTCTGCTGTTTTTTCTCGGCTGTTTTAGGCCACAAAGGAAGCAATCTGTGTATGGAAAAATAATTTAGGGGGAAACACAGATTTTAAAAACTTTCTATGTTCCCACATATCCTGAATTTAGTTCACTGAAATAAAATTATTGCTGTGGGAATTTTCCAGCAACATTAGCGAGAACTGATTTTCTAGGTAGATCCTATCCTGATCAAAGTATAATCCCAATTCATAATGCACACAAATGTGGGATTTGATAGCTAAGTAAGATAGTTTGAAGAATCTAGCAGACACAGCTGAAGTCTAACTTTTAGCAAAACTCAAGTCAGGTGCCGAAAGCTTTCAAAAATCCGGCAGCAATTATCAAAATACTGGTTGATAATACATTCGATTTTTTTGATTTCAGGTCTCACTTTATTTTATTCACAATTTCTGTTGTTTATACAGGGGCAGAAAACTTTTTTTAAAATCAGATATATTAAAGCGTGCAAAATTATTGTCAAAACTTTAGCCCATTTCTTTATATCACAAAATTTACAAAATTTAATTGCAAAGAAAGAACCATGGAAATTCTTTAGCCAAAATAAAAAAGGAAATTTAGTGTTAAGTATTTAGCATCGAATACCTGAAGGGACTACTTAACATTACCATACTGTACAAGTTTAAACAAGGTTATGAATCCCACAACAACTTTAATTGATATTTTAGTGTATACAGGTAACATTTCTGAACTACTTGTCATTGTTATTACTTCATAAACCAGGCAAGACAGTGTTGAAGATTACCAAAGATTAGTGTGAAACAGGACTAAACTGAGGAGCTAGAACTAACGTTGTCTATGCAATTATTACCATGTAGAATCATAACATTATATGAATGCATCTCCAAGATCACTAAGTCCTACCTTTGACTGACCATTAAACCAAACCAAATCAAACTAAACCATTGCACTAAGTGCATCTCAGTAGTTTCTTGAACGCTTCCAAGGATGTTGACTTAAGCACTTCCCTGGACAGTCTACTTCATTGCTTAACTAGCTTTCAATTATGTTCAACCTGAACTTCCTCTGGTGCAGCTTGAGGCCATTTCTGCTTTTTCTGTGGCTGGTTACCTGGGAGAAGTGACTGATCCCCCACCTTGCTACACCTCCTTCAGGGTAGTTGTAGAGAGCGATAAGGTCTGCCCTGAGCTTCCTCTTCTCCAGGCTAACAACCCTCAGCTGCTCCTCGTCAGACTTGTGCTCCAGACTTTTCACCAGCTCCATTGCACTTCTCTGGACACAACCCAGCAACAAAATGTCCTTGTTGCAGTGAGGGGCCTAAAACTGGACATATGATTCCAGGTATGTCCTCATCAGTGCCAGAGGGATAATCACTTCCCTATCCTGCTGCTCACACTATTTCTGATATGAGCCAGGATGCCATGGGCCTTCTTGGCATTCCGGGCTCACTGCTGACTCATGTTCAGCTAGCTGTTAACCAACATTGGTCGCTCCTTCTTTTTTCCTCCCATTACTTCTGTTTACATGACATTACATTTAATCAAGGTATTGTATAGTATGAAATTCACATTTTTTAGATTTGTTTGGGATTTATGTAAATATTGAATAAAAAAAATTATCTCAGGACAATCATTAAGAAGCAGTTAGAATCCTTATTGTAATGTGCTTGTTCTCCCTAGAGTTAGTTCCAGTTTCATAAAAGAAATTTTGATTCTTCTTGTTTTTAAATTATTTCAACCTTAGTTAAAAGAAACTCGTTAAATAAATCTCTAAACCCCAGTGTTCTAAACTTTGAAAACTGGTAAAAGCATAAGTACATGTATGTTGATATGGAAATACATAGAGATATGTGGTGAAAATTGTGCATAAATGTATTTTCTAATACATAGATGTTTATTGTACTCCAGAGAGATTAACAACCACTGGATTTTGCATAATACGTAACAGGTATAGAAAATGAAAAACTAGGATGAGGAGTAATATTCTCTTCAGATTCTATTTCTCTGGTACTTGGCAATTCTGTTTTCACTGGCTTTCTTATGATTTTCTTCCTAACAGCTTAACTGTTTAATTTGAAATCAACACTCTTTTAAAGACTATCTTAAACATAATTTTGTGCACTGAGTTTCTAAAAACTTTTTAAAAGAAAAATAATCTCCTGCGTGCAGGGCTCTGACGGCTTTTTTAATTTGACTTTTTGTGACTTTTCATAAACCTGGTTGTTGGCCCTTTCCCCTAATAATTGCAACTTTTAAACTTATTTTTAAAGTATCTAAAGGGGTAACTATTGAAAATGTGCTAATTTCTGAATAAACTCTTCAGGGAGGGAGACTTCATCATTGCAATATGAAGATTTTCCTAGTAGACCTGTTCTGAAAGAATCTTACCTAAAATGTTTTGAAAAGAATTCTTAAGATCTCTCTCTCCCCTGATAAAATGTTAATTTTACAGCAATTTTCTGGTTTTTTCCATTCTTCACCTGATATGGGAATTTGGGGATTTCAGAGCTGGACAAGACTCATCACATAACTTGTGCTTTGTTAGTGTCCTTAAGATCGATCGCAAAGGGATGAGCTGTCCTGCTGAAGTTCTCCTTCTAAGAAAAAAACAGCAGGAACACATTCAGTGTGGAAAAAGGTACTTCTACCCCTTTTTCCTGTTTGTTGTCAGTGAGTAGGTGGGTTTCTTCTGTTAGTACTTCTGAGGAAATAGTGCCTTTATCTGATCTTCACAGTAAGGCAAGCTGCAGTTATTCCAGTGTAGATCGCTTTGGAAAGATGCTAACTTTAATAGCTTATTTTTGAAGATAACGTGAGATGCTTCCTGTTCATTAAATTGTGGCAGAGTTACTAAAGTTAATAGTAGTAGCTACCTCTGCTGAAGTCATCAGGTAAATTCAGTGATAGGGATGCAATTTACTGATTATGACAAACTGATATTGCACTAGGATGTGTTAAACTGTTCTTACTGTAAAAACTGCACTAAATCTGTAAGAAGCAATTTCCTATTGCCTCTTGGAATAACAATACTTGCAAATTGGTGTTATAATGTAACTGTGTGTGTTATTTAAAGAGGTAAATAGCTACTGGTAAGGTAAGGAAAATCTAAACTGTAGAACTAGGTAAATTGAAGTTGGCAAGAGGTTAAGAGATTGAAGTTTTCTGTTGCAAATAATAACAGAGCTAATATAACAATATTAAGTTTAGCTCTCTATTGCTGTTAGTCTGGAGATAGAGATCAGGGGATTACTTGCTCCTTACAGTGTCTGGTTTTAGGCCTTAAAAGCTTATTGTTCAGATGACATTAACTGGAGCAGAAGCTCAGCCCTCATCAGCAGGAGCTGTGCAGGAATGTTGTGAATCAAGTGGCAGTTCATCACTGTTGTGCATCTCCTGAATCGGGAAAAGAATTTAGTCCTTAAAGAACCCATGCTTTGGTAACCCCTAAATGGTGCTTTGATTCTATTTATATCCTTTTCTGTTCCTATCCATAAACATTTCAAATCTATCTGGTCACTAAATTGCCATCTTTGTCATCTATTTAACATTAGTCCATATACATTAAACTCTTGGCATGGAAAGTACAAAGTAGTTTTGTAACTTCATGATGTTGGGAAGTGGTTGTGTAAATCTGGAGAGAGTGACTTCTCAGCCGGATTTTCTGGTGGAACTTTCAATTTTTGGTAGCTGAGATTTCAGTATGCTTTTAAGATCACAGCATTTTCCCTGCAGTCAACCTGTACACTGACAGAATCTGCAGTGGGGTTGTTGCTGGCTGTACTGCCAGTAAGCTGACTATGGTGATGGAGAGGTGAACCAGATTTATGTCTCAATGTCTTTTTTTAGATGCCATGCTTATGTCTGAATTTTGGAAACGGAAAATGATGTCCCCTCCCTCTTTCCCTTCCTTCCTTTGAATTTCCTTTTTTTTGTTTTTTTTTTCAGCTAAATCCAAATGTGTGCTACTGTTGCATGCACCTACTTTCTTCTATGTCTTTGATCCTTTTATGTTTGCTCTATTAAAGTTATCTTTAGATTTGTTTGTTTGTCTTTGACTCAGACATCAGTCAGCAGCATTGCCTTTGATGGCCGGATCCATCTGACATTTGTGAAAATACAGTAATTTTTCCACAGGGAGGCACCAGTCTTCTGATTTGTTTTTTTAAATTATATGGCCTCTCACTGGGCAACATTACAGAGGACATGCATGAATTTCTGGCTGCAGCACTCATTTCTGGGCTTATGAAAAAACAGAATCCACACTGTTTCAGAAGCTCTGGACTTATCGAAGAGAGGCATGCAAAACTTATAAGATGATTTTTCCTCCTCCTCTGATT
The DNA here is from genome assembly GCA_013399895.1 of Serilophus lunatus. Lineage (NCBI taxonomy): Eukaryota > Metazoa > Chordata > Aves > Passeriformes > Eurylaimidae > Serilophus > Serilophus lunatus. The sequence goes on from VXBA01002427.1 coordinate 266,528, forward strand.
TTCTCAAATGTCAGCCTTATTACGTTATGACTTTTGATAAATATTTCTTGCAGATAGCTGTTCCATGTGACTGTTATCCATTGACCTTAAGCCAGTCAGTTACTGAAAATTAACAAATAATTTGCATGTTCTTCTACTGAAAATGGAGACAAACTTTGACTGCTTTCTGGTGGGCATGTATGCCAGCTTGCAGAGACATAAAGATATATCAAAAATATATATTAGGTTTGGAAACAAAATGAACACAAAGCGTTTCCTAGTTGGTTTTTAAGAAAATCTCAGCAACATTCTTTGTGTTCATGCTTCATTAATAGAGTACGTTCTGATAAAAATTCTGTTCTGTTCTGCAATAAACTTACTTACCTAAAATCATACTAAGAACATAAAAAAGTCAGTTCTATCATAGTGTCATAATATATCATTGCACTGTTTGCTTTAAAAAAAATCATCTGCATTGTTGTGGTATGCAGGTAAATATTATAAATTGTCAAAAAGTACTTGAACGTCATCTGCTATTTTAGCTTGCTCTTTATACTCCAGGAAGGAAAGAAAGAAAAAAGAAAAGGAGGGGAGTAGAGAAGGGATACAATAAAATTTAGAAAATAAAATTATATCTGCTTGCTAATTTTCTGTAACAGGTGATTTCTCATTTACAGATCTGTGCTTCAGGCATAATTCAATAAAATATATAAAGCTTCTGTGGCCTTGTGAGATTTGGAAACTGGCTATATTTTTATTGAACCTATCTTTCAGAAAATTACTGAGTAACAGCCATGAAGTTGTTTCCTCTTCAGAGCAATGTTGCAGTTTTATTATAGTAACATCCAATTGTAATGCTCTATTTAAGGCTGTTGAGACAATTTTGCTCTGTTCAGACTACTAAGTCAAACAGAAGTCTGAAGTTTGTGATAAAAAGGGCTTAAAAAAAGATCTCTGATCATGAGCAAATGTTGATGTATTATGAAAATGACAGATTATTCATCTTTCTCCCCTCTTTTCTAATTTTAGCATTGTAATTCATACATCAATTTATATACACCTTGGTTTTGTGTCTTTGCACATTAATCTATGTCATTTACTCTTTATACTCAACAATTAAGGTATCATTTAATTTTTTTTTTCCATCTTCCTGAGCATATTTGATTTTTAGGGTTGAGAGGTATGGTTGTGATTTTGGTTTAGGTGGGTTTTTTGATTTTTTTTTTGTGGTGGTTGTTCTTACTTTGGGTTGGTATTTTTCTTTGGTTTGGTTTTTTTGCTGGGTTTTTTTGATATCCTTGTTGAATTACCAGTGAATAGGCAGTAAGATGTACTGAGAGACGAGATGAATAAGATGAGAAATTTCTAGGTTTCTGAAGAATATTCCTTAGTGATCTGAAATAGGAATTATGGGCAATAGGACTGCAGTTGCTTCTGATGGCATTTCTTTTTTGAGATATGAAATGTTGGCTCCTGGAAATTCATGGCACTGATACTAAATGTTTTTTGGGGTTTTTTTAAATAAGTCTTATTATGAAGAACATATATAAAATGTGTAGTTTGGTATTTTTTGTTGTTCTGGCTTTTTTCTTCTGTAAAATCATTTTTTTTTTATTCTGAGAAACAGAAAGTTTGTCACATGTAAGAGTGCTGCAAAGCACTTTCAGACAAGATCAGTATTCCTTTGGGTATGTTTATATCTTGGGGGAAAATAAGAACATTCATAACAAGTCTACTTGTAAGAAAATTATACTCCTGAAATGATTTGCAAAGGGAAAAAAAAAAAAAAGCCAGAGATGTTTTTTCTAAGTTTAGCATTAGCACACAGAATAATTATGGTATTTTCCAATTTAAAATAGTTTTGATTTTTTTGTTTCATGGCAAATTCTTTTTCTGAAGACAAATGGTGTGCCAATATTAGTCTTAAAACTTTATTTAGGAATTATGCCTTTTTCAGTTATAATTCCATTAATTTTATACATATTTAGTGGACAACAGTAGGTCATTTAAAGGCAAGATTTTAAGCTATTGCTACTTATCTCATTGTTTATTAAAAGGCAGCATTGCTATAGTTATTTCTCAAAATTTCCATGCACTGAGTGATGTCTTAGTTTTCTCAGAGCAAGATGACAATTTACTGTTATGTGTAAGTCTATGTCTCCTTCTAGGAAAGAACACTAGAATAAAAGAAATACAGTCTGACAGTGAAAATAAATGGTTATAAAGATATTTCACAAAGCTGTGAAGAAAACTTGTCATATACTTGGCTAGCTATTAGAAAAGAACTAGTCTAAATCGTGTACATTGGCCAGTTAGCCTGTCTAGAGACATCCTTATACACAAAGCATTCCAAGGGAATATGGCTATGATCTCTCTGCTGAAAACAAAATCCTTGAACCAGTTCTCTTATCCAGCTGGAGAGGAATTTGTAATTTGCCCACATAAATAGGCACACATGTTGATTTTGGAAATCCACCTCCAATTAACAGGTGTTTAATATTCCAAATGTATTTGTTCAGGTATCCACAAGCAAGAAAGCTTTCACTCTTATGCTATATGAAAGGAAATTCTTGTTTGTAGGTTAGTGACGGAAAGTGAACTGAATTACAAAGAGATGCTGAAAGAGCAGCTAATGTGCTGAAAGTAAAGTCTTGCTATGCATGTCTTGTGAAGAGTCTAGAAAACCTGTTTTACAAGAAATAGGCGAGGGAGCTGGGTTTGCTTAGTCTCAAGAAGAGGGAACTCAGGGGAGACCTCGTTGCTCTCTACAACTACCCGAAAGGAGGTCGTAGTGAGGTGAGGGCCAGTCTCTTCTGCCATGTCTGCAGTGAGAGGACCAGAAGAAATGGCCTTGAGACAGGGCAGATGCAGATTAGATATTATAAAAAAAAATTTCACTCTTAGGGTAGTGAGGAATTGGAATAGGTTGTCCAGGGAGGTGGTGGAGTCACCATCCCTGGAGGTGTTTAAGAGGCATCTGAATCTGTTTCTGGGGGATGTGGTTTAGGGGTTACAGTGATAGTGCTGGGTAGGCTGTCGGACTCAATGATCTTAATGGTCTCCTCCAATCTTTATGATTCTATGGATCTACTCCACAGTTTCATTAATTAAAATAAATAAGGAAATAAATTTGTAGTATGGAAAAGAAGATGCAGAATACATTGTGCCCTCTCCTAGGACAGAGGAAAACAGAGCAAATTATAGAGCCAGTCTCTGATGATATAACGTTTGAGTTACTCTTAGCTGCAGAGAACTAGTGGAACAAAGGGAGAAAAGTGAAATTGTGGACTATTATTATGTTGGCTGAGCTTTTGCTACCTTGCCTCTTCACAAGGCAGCATGGTGTGTTATTTCAGAGTTATTTTAAAATTACAGCACTAGATTATCTTCCAGGTACCCTTCCAGGTAATCTAGTGGGGATTTTTATGTGTGCTCTTAATCCATATTGCAGCAGAGGAATAATGCAAAACGTGTTAAAGAAGATAGTCTCTGCTTTATGAATCATGCTTCAGTAGTTAAAAGCCACGTTATACAGTTGCCAAAAGGTAGAGAAAAAAATAAAAGAGCCCCACCAGCTGAAATGTAACATAATATGCACTGTGTCATAGCATATTGCTTCACTATTTTATCATAAACCTCCAGTTTAAGGAGAAGCTGCACCACTGTTGAAAAAACTTCTGAAAAGAGGAAGGATGAGAACATAAAGCATCAATATTTTGAGGACCAAATCAGTAATTGCAATCACTGTATTTGCATTAATACTTCGGTGGAAGAGATTTATAATCCATCCTTTGCATATACTAGTTTTTTTTAATAACATTACTTGCAAAATAGGACTTTGAAATAAATTAGCTGCAGGTAAAATCTCTTGGTGCCTTGTTTGATGGTGTCTTAATTGAGTCTTCAGTGGCTCACTTCATTGTTTTTTTTCTAGGTTTTGACCTGTAATGTCAGGTAAAATTATTGATCAGACATGCATATCTATTAACAAAACCTACACCAAGCCTAGTTTTAATAAGAGGGTTCCATACCATTTCATGCACTTACCAGGCACAAGTTAAATATAAGCATAAAGTAATGAAGAGAGGAGATTATTGTAATGGATGAAAAGTCACCAGTAAGCTGGATAAACCTGGAAAATTAATATTTGTTCTTATTTCTGTGTTAAAAATAAAATATGTGTCTTCTGCACCCATAATTGATGTAATGTCCTTTTGCTGAGATATGATTGTCCAGATCATATCTGAAATTCATTCCATGTTATTAATATCAGTTGAGATTTGTTAAAATTTTGAGCTTCATAAAAAGTGGTAAAACTTTATTGATGAATTGTCCCTGTCAACAAGAGTTTCCAACAGAAAAGGCTCCATTCATCTGGTTCCATTGCCAAATTTCCTCAAGGAACTCTATTTGTAATCTTTTCTTTAAATGAAAGTCAACTGTGTGTGAAATTCTCCATAATATTGACACCTGTGACATACAGCTAAGTAAGTAAATGTAGTATTGCACATCTTCTCCATTTGCTAATGTGGCAGAGATCTTCTGCAACATACAAAGAGGTTATTATGATGCAAACAATCTCCAGCTCACGTTGAAGCAGATGGATCCTGTCTTATTCAAATCGCATCACTTTCTGCAAATGACAGAGCCCTCGTGTTTCCACATGTTGGATTGCTCCCGAAGGGGGAAGGCAAACAGATTCTGTTGTTGCTGATGCTGGCACTGTTTCTGTTCCCCTTTGCATGGAACATAATAGCAGATATGTTGTGCTCAGAAGTGTCATAACCCATCCCACATAACCCCCTTTAAAAATGATATGGTGTTTAGAGGAGAGTAATAAGCTTCAAATAGTAGCAATTAACTTCGATTTAGAAAGCTAAAAGTGCTGGGTTTGCTTTATTAATGCAAGGAAGCATTGATAGGGAAACAGAAAATATTCTAGCACATCAATACTGTTATCAGGAATGTGTGAGATTTCTGCACATGGGATAAGACATAACAATCTCAATCTGTAAACAGGATTTATGCAAGGAGGTAAGCCAAGAGATTTTAAGAACAGGTCACGCAAACATCTGTTTGGGTTGTCCTAGGTATGCACTTCATTTTGCCTCAAAGGAGAAAGATGAACTAAATTATCCCGTTGGATGCCTTTCAACCCAGCACATCTTGGATTTTCACACTGATATGGTCTTCCCTGGAAATATTTGGTTTTTTGAAAGAATTATATAATAAAACACAAAGGAAAGTGTTATGCTTGAAGGGTAGAACAGAAAAGATTTTGGAAGATCTGCAGTTTTTTGCTTTTGTCTATCACAGTACTGCTCTACCAATTTGGGCAAGTTGTTTTTAATGTTGTTTTTTTTCCTGAGTGCCATGTGAACAGAAATCCATCTATAATCTCAGTCAGATGCCTGGTTTCTACTGCAACAAGAACAGTCTATTTCTCCACAGGCATCAGGTGACAATGTCTCTTGGGATGGTTACAGAGATAATTATTTTTTAAAAAAAATCAGTGACAACCTTCTTTGGTAGACAAGTATTCTGAATTGTTTAGGAAAGTTGGGTTTTCATAAAAAGTGGGAAAGTGTCCTTTTATTTTAATACTGTTGTGTTGTGTTGTGTTCAGTCTTCTGAAATGAAGGGAGCCTTAACTCAGAGGAGTTTTTTTGGCCCTGATGTTGTAGGTCTGTGATTTAATCATACAAATTTAAAAGAGAAAGTAGCTTTGAATCTGACATCATTTTTTAAGTAAGGAACAAAAAAACTCTCTACCGTGTGAATTCTTAGAGATGTATCATTTTTTCAATTAAAATATTTTTCAGTAATTCCACAGGTGTGACAACAATCAGGAGGTCAGAAACTTATTCCATTATAATTTAGCAATGTGTGTATTTTCAAATAGTTAGCTTCAGCCTTTGTTTCAGAAAAGCAGTGCAACTGTGCTGGGAAATTGCCAGGCCCTTTATCATCCTTTAGCTTGACTTGGCTCATTTGGTTTAAATCTTGCAGATTTTGGTAGGATAATGGATTTACTTTTAATTGTTGTATTAAAGAACTAATTTTTTCACCCAGGCCTCCTTTTTATGTGTTTGTATTTTTATTTTTTTGTCTCAGTTTTAATTTTCTCCTCAGTCCTGATGAAGATCAGTGGATGCTAAGTCCATTGCACAGCAACTAGTCTCGAAAAGTGTTGTTGTACTTTTAATTGGAACAACTGATGTAACCTAATACCAAGAAAATGTCCCACGAGATTTTGCCTCTGTCCAAGCTCTGCTAAACAAAAAAATAATGTTGAAGTTAAGTATAATTTAGGCTACCTGTGTCTTTTCTGGATTTCAGGCCATTTGTAAGCAGCCTGTAAGGAATGATTTCAGCAAACAGGGATTACACTATCCCAGCTGTCTTGCATCAGTGCATAAGAGGAATGATAATAGAAGAGACTGTACAAAGGCCACTGTAATTAGAATATTCAGGAGTAATCCTTGTCAGGCTTCTTAGCCAGGTTTATTGATGCTTATAGAGAGGATATTAAAGCTGCACCAAAAACCTTACAAAATATGGCAGTCAGCAAGGGAAGAGTTCATCCGAGGTTATGAAAATATGTTGTGCTACCTGGATTTCTTGAAAATTATCAAGTTTAGCAATGAAATATTAATTTCTTTACCTCCTTCATCGTTGCTGTTTTCAGCATCCTTTTTGCAGTGGATACATTGCAAAAAAATTAAGGAAATATAAGGGAACAGTTTCTTCCTGCAGAGGTAGTATATATTAATAGTTAAAAGCCAGGCTAACATATAATAAAAAATAGATTCCATTTTCACTTTCTATGTAAAGGCAATGCATGTTCTGAGAAATCACATCATTCTACTGAACTAAAACCATCCATGTTGTGTTATTTATGTCTGGAAAAATTATCTTTTGGAATTATGATATGTATTGTGATATCCCATTCTTCCTCTTCGTTTTTGTAATTACTAAGTTCCTAATAAATAGTTTCATCACTGCTGAGACTCCCAAAGGCATAATGTTTTTCAGTGCTGGGACAAGTGATAATAAAACCAAAGGCTCAGTCTTACATTTATTTTTATTATCAGAAATGGTGCTACTCCAAAATATGCAAGATTACTGAGGTGAGAGGTTGAATATAATCTGATTGTTGGTTTGTCTTTGTGCATCTCACCATCTGCTTACATTTGTTTAATTTTTTTCCTTCCCTTCATGCTTAGTATTCTGTTTCTGAGAAGCATTTAAAGATTGTACTCCTGTCTTCCTTCGTTAACATGTCAGAGGGTGCAACTGCCAGGACTAAACAGGCACTGTGTATGGTTCACTGGAAACTGTAATTAATGAGAGTGTAGGCACCTCATAGTCCTGACAATGTGCCTTTTGCAGACTGTCACTCTGGGTGCCATCTCGTGGCTGCACAGGCTTGTAAAGATTGCAGAGTTTTTTCTACCTTGGCATGATTGGATAGATGCTTAAAACTTGGTCCTAATAACACCACGGTCATGGGTTCAATCTCCTGCATGAGCCATTCACTTAAGATTTGGACTCAATGTTCCTTGTGGGTCCCTTCCAACTCAGAATATTCTGTGATTCTATGAGAAAATTTTTTATAGTTTTATCATTTACTGAGGGTGTGAAAACCATGGATTTTGTAGGCTATTTTTATTCCTTTTCTTTCCATATAATGTTTGCACCCAATTAATGTTTTGCCTTTTCAGATGTTAATAGGTCAATGCTTTATCTAAAACAGATATCAGTCTCATACTATGGCTTTTTTCCAGTGATAGACAATGACAATAAAAAGTTTCTTCCCTTCCCTTGTTCATTTGATATAGTCATAGACTTTCTCAAGAGTAGTTTTTTAAAAAGTTGTTTTGGCTTTTTTTAAACTGTTTTCCTTACACTTTATTTTTTACCAGGTTCAAAAAATACCTAGGGTTGGCTAAGAATAGAAAATCTGGATTGTGTTTTTAGATTGTTTTTATTTTGTTGTGGGATTTGGTTGGTTTGGTTTGGTTTGGTTTTTCCCCCCCAAAAAAGATACTAACTTGGAAACATTGTAGACAACGGTCAGAATCCTAATGCTCTTTGCCTTAGATATGCTTTGTATTCCTTTGGTTTTATACTTTTTTATACTTCATAGCTGTTGTCAGTTTATATCTCTGTGAGGCTCCACTGACACTTTAAGCCTGAGTCATAGCTGGAATCCCTGACTTCTCTGTGTTCTCTAGAGCCCTGTTTGAGTCATACAGTAAAGACTGTTGCACTAGTAACACAGCTCTAGCAACACAGAGCTTTCATTACTGGACTGGAAAAAGTGGCTTTTTCTCCCCAAAGGATTTGGTTTTGCCCTTGATTACTTCATAGTAAAAGCAAAGTTTGTATAAAACTATTTGGTTTGGCAGAAGAAATAATTCCCATTCTTTTTTTTTTATCAAATAGTTATGGAGATGTGAAATAAGTACAGAAATAATGCAGAAAATGGGTCTTCATAAAAAGGTCTGTTTCAGATCTTCAACCAAGATCTTTAAGGTTATTAGACATGGCATAGAGTGCAACCATACAAGATTGTGAAATAAAGCATATTATTTGAAATAAACTTTCAGAACCCTTAATTGGCATCTGAAAAGAGAACCTGAGAAGAACAGATGGTTTAGATGTTTATTTCCTAATCAGTTTTCTAGACTTTTGAATATGTAAATTTGCAGATACTAGCCCATCCAGACACCTGAGGGAAAGCAAAGCTTGGTTTTGGTTTATTGTATCTATCAAATAAAAAGATGTCTAGTATTTATTCCATTTCTCATACATGGAGAGGATAATTGTGGACAAGATTTTTCAGAAAGGTATTTCAAGAAATGCAACTGAAACTGCTGCTATGTACAGGTGTTTTTGAAAAATAGATAAAGTGCTAATACACCTTTAACCTGGTTATCTTTTTTAAGATCACATGAATGCAACTTTCTCTGAAAAATCCTTCAGAAAATAAAGGACATATTCTTATGGACATAAAGGTGTGCATTGAATTCTCTTAGGTTCTGCTTGAAGTTAACAATTCTTTTTGGCAGTTTATAAAATTCATTTGCCAGCAGAAAAAAAATCAAGGTAAGGCATTCTTTTCTTCTGAATAAGAGTAAAAATAAATCTATAGTAATATAGTTTAAAAATCTTTTTGGCTTTGTTATGCAAATAAATTAACATGCAGAGGAGCCTAGTTTTCTCAGATCAACTGTCATCGATGTTTCAGAGGGATATATGAATAAATTATGCCTAGTTAACATCACATTTATGTTTATTAAGCATGTAACTTAATATTAAACATTAGAACTAAGTAATTTTAAATAACCATCTGTTTTCATACATTAAATCACAGTATTATTTCTGTAACTAATATTATTCTGTTAGTCTCCCAGGCAAGATAATAAAGCAAAAAAATTAATATGTCTATATATGAATCCATCATCAAAGAAAAGCAAAATGCTAATGAGTATCAAGGAAATAGGTAATTGTGTATCATGGGTAAACAATATGATATTTGGCCTTTGAAAGGCTGAACAAATGAAAGAGTAAGAATATATAAACATTAAGGTAAGCTTGCCCCTGTTGGTATGTAACCTTCCATGTCTGAATTATGCTAAATATTTGCTATGTGGCATTTTAATAATATATAAATGACATTCATTTCCTTGACAAGTTATAAATTATCTTGAACATAGAATCACAGAATCATTTAGGTTAGAAAAGACCTTGAACATCACTGAGTCCAGCCATTAATCCAGCACTGCCAAGTCCCTCACTAAACCATGTCTCAATGTACCACATCTACATATATTTTAAATACATCCAGAGATGGCGACTCAACCACTTCCCTGGGCAGCCTTCCGGACCCTTCACCAGCTATGCTGTCCTTCTCCGGACATGTTCCGGCACCCCAATGTCTTTCTTGTAATGAGTAGCCAAGAACTGGACACAGGATTCAAGGTGCAGTCTCACTAGTGCTCAGTACAGAGAGATGAACACTGCCTTGGTCCTGCTACTGGCCATACTATTTCCAGTATAAGCCAACATGCCATTGGCCTTCTTGGCCACCTGGACACACTGCTGGCTCATGTTCAGCAGCTGACCAGCACCCCCAGGTCCTTTTCCACTGGACAGCTCTATAGTCACTCTTCACTCAGCCTGTGGGTGAAGACAACCCCTGCATGGGGTTGTTGTGACAAGGGGCAGGACCCAAGACTTAGTCTTTTTAAGCCTCATAACATTGCTCTTGGTATGTTGATCCAGCCTATCAAAATACCTCTGCAGAACCTCTAGATGTTGTCTGCAAACTTACTGGAGGTGCACTCCATCCTTGTCCAGATCACTGATAAAGATATTGAACAAGACTGCCCCAATACTGAGCCTTGGGGAACACCGCTAGCGAGCAGTTGCCGAATGGATTTTAGCTCCATTCCTTACTGTTCTGGACATCCAGCCAGTTCCTAACCCAGCGACGTATGCAACCATCCAAGTCATGAGCAGACAGTTTGTCCAGCAGAATGCTGTGGGAAATGGTGTCAAAAGCTGTACTAAGGTCCAGGTAGACAATATCCACAGCCTTTCCCTTGCACACTACAGAGGTCACCCTGTCATAGAAAGAGATCAGGTTAATAAAGCAGGATCTGCCTTTCTGGCTGGTCCTGGTCCACTGGTTGTCCTGTATGTACCATATGATGCAACTCAACGTGACCTGCTCCACGACCTCCCCCAGAACTACAGTCAGGCAGATAGGCCTGTAGTTCCACAGACCCTTCTTCCAGCCCTTCTTGTAGATGCAGGGCATGCATGCTGACCTCCAGTCAACTGAGACCTCCCTAGTTAGCCAGGAAGGCTGGTAAATGATTGAAGATGTCTCAGTGAGATCTTCTGCCAGCTCCATCAGTACCCTTGGATGGATCCTATTTGGCCCTACAGACTTGTGCATGTCTAAGTGGTGCAACAGGTTGCTCTGTCTCCTAGCTTCAGCAGTTGTCTCTGAAGACAACTGATCTTACTATGAAAGACTGAGGCAAAGAAAGTATTAAGCGCCTCAGCCTTTTCATCATCCGTTGTCACTTGCCCCCACATCCAGTTAAGAATGGAGAGTCTCCTTAGCCATCCTTTTGTTGATATTATAGAGACTTTATTTGTTCTCTTTTATAGCAGAAGTCACATTAACGTCTAGTTGGGCTTTGGCCTTTCTAATTTATTCCCTGCATAACCTCATGCCATCCTTGTAGTCGTTCTGAGTTGTCTGCCCCTTATTCCAAAGGTTCTAAACTTTTTGATCCAGGAGTTCCATCCAAAGCTTTTTGGTCTCCAGGCTGGTCTAATTCCCTGTAATCTCATCTTTCGGCACATGGGGATGGCCTGATTCTGTACCTTTATGGTTGCCTTCTTAAGGCAAGTCCAGGACTCTTTTTCACCTCAGGACTGCCTTCCAACGGACTCTTTCAACCAGTCTCCTAAACAGGCTGAAGTCTGCCATCCCAAAGTCCATGAAAGCAGTTCCGCTGACCACACCCTTTAACTTCTCTGAGAATAAAAAACTCAAATAATTCAAAGATAACTTTGCCAAAGAGCCTCCAACCATCACATTTCCCACCAGTTCTTCTCCGTTCACAACCAGCAGATCTGGCGGAGTACCTTCCCTAATTGGCTCCTTCAGCAGCTGTGTCAGCAAGTTATTTGCCACACAAGGCAAGAATCCTATCGTAGAATGGCCTGGACTGGAAGTGACCTTAAAGGTCATGTAGTTTCAATCCCGCTATGCTGTGGGCAGGGACACCTTTTACTAGACCAGGTTCCTTAGAGCCCCATTCAGCTTCATCTTAAACAATTCCAGAGGTGGCATCTCATAAAGTCGTTTGTCTCTGCTGTGTTGTATTTTCAGCACACATTTGGTAACTTGAAGTCCCTGATGAGAGCAAGGGCCAGCAATTGTGAGACTTCTCCCAGCTTTTTATAAGATAGTTCATCTGTCACTTTATCCTGGTTGGGTGGTCTCTAGCAGACTACCACTGTGATATCTGCCTTGTTAACCTTCCTCCAATCCTTAACCTTTAATGGCCCTGTTGTCACCATCAGTAAGTTGCAGGCAATCAAAAGACTCCTTAACATATAGGGATATACCACCACCTCTCCTTCCTTGCCTATTGCTTCTGAAGAGCTTATATCTATCCATTGCAACTTTAATTGAGCAAGTCATCCCACCGCCTCTCTATGATGACAATTATGTCATAATATTCCTTCAGTGGAATGGTTTCCAGCTGCACATGTCTGTTGCCTCTTTGCATACATTATGTATCTATGTATCAATAGAGGCATTGCAGATAATTTATTCCAACTTCAAAATTTGACCCTTTTATGTCAGTCTTTTGCTCATGTATAATAAAGTGGAATGATCACTCATAAGTTTGACTGTTTTCATCATATTTATCTTGCATTGCTTTCTTTTCTGTTGTTAAGTAGTTTAACAGTTATTCATTTATAAAGTTTTTGAGAGGGCTAGGTTAGTCAAGATCCTCTTTAATCAAAATACCTGTGGACTGTCCTTGGGAGCTGAGAACACATTGGCACTAGAAGCCTAAACTGAAAAGATGGCTATTCTTCCCTCAAAATCAAGCTCATTTCACCTCTCAATACAACCAGCATTAAGCTGCATGTCAAGGAAACCTGCAAGGGATAAAAATAATCACTGCTTTTCTTTTCACAAATGAAAAAGATCTTTGCATCTTAAATATAATTAAATATAATCTAATTGATCCTATAAGGCTGTTCAGTGCCACTGCTAAAGATGTATTGAAGCATATTGTAATTCACCTATAAAAACACACGGTACAGAAAAAAGCCTCAAAACATTTAAGATTTTTGAAAAGGAGCACAAGACTAAGCCTTTTGACATCATTGCTGTGAACTCAGTATTCTATTGTAGGGGAGTCTAATTTTGCACTGGACTTCAGGAAGAAGAATTTTACTCCATACCTTTTCCTCACTGAGCAAAAGAAGAAGGAATTACTTCAGTTAGAAAAGAACAAATTCAGAAATGGGAAGTGGTATAATATTTAGCTTAAAGAATTGCTACAGTGAAGTCTGAGCTTGTGATTTTTTTAGAGAGTCTGATATTCAATTGCATACTCAGGATGGGAAAGTCATTGGATTTCTCTCCATGCCCTATTGATAAACCCATAAGATAACAAGGTAAAAACTGAAAAGGCCTGTCAGCTCGTGTTGTTCCTGTCTCTGTGCATTCAATGCTTCTCCTTCCTTTGTGCATTTATAGCACTTGGAAAAGTCCAAGTTTCAGTGTCTCACCAAGGTCTATTGAAAAAATATTAGAGAGTCTAATGCATACAGTCATGTGATTACAGAGCATAGTGAAAAGGGCCTGATTTTGACCTGTCTCTAGTTTAGCAATGTATGTCCTCTTTGAATTCTTTGCATCAATTTTCATGTGAGGAGAGTCAGAAAAATTAAAATGCCCCACACTTTTAAATGAGATCAAATTGCATTTAATTCAATAATACTGTCATATTTATTATTTCAAAAGTTTGTTTGAATGCATCATCAGTAGCCAAATCCTTTGTAGTATGATTAACTCTTCTTTCACTTCTTGTCTGTTGCTTTTTTTGAGAAGTATGGATTTAAAGAGAAAAAAAAATGGAATTTTATTTTTTGTATACTAGAGGGATCCTGTGAGGATTTAAACTCATTTTTTTCTTAGAAGTCATGTTTAAGGACACATTTTTCCTCATTATTTTGAGTAGCTCAAATCAGCAAATCATTGTTGCCATCATTATCATTATTATTTCACTGTAAAGATCACATTGAACAGCATAACAAAAGGTCAACTACTTAATTTCCTCTACAGTTATACTCCAAGTGCTTCCATAATTTTCCTTCAAAACATAGTGAGTTTAGTTTCAAATCTCTATGCTCTGCAGGTCATTCTGTACAAATATTAATCTTTATGTTTCAGAAGAAAATGCCTTTTATGTCTGTGATGCTTTGACAGTAAATTTAAATAAATAAATCTTATAAAATGCTTTTGCATTGCCTGTATCTTCAATAAAAAGTCTGATCTGATAGATGACTCTACATGAATACACAGACGGTTAAAGAAATCAGGTCATGAAAACAAAAAAAAAAAAAGGCAATGGATTCTCTCCTTCTAGGAGAGTTTTTTTAAAAATGTAAAGTATTTTCTGACTAGTCTGAGGTTAAGTAAAATTATTCCATCAGGTTACTTGGAAAAATTAGATAATCAGAGAGCCAAAAGGATCCAGCAGGACTAAAAGGAAAAGAAAATTATTACTGCCGGTCTGACTGTCTTGAAATAGAGACTCAAGCAGCCTTTATGCATTTGGATTTAATCTAGCAGGACAGACAGCAAGGCAGTAAGCTTTCCTTCCTCTGGCTGCTCGGTGCCACTACAGCCTCTTACTGACACCAAATACACTTGTGAGGCATTTATTGCAAGCTAAATCTTGCCTCAGATGTTGCATTGAAAGTTTGATTGGTTACAGTACAGCATTCTATTCTGCACACATTGCTGCTTCATCTTGATACTGCTGCAACCTCCCATTTCCTCCTTGTCTTTTAATGTCAACAGCACAACCACAGAATAAAGCTCTAATTGAAACAAAAGCAAAGGAGTAGCTTACACAGTCTGAAATGCTATGAATAATACAGCTAGCTGGGGAAACTAGTATCCTTGACACTCTCTTATGCCCCTTTTTTGAAAGTGGACTATTTAGAGACTTATAGAAGAACTAAAATGCAGTAGGACTTTTTCTTTCTATTTACCTTTTTCCTCTCTACATGATGTCTCTAGTAGGTTTTTAAAGGTTATACAGCTCATTTCACAGTAGGGTGAAGTGCGGGGCTTATTATGTCAAAGACATTTGGACTAGTAGAGCACACAAAAGAAAAGTAAGATGAATAGGGTATTTATGGTGGGTGGTGGATGTCATAGATTGCTCTGGTGACACCTTAGTGTTGCTTTACTGATAGGTTTAGTTAAATTCAGACAACAGCATGACAAGCTATAAGCAAACATTAAACAAAAGAAGTGTAGAAAATTATATTTTATCTGAACGGTTACAGAATAGATGATGGGATTCTATTACAGAGTAGGTGCTGTAGTTGACATTATTTTATTTCAGAGTTTATAAATAGTTTCATAAAACACTCAAAGCCTCCAAAAGGTATAAACAACGTTTAAGCTTGTGATAAACTCAGAAAGTTTCAGAGTTTCAATACAAGTCAAGGACTTCCCTATTTCAGGTCAGCCTTTTTAGAGAATATTCAGTGAAACCAGCTTTAAATGATGAGGCTTTGTGAGAGAACTCAGATTTTCCCACATAACATTTGCCCACCTTTTAGAAGTAAAATCTTCCAGAAGAATTTTGCTCTACTGGCCGAGTCAACAAGTCATAATTTCAAGCTGTTTTGCTTTTAATAACTAAAATTCAGGCTTTTTGTGTATTATGGGTAATAAAAGCCATTATGTAAACTATTATATACATGGGATTTCTCTTTGTTTTTCCTTCACCATTTCAGTTATTTGTTAGAAAAGTATTTTGTGATACACAACCCGCTATCCCTGAAAAAATTTTTTTTTAATATTCAGCTAGAGCAACTGAGCAGATTTTTAACCTTGGAATCCCTTTACAAGTCACAGACTGTAAAAGGAAAGAAAGAAAGGGGTAAAAATGGCTAGAATGTTAGTACAATCTCTCTCTGTTTTAGATACAAAGATAACTTTTTCCCTTGTTCTCTAATCCTCAAATTGCACAGAAGTTTAATGCTTAGACTCCAGTTTCCAAATGGTACCATTATGTACACAGAAATGTAATGAAAAATAAGTTTGAATTATACAAAAATGCATTTAAGTATCTGTGTCAAGGTGCCTTGAAAGACCAAGACCTAAACACCATCTGGTTCTATGAAAAACTCAAGTGTTAGGCAAGTCAAGCAGTTCTGAAAAATCAGGCCACTTAGTGTTTCAATATGTAACACACTGAGGAAATCCTGCCCTTCAGGATCAAGCTGCTTTTAAAGAACTTAGGTTTGAAATGTTGGACATAATTAATTTTCTGGTACAATTAGTTTGAGGCCAAACAGTAGATTACAGTTGCAGATCCAGGCTTTAGCTGGATACTAAGGACATCCTTGCTTTGAAATGTAAAATGCCTGAAGAGAGAGATCCCACACTCTTTGTTCCTTATGAAAATTTAAATATTTAATGTGTGAGAAAGTAGAATTACATTTTAAATCTATGTACTGAATATGGGTATCTAAGCGACTCTTATTACATATTTCTTTGCTAAATTTGTTCTTCAGATATCCTTTTGATGATTTATTTCCCATGTCAACAGCCATTACAGGGAACATTACTGAAACATTTCATGTTATTATTAATTTTTCATTAGGTTTTATTATTTTAAATTGGTAGACTGTTGCTAAACTTCCCCCCACACTTTATTAATCAAAATTCCTAATGTAGTAAAACCACATGGCATATTTTCCGCTGAGCTTTTTGTTTGTTTGTCAGTATTTAGTTTACATTTATCCTTATCCAAGGTCATAAATAATGAATGTTTCTCTCCATAGGCCTTTGCAGCCTGGTCCTGAAATCCCTGAGGTCTGTGGTAAAAGACTGTTGAGATGTTAAATCTGATATCACCCAGCCTACTTTTTCTTTTGAAAGATTTTGTTTACACTATGTGCATCTCGGGCATCACTGTTCGTTTCAATGGGCCACAAGACTTATGTCTGCATACACTGTCTGAAAGAAAATAAGAGGGAAACAGAAATGGTGCTCTGCTGGCAATCACCTATTCTTTCATCACACATATAATGTATTTGAGTTATGCTAATCCTTGGCCCACTTAGTCTTCCCTACAAAAAGGATATTTCTTGATATGAATCCAAACACAAAGTGGATGATGATTTTCAGCTGTACTTAATACTTGTTTGTAGGGCTTGCAAAATGGTTACTGTGGTATTCGTAGCTTTGGTACATTTACCTGCTTGCCAGAAATATCTGTTTCCCATAGCTTTGCTGAGGGCCATGCAAATACTCCAGAAACTTCAGAACATAATTCATTAGAGCAGTTTAAAGAGCTTAAAAAGAAGGAGAAAGAAAAGAATGAACCCCCCCACACACACACCACCACCACCTCTGGGACCTGCCAGGTATACCAAAGACCACAGATATTTACAATTAGGAGCGTTTCCTTGTTGATATTTAAATGTTCCTAGTGCATACATCCAACAAAAAAGTTCCCTTTTTCCGAACACAAAAGCTGTGTACGAGCTGCTCAACATCTGCTTCAAATGCATTAATCCCTACCATGTTCAGCCAGGCTCGAATAGCTGCAGAGATCAATTATTGTAATTTCTTACTGTTCGGGAAGAGTGTTAACTCTAGCTAGCCCATGCTTCAATACAGGAGTGCAATAAGAATTGGCAACAAGGGACATCCATAATGGTCATTAACAACCGCTATTAATGTGAGTACTAAATAGTAGACTTCCAAGTATTTTTGGCAGCTGAAACTGATTACATCATCTTAGTTACCAATGGGATGAAAAATCTAACTACCAAACTGTTCAGCCTGGAGAAGAGGAGGCTCAGGGGTGACCTCATCCATGTCTATTACTGGAAAGGATGTTGTAGTCAGGTGGGAATTGGTCTCTTCTCTCAGGCTGCCAGTGACAGGACTAGAAAACACAATCTTAAGCTGCATCAGGGGAGGTTTAGGTTGGATATCAGGAGAAACTTTTTCACAGTGAGAGTGATTTCCAACTGGAATGGGCTTCCCAGGGAGATGGTGGAGTCACCATCCCTGGATATGTGTAAGGATAGGTTGGATGATGAACTTAGTGACATGGTTTAGATGGCTTAGATGGTTTAGATGGTCTAGATGGTTTAGATGATGGATTGGTGTTGGTTAGGTTGTTAAGTTAGGTAAAAGGTTGGACTTGATGATCTCTATGGTCTTTTCCAACCTTGTTAATTCTATGTGTAACTGTATTATGGAAAATTGTTCCATCAGAGTGACGTGTTGAAGTTCCATACCTCATGTATCAATGTTATCTTCTCAAGCTGCCCACAGAAAAATAATGAAAGAGACTCTTGTCAAAATAAAAGTAAGTTTCTGAAAGGTTTCCTTTGGACAAACTTAGTTTTCACCTGGAAGTTTGCAGTAGCTTAACAAGTTAGAGCTTACGGTCTAGCTTTTCTCCTTACTCCAAAGAATTCTCTCATGCTGTCATGATAATTCAATTGCAGTCTCATGTCATTGGGGGACACTACTACGAAGAAGAGAACTGTGCTAAAATCCAGCATTCATTATGCCTAGTACAAATGGAACTCATCACTATTACTCAGAGCAATAGCCTGTCCCAATCTTCAGAGGTCAGACAAACAGTACTCATCCTAGCAAGAGCAGTTCAGCTCTGTGTCAGGTGGTGATAGTCATTTCCTCTTAGGACCAGGATGCATAGTAAAACTAAACAAAACAAAACACACATCAAATAAATAAAAAATAAAGGGAGCAAAATATAGCTGGTAAAAAAACGCACCGCTTTTGCTCCAGTACTGGCTGGAAAAATGTCTCTTTGCAAACACTGATATCCTTGAAAAATGCATTGATTATTAGAGCGTAATTTCTAATTACCACATAGCTGGGTGAAACGTTTCAGATTCCAGGAGTAGCAAGTAAATCTCCTAACACAAAAAAAAAAAAATAAATAAAGAATGCCTTGGAATTGCTGCTTAGGCATGCGGGTGAATAAACTCATCACTAGCTCTGGCACAGCACAGTTAGGCAGGAGCACTGCGGCTGTTGCTGTGTAGTAATCCCAAGTGGTATGTTGAAAGTGAAACACAGATGAAAAGAAGTATGGAGTGGATGGAGAAGAAAAAAAGAGACAAATACCAAAGAACTTAGCTTGGAGGAATAGGAGGGTTTGACTAGAATTTTTTTCTAGATTTCACGTTTACTGAATGTAAATGCTTAAAGTTGTTCAAAGGAGTGTCCCTCCTTTTCAAAGGATTTTAGTGTACCTCACATGGTGCTTAAAGAAAGCATCATTGAACATGGCTTGTTTTCTCTGTATGTTTTAGGAAGTGATTGATGCTGCTTACAGGACTTCATTAACCTCTTTCTAGTTTCTGCTTGTGTTTTGTTCAGTTTTGTTATAAATGTTTGGACTTTAAGCAACTTGCTCTAGGTTATTTCGAAATGTTGCTCTCTGCCAACAGCACCTTCATTCTGTTGCCTTCGAGCAGGTTCATTAAAATCTCTGTGGAGTAGTGTGCATTTTATTTGACATTAACTCTAGCTGAGCTCCTGAAACAGCAGTTTCTGATTGATCTTGAAAGTTACCTAGGTTTTCGCTTTCCTGCAAACCCCTACAGTGCACCTTGTACTTTCTAACAGTGTTCACTACAAACAGCTTTTCAGACCATTTAAACCCTTGGAAAGCTACTGCTACTTTTAAGCTTTAGTGAGTTTAGTTTTGTTTTTTTTTTTCATTTTCTTAACCCCGCCCCCCCCCCAAAATCTGAGGCTAGAATGGTATAAAACACTAGCAAGCAGTTATCTTTCCCTCTTCTAGTCACCTCCTCTGACCACATCTTTCCCATTCTTCTAGCTGTAATACTTTTTTTCCCCTGCAAGTTGATATGACTTGGCATTTATTTTCATTTAAGCTACCAGTTTGCACGACGTTTTAAAATTTCCACGTTTAACATCCAACATCTGACATTTATAAATCGGGGGAAAAAAAATCAGTTTACTCGTTTCAGACAAAGTGCAATTGCAGTTACTTTCTTATCCAACCCCTGCACCCAGCTTTGGAAATTTCTGAAAACAACTGCAAGTAAAATCTCTAAATCTTGGGTATCTTTTTGTATTTGCAGAGAAATAAGTGTTCATATTTCTGTCTGGCATAAGTAGGTCTTAAATTATAGCTATTTTCCAGAAATGAGATGCTTCATCTCTTTTATGGCTTTTCTCAAGGACTGTATTAGTATGTGAAGTACTGCATGGTTCCGTATTCTTTCTACCGGTGAAGTGAAAGTTATTCAGGAAACCCAGTTACTGCTCTGTTAATGTCTTCTCCAAGTGACATGGCATTATTACAGAACAGATTCTTTATTCAGGCCACTCCCATTTTTATTATTACTTATGGCCATATCTAAAATATGGGCTAGGACTAAATTGTACTAGGTTTATTGAAGTATTTAGAAAACAAGGATTTCTTGCCCAAATGGCTCTTGATCTAAAATTAAGCAGAGGACAGCAAAGGAATATTTACAGAGTCAGGCAAACAAAGTCAATATTGACTGCTTTGGCAGAAAGACGTCTTGGTACAATGTAGCTTAAAGAGCTTCAAATTTCTAAGGATCTTAAAGCTTATAGAAGTGGTCTTAAAGTTATTTGAAGGAGAGCATAACAAGGGGGTGAAAGGGTTTTTAAGGAGGATCTTTGGTTCAGTCTGAGCATCTTTCTCCTCCAATAGTTTGAGGTGGTGGCTAGAACATTCAGACAGATAAAAGTTTTAAACGAAACCCACAGCTATACTTTACTGGACTGTCAGTCTGAAACTACAAGGGCTTTCCATCTGAACGTGTGCTTGTCTCTATGTAAAAGAACACCAAAAATTAGACTTCATTGCTTATTGCATATGTTTGATATACTAGATTTTTATCTGTTGAGGAATCCACTCTATCTGCTTATGTTTTTCCACCTGGTAGATGTCCATTTTAAAGAACTCAGATGAAGATATTTTCACTTGGCCTTCTTTCAATGATTTCCACAGACAAATAAGAGTTATTGGGAAATGCTTTCTGCTGCCCAGGATTTTTCTGTGTTCAGTTACACTTCATGACTTCTAATATAAGATAGCCTCAAATCAACCTTTATAATAACATTACCCTCCTTTCTTTTCCTTTGATGTCACACTAAGGCATTCACCATATTTTTGAGTAGGAATACGGTATAATACCAGTTTTTTTAAATGTTTGCTGTTGCATTTGCAGTGCCTCCTTTTCTGCCACTTTGGAATGGCACTCAGCTTTCAGTAACAAGGAAATTAATTCCCATCTCTTCAGACTGCCATGTGTGTCAGTGCTCTATTTTGCCTCTGTGAGTTTTTAAGCTGTGAAATTCAATATTAATGTTCTCAAAGACCATCTTGAAGCTGGTCTCTTTCCTATTTTCTGCTTCTTTTGCATCTTTCCATTTGACTTGGCTATTTTTGGGCCTCTTTTTCTGAGTATGAATCTGACATCATATTAAGAAGCATTGTGAGCACTAAACACACCCAGCGACGTCACTAAGGATCTTGCAGATTGCCAAGACTAGCTGAGGTCAGCCCCTGTTCTCCACAGCTGTAAAGTATTTAGGTATTTCAATTCAACCTAGTCTCTGATAGCATTAAGGTTTACTGATATTTTCTGAAACTGTGTCCTTCCTCAAGACCCTTTGCAGCTTCCTCTCCTTCTGCTTCTTGCCTTATAGCACTTCCCTTTGTGATTTCCATACATGCTCCACTATCAGCCACAAACTCATTGCTGTTTTCTGGTACTGTCCAGCCTGACTCTGAAGCCATTGCTCTCCTACAGGGTAAATATGTGAGCATATTCTCATAGGTTAGGCATGCTCATGCATGTGGAAGAAAGATTGCTTTATCTCCCTTTTCCGATGATGGTTGTTTCAACATCAGATCATGCTGCCTTGCTATGCTTCCATATTTCATTGCTTTTCTGTGGTGTTGCTTTTGTAATTAAACTAAAATAAAACTTTTCTAAGTTCTGAAAGAGTGGAAATGTTACAACACCAAGGAAGTTATCATAATGAATCCTTTAAAAGGTCTTAATTATGTAGACAAAAATAAATGTTCAAAGGCTGTCTGTATCAGTGCTACATAATGCTATTTATGTTTGTTATATTTTACCCTTTTGTAACAGAAACTTATGGCTTTACCTACCATATATCTACACATAAACGCACATATACATATACATAATAATGTAAGCATATATCATGAAATTTTAAAAAAGTCACTTGTCTATCCAAGGCTAAAAATCTAACCAAGATATGCTTGCAGCTCACAAATAAAAGTGAAGAACTCATGTTCGAACTCTCTTTATAGGCTTTTTGAAGAGCAACGGAATTATAAATGTAGAAACATCTTTTTTAATCAGTAACTTGACAAAGACTAGCATTTGCAACAGAAACGACTGAAGTAACTAATTCTTATTCCTCCAATTGCTTGAATTGTTTCTAATGATAAAAAGACAGTGCATATTCACTGAATTACCATATTTAATGAACAGAGTTTTACACATTCAGGCACAACATGCAGAATAAGAAAAATGCAGTAAAGCTAAGAGGAAATTAAGAAACATTCTTTTTTGGTTTTGTGGCACAATATACCCCCTTTCTAAATGATGCCTTTACTGTGATACAGAATAGAATTGCTCTATATGTAGCTCCAGGGGCTAAAAGTGGTGGTGATTAATTTTCTAAAGGAGTGGGGCAATGGAAGGAAACTGGAAGAAAGACAAAGCCTCTCCCACTTTGATCCTGTATAACATAGGCTCACCTGACAAAATATCTGATAAACATGAGAGAAGCAAAATAATATACAGTCTTTTCAAATGTGTTTCATTGGTTATGATATGCATCTAGCTACATTATCCATTTTTCAGCAGACAATTCAAAAATCTCATTGCTGCTTCTGAATGTCAGCACATTTATCCATTCTAATAAATGTGTGAAGTATGAAAACAGAGATGAAGATGGTTATGGATTTTTATAGCACACTCTGACTTTTTGGCAGCACCAAGAACATTTGCATATACTATTGAAATTAGAAAATTAAATTTTAACCTCTAATGTCTACATAAATATAGTTAGCTCATAAGTAAACAGCTGTGCTTATTATAAGATCCAGAATACAATAATAATAAAAAAATAATTTAATTTGAAGTTCACCCTTCCAAAGTGTTACTCTGAGTGGAATTCTCTTGGCTCCCAGCAAAGGATGTGGTAGTCAGAGCTTCTTACCTCCATAAATCGGGCCCTATGAGAACAATTTGTTTGTTCTTTAACATTGTTCAATAACATTTAATAGCCAGAAAATGCAGATTCACAGCTGTTACACATCATCTCACAGCAATAACACACTGTAATATTTAAATTTTACTGTTATTTTTGTATGAGTGACACTCTGTATATTTGAAAGTTGTCAGTAAATAAATATTTGAGTTTTTGTCTTAACTTGTCTGTGGGTACATCTACCTGTGAACTTGGTAATGCTGATCAATATTTCAGAAAATTAAGCTAGCAAAGGTTATTGGAAAGGAATTCCTTATATGTGTGTGCAAGTAAATTCACATGGTCTATTCTGTTCTGGTTGAGCTGTAATAGCAAATAGGAGGCATCCTCAACTTGGGAAAAAGTTGGTGGAGCTGGCTGAACCTGGTGGTTGTATGACACCCTATGGTCTTGCCTGCACTGACCAAGGCTGAACTGTGATGAATCCTTGGTTTGCGACACTTGATTTTCTCTTTTTTTTTTTTCTTTTCCTGTTTGTGTAATTTGCTTCTGTGTGTGCGCATTTGTGTTTACTGTTTGGTTTTGATTTTTTTTTTTTTTATTTACATCCTGAGTGGAAATAAAGTAGCAAGAAAGCCTATTCCATCTGGCAGTGCATAGGCATGAAACACTGGAGTTTCCATATCTTCTTATTTTTTTCCCTCCCCACCTGCCAAAGAGACAAAAAACCCAGAGCAGTTACAAATGCAGTTGTCTGTCCCCATAAATGCAACGAGCCCCTAATGGGACAACTGCTGAACAGCCCAGGCATAGGAACAGCCTGACAGCCGGGCTTTCCTCAGGCAGCACTCATGACTTCAGCCAAGCTGAACCAACCACTCCACTTTGCAGACTCAGAGGATGCCATTCGGAGAGTATGTTTTCCACTGATGTTATTATACAGTATGTAAAGGGAAAGAGTAAGAATCCCATGCAGGTTGGCACTCCATCTGGACCAGAAAAAGTGGATTGCTTAGCAACTAGCATTTACTATTCTTCTTAATTATTTCTTTCTGTTGCAATTGTAACGCAAAATGAGTCTGTCGGAATTTTTTTTTTAAAACATTTAAAATGCAAACAAACAAATGAAAAAGATTCCAAAACTCAGAGCTGCCTTGTAACAGGATGCATTTCAATTCTTTTGGGTCCATGCCCAAAACCAAGATTACAATCTTGTGTGTACCACTATGCATTACCATACAAAAAGACAGACTTTTCTGTAAGTCTATGCTATCCATGTATATCTGAACACTCTCTTCTCATATTCATTCACTGGTTGTGATTTTACTGTTGTGATTTTAAGTGACGTGTTTGAGTCGAGTGCAACCTTCCCTTCCTATGCAAAATAAGTAATTTTCTTTTATCTAGATTTCTGAAGTCTGCAGTATTTGAACATACGACACATAAAGCACGAGTCCACACAAATGTAAATAGATACATGTCCCCGTAGATTTCTGCAAACCCTCAATGTGTCCCCATTTAAATTGGAACAGCAGATAACTTTGAAAATATTTATTCAATTTCTTCTCTTGTTGGATAATCAAGAATCAGCAGAAGTAGATAGTAAGGTGTTGAAAAGATTGACCAATTTCTTAAAACCATATAGTTGCACAGGGAAACCCACTTGTGAATCCTGAGTTTGATACATGTCTTTTATCCCCTGACAGCAGCTATTTTTACAGAGCTGGCTTGTAAGAAACAGTTGGCTCTTATACTGTGAATAGGGTGTTTTTGCTAGAAAAGCCATTATGGGGAGATAAGTTGATGTAAAATCATAATAGTATAAAAACTTTCTAGAAGCTGTAGGTTATTTTCTGCATTTTGAAGGAGTTTATAAGCTCTCTTTATAGTGAAAATGTTCACAGATTATTGAAAGCATTTTTCGCTTCCCTGATAGAATACAGGGTTAGGATATGCTGTATAGGAAACACCTACTTCACATACTGCGCCCTCATAATTGAGCCTTTATGAAAATATTTCTTATCTTTAACACACATTTTGAAAGATGTCTGATTAATATTTAAAAAAATCCTGGCTTTTCTTTCAAATTTTGCAGAGCACCAAGTAGGATAAGGGTCTGATTCAACGAAGATTCTGCTATTCATACAAAGAAGATAAAATCATTATGATGTAAGAGGTTTTTTTCTTTCTTTCCTAATTTATTTTATTATTTATTTTATTTTTTTTTAATCCTATGTGTTCTTCATATACTTATGTGTTTTGGGGGCCATTTTCTGTATGCCCCATGCTCTATCATTTGAAACACAGTAAGACTTTTTGATGTGAAAAGACACAATATGTGGACTAGACTCACAGATGAGTGATTATGGGTTAATGAACTGCTATCAGCTGATCTGCATTGAATGACCATAGTACCTGCTTAACCTGCAGCCAATAAAAAATAAGATGTACTTACATAAGGCTCCCTGAGAAGAATCGCCCTTTATTAAATTATTAAAAGGAGTATTTAATTTGGTTGAGCTTTTTGATTCTGTTTTTTTTCCCTAAAACCTGAGCTATGTGGTACTTCCCTTCTTATTGTTGTAGTCTTTACTTTTAACATGCAAGACAGACATAAAATTAGTTTTGCTCAATGGATTTCTTGTCATGCATGTGCAAAAAGCTTCATTTACCTCCAATTTAAATTTTTGTTTTCCTCTGGTGACTCATCTTGCTGCATCTGTGTTTATTCTATAACCTGTGGATAAGGCATGTTTTCCTAGCTGGGAGCTGGCTGGGCTTTTGCTGTTGTCTGCCATGTGTTGGTTTAGTCTTGCATGCAAATCTCTCTTGATTTCTCTAAAGCTTCAAAGCTTTCTCAGTCAGCATTTTCCCAAGGTACTCCACACAGGTCTTCTGGGAAGCCCTTCAGGTAGAGTTCATCTTCAGGCTTATGTAAGACATAACAGATTCCTTGTCCTGTGTAGCAAATTTTATTTCCTTCCTACAAATATGCACACTTCACTGGTTTGTGACAGATGATTTATTACTATAGTTAGTCTCTTCATATATTTTTGGTAATAATGATTTGATCTGTTTAGATTTTCTTGTATCTTACATTTATTTCTTGGTATCATTTAATTTGGTAGGGTTTTTTCTATGAGCTTCAGCTTGCATCACTGTGTTTTGTGGATGACAGGAAGAGGCTTATACACCAGAAAGAATAATGACTACGAAGAGGTTAAGTTAGTGTTTTCTAAGATAATCTTCTAGGCAGTCAACAGTGTGAGTTTGAGTTGCTTTTTATCTATGAGAGACTAAAATTTGCTCAAGTATGCCTGTATGCCTTGATGTTGGACTTCTATTTACAGTGTAAACATTGTCTATATATTTTAGTTGTTATTATTACTCTAGAAAGGGTAACGTTAATAGGCTTTCTGTGGTATCCTCTTAGTCCCCCCACCTTACCTATGTTAGTGTTCAGGGGCTTGTAGATAGAGCTGTCAGAGGTCTGCAAGGCTTGCTGCTTTTCAGAAGGCATTGCACTGGCAAGACTTACAGTGGCTTTATTTATAAAGGTACATAAAGGTTTACAATATATATAAAATGTCATAAATGAAAACCAATGTATAAAATCAAAACACTTGAAAAGCAAGATAGAAGCTCAGGTCAGATTCCTAAGACAGGTTAGTGTTGCTGTGCTCCGAGTGGTGCACCCACAAACCAGACCTTGCTGAAGCACAGCTGATTAATGCTTGTGAAACCATCTTGTCCTACAAGTTAAAGAGAACGGTTTGGCACCTCTTTGGTCCAAGAGCTGATGGCCGTAGGAGAAGAGAGAAATCTTGCTGTTGCCTAAAGTAGGTTTCATTTTATCTGCTATGGTTTGTGCTCTTGATTAAACTTTTCACATAATTATGAAACCAAATGGTTTGGGTTGGAAGGAACCTTAAGGATCATCTAGTTCCAAGCCCCCCGTCATGGGATGATTTTCCTAGCCTTCACCTGTTTTGTCTTCAATCTCAACTTTTTCTCAACAAATAATACCTGGAGGTGAATTATTTAAATTTTTTCTCTTGTATGTCCAGTTAATATTGAAGGCATTTATTTCTGCTCTTGGAAAAGCTGACTCCTTTTCCATGTTTCCCTGGGCAAATAGAGGGCCTGATCTTTCCTGAGAAGGTGAAACTATTTTAGAAATTAATGAGAGATTGTCTTGCAATGGCTTGTATCAAGTTGTAAATAAATAGGTCAGGTTTCAACTTGTTGATATCTAGATGTGTACTTTTTCCTGTTAAGTTGTTGTTGGATGCTGATTAGGAAAGTGCAACCTGTGTTATGTTCAGAAGTGTTGTACTTGTGGCATTTAAGATAAAACAGTTTTTATATCAAGCACCAAACGATTTGTGGGATTTAAAATTCTTTAACCTTTAACATTTTCTTAAGAACAATTAGCATGTTTATGTCTTCGGAATACTGCAATGGCAGTAAAAAAGCAATTATTTTAATATAGTTCATAAAAATGAATTTCCTTTTTTCCCCATTTTTCCACCTTCCTTTTAAGTGTTTTGGGTCATTCAGAGGTTGCTTCTACGCAGCAGGACCTCACATAGTGTTACAAACTTAATCTCATGGTAGACTGGTTTACTTACCTCTTCTTATTTAGCACTTTAGAGGCTGCTTGTAGCTTCGTCTCTTCTTTTGTTACTAAGGTGCTTCAGTGTGATGTGTTTGTGTGTGTAAATAACAAGTCACTCCATGCTGTTATAACTCAATGAGATGACAGGGATGATAGATTTCTCACTGAAATGAAATACTAGCTTTATTTACAACCTTCCCTCCTAAGGTTCTGATTAAGATACTTCAGTACAAATCCATTTTTTTCAGCCTTTGTGTTCCTCCATTTAAAACTGGATTGATAATACTGTGTACAATAAGAAACTGTGTCAGTGCTGATGCAAATTTTTAGTTTAAAGGACTGCATGTATGAATGGACTCTATGAGCAAGCATGAATCACATAAGTCTACGGAACAAAAGGAATGCTCTCTGTATTTTCTTCACTGCAGTGTGCATATGAAATGTTATTTGGGAATTCAAAGCACCTCTGGCTCTCCATGGCTGCAGCAGACTAACTGTAGAGCAATTTTGACTGTGGATGCAATGCTGCCAGATAGTTCTCTGTGGGTTTATGAAAGTGTGTATCACCCTTCTTACATAACTATGTGCACAGATCCCATTTCTGCTGTATATTGGCTGCCTCAAAAACTGAATGAGTTCTCAAATGCCTGCTGTTTAAAATGCCTCCCACCAAATTGCTTGTCAGTCACTGTAAAAAAGAGCAGCTATTTCTGTTACTACCAAACCCTTTCCACATACAAAGACCACTTCTCTCCCAGTCTGCACATTCCTTTACGGTGCACAGACCCAGTCAGGCAGGTTAATTCCAAAAACGAGAGGAAAAAGTCAATCCTGGTTATTCTTTTCTTCTGCAATTTCAATTCAAACTTTCTCATAGGTTTTGGATCTGGAAATATAGAAAATTAAGTGAATCTTTTTGATAGGGGTATATTCTAGAAAGGAATTCAGTCAGCTACCACTGGGTAAAGGGTACAAGACTGAACATTGAGTTTACTCTTACCAACCAATTCTACTGAAGAGAAACACCAGTGTTGGAAGCAGGCATAGCATCTAAAATGGATTCACAATTAAACTTTCTTTGTTTGGAAAAGCTTGAGGACACTGTTCTAATTTTCTGCATAATTTTCATCAACTGTTAGGCAGGGAGTCTAAGCAAGTGGTATCAAACTCAAATTCTCTGAGTCTCCTGTAGATTGTTAGTATTGTCAGTGCTACTGTACTCTCAGTGATCAGTTTTTGTCAAAGACCTTGCCAAGTAACCGATCAGAAAAGATCATCTGCAGACCCTGAGTCTGTTGTTGAGGGTGGTAGAGAGATGGACTGAAATGCAAAATATTCATATGCTTGGCACCTAAATCCAAATTGTGTTCACTTCCAAAGGTATAGCTACAGCTGTTGACTTAGCTTGGTAAGGGTAGAGATAAAGACTAGTAAAGAAAAAAGGAAAGTGCCAGTGCCAAATAGTTCTGCAACTCATAAAATAATTTGCTTTACAAGTCTTAATATTTTAATGATTTTATGGCAAAGATATGAGAGTCATTCTGATAAATTATATATTTTAATATATTCTTGTAAAGGCAATTTCCAGTAGGTGATATAAGATTGGGTCAGATTTGATTTATATGCTGTATTTTCCCTAATGAAGTACGAAGACTTGTGGAGTAAAAAAAAAAATAAAAAAAAAATCTCAAACCTATCATCTTGAGCCCTTGTGAATTCTTGTATTTCAGTCTAGAGGTCATATCCTGGGGTTGTCATCATCTTCAGCAAAAAGCCTTTTGGATTTGTACAGCTTGGCCACAGCAGGCAGTTCATAACCTGAAAGGCAAGAATATTCCCTGTGAGAGCTGTGTAGCTGTGATGTGAGACTCCCCAGAGTTTATAGACATGCGCTTATGTGCTGCCATATTTAAACTCTTAAATTTTGCTACTGTTTCTGGGATAAAAAGGATGATTTTGCAGAGACTGTGCATTAGATGATCATCCTTTACTTGCAGAAAAAGCAAGCTAGGTCTCCTATATAACAATCCTTAAAGGATGCTCCAACAAAGGCAATGACAAATGCTGCCAGTGTGAAAACTGGAGATATATGACATTTGGGAAGGGTAAACCTACTGGCTTTTTTCCCTCTCAGCCTTACCTGAAATATGAAGAAAATCTGTTAAGAGACTCTTGCCTATGCAGATATGTGAAGACCCTACAGACTTTTGGAAACCAAGAAAATCTGATACCTGTAAAGTGACAGCATCTAGAAAAACCCTCTTAAATTTAAAGGGAGTGAACAATACTGGTATGAAAAAGGGCCCTTTTTCAAAGAGTATGTGCAGAGTGTGTTGTGAAAACACCATGAATTTGGAAAGTAGTTAATTATGAGTTACTCTTTTGGGCACAGGATTGCTCAAAATAATAAAAAAGGTTCAGATGCACTTTCCTGCAGCTTTAAACATCCTGAGCAACCTATGTGATCTGCAAGGCAAATAAGAAAAATTCCTAGTCTTAAAGTTTTACTGATACCCCAGCCAACTGAAACAGCTGCTCTAAGTAGCCTTGCCAGCAGCTGGTATGCGTTAAAACCTTTATTTTGAGACCAATACACAAGCTACGCCTCCACTCACCCACTCCACTTAAATTTAAAATATTGCTGTTTGGCTGCAAGAACCTGGGCCTTGAAGATATGGTGGTCTTTAATTTCTAGGTAAGGAAAATAAGAAGTTTTGATGGATAATCACTGACTGGGGGCCTTTCTAAGCTCTTTCATAAAGTTGCAACCTCAACTCTCACACTATAAATCTGAACCACCTTTGCAAATTAGTATCTACACCCCCTTTCAGAATAAGGCAAACTTATGGGCAATGATGCTTATCTTTCAAGCCCTCAGCTAGTTAACTTATTTGGCTGGATCTGCTCCACAAGCTATGGGACTTTCACAGAGACTTGCTATAAAAAAATCGAGTTCAGATTTGGGTAAAACTAAGATAAGTGCTAATCTAACTACTCAAAGGCAATATAAGCAAACAGCAGTGGGAAGGGGATGGAGAATGAGATGGATTGCCTGTACTCCTCTTGTCTTTATTTTCTGTGCCTCCTGACTGTAAGTGTTAATGTTATTGAGAGAATTTAATTAATTCTAACTTTGCTTTTAGGATGTCAAAACTCGTTGTCTTGTTATTGGGTTTTTCTTTTCCTATTTCTGATGAAAAGATCTCATAACTAGATGCTGAGTAATCAGGTCATAGGGATTTGTGTGTATGTCTAAAAAACAAATTGTGATGTTGAGGTGACTAGTGGAAATGTTGATATTTGGCAGGATTGGGGGAGTTTTGAGCTGTTTGTCTCTACCTGATTAACTTCAAAAGGTTAGGCTGAGATAATTTTGGCTTTTTGCAGTGCTTCTGTGGAAACAACAGTGGTCCCCACTGAGGAAATGCTGTAAAGATTAGACTTCATAGTCTGTAAGCACTTGTCAGTGAGTCATATCTTTAGAGCATTTTTTTGAAGATGTTGTTTGTGTTGTTCTGAGATAATGTCAATTTTATATAGACATATAAATATTTTTACAATACAGCAATATAACCAAAAATGACAACCCATAAAACCTCAGGAAAGTAGGAAGCAAGCTTTTGATGTTCCTTTGTAACTCTGAGATAAATTGGAGTATCAGAAATGAGTATGGTAATTATAAGGGAAATTTATTTGTCTTTAATGCACAATCTATACTAAGTTAACTTGCATAAAATAACATCCATGTACTATCAGTCACAGCTTAGGCTTAGAGGAATAAGACAGTTAGCAAGGCAGTGTAATTTTTCTATCTCAATACCAAGAAAAAAGCCAGAAGTAAAATAAAAATATTGTAGAACCTGCCATTTAGGATTTATCACAAGCAGGTGACAGCATAAATTTTTAAGGGTGATCTACGGTATGGACTTTGGAATAACTAGCATAAGAATTTGGTACAAAATGTCTGCTCAGACACTTGTCAGTAAGTCTGTGGTCACTTGGGAGGTAGAGACAGGATAAAGGTTTGCACAGAAACAGAGGACTCAAAAGTAACATAGGAAGCTGCTGATGGTAGGTTTTTTTCCCAATAAGGTACATCTGTTTTCATTCTCTATCTTCTCTTCCTTGGCCCCTTTACACCTTATGAATAAAATGAAAGCTAACAGTCCTCTGATAAAGTATGCTCACGTCTTATCAGGAGCAGCTGCATGCATTTAAGATAGCCTTCTTACTCTACAGGAACTCTTTTCTAAGTCTAAGAAACCAAAGTACCCTTTAGCTGTTGCAGTTCTTTCCAAGGGTGCAGATTTACCTGTGGTGGCTTCGACCGTTCTGGCTGTGTATATGCTTACTTCAGAAAGAATAAAGTAGTTGAAAATACGTAACATAATGCTTTTACCATAGCAATCTCCTGTTCTTAAACTGTTTAAACAGCATTTTGGCAAGGAAAGGATGCCTATTGGAAATGGGGTTAATATGATATTTGGATGCTGAAGAGTGAGTTTTCTCGTCTTCTAATCATTCATCCATTTAAAAAGGTAATTTAAAAAATCTGATAACTTCTAATTAATGATTTATCAAGATAGAATATGATGAGGAAGTTCAAAGAAAACAACCTGGAAACTGTTTATGTGCTGTCATGCAGCAGAGGTGGGAGTCATGGGTTAGACAATACAGTTGCTCTATTTTTCAATTTATCCTTCTTTTTTTTTTTTTCAGTTAAAGTTACTAAATGCAGCTAAATAACTTGGCCAAATGTAATGAAATAATGCTATTTATTTCTTACTGTGATGAATGGATTGTTTTTAATTAGCATCCAGCTAGGATGAGACTTGAGCTCGAGCTTAAATCAACAGTGCCTGTGCTGCTGATGGCCCCTGATCTATACTAGCACACTCTCTGCTGCTGTGTGTAGATGTATTGTGACAATATCAAATTGAGGAAATTGCTTTCCATGGATTGCTGAGGAATCATGAATTGTTTTATATCTAGAGCTCTGTATCTTTTAAAATCAGATTGTTTAGTATGTGTGGAAATAAACAACTTGAGTGGGTCTATTTTCCAGAATATCTATTATTATAAAGCAAAATTAAAATCAAGGAGGTATGAGGAACTGACTATTATCTTCCAAAAGCCTGAAGGCATGAGACAAAAAAAAATAAAAAATAAAAATTGATCTTTTCTACTCAGTTCATTATAAAACCATGGGAGATCAGTATCAGGGAAGTTTCTAAATGCAGAGCATTATACGAACTTTCTTAGAAGAAAATACTTTCCACTGCCCTCTGCTGACTGCAGGCTATGTAGTGATCTGGCTCTGCTCAGCAGCGTGTAGCTGCGTGTGCTTTTATCAGAGCCATGCACTTGAGAAGTAGGTGCTAGCCACATTATGAATGGAACTGTGAAAGTGAGTCATACCTTGAGGATAACGGTTTGCTGCAGGTGCTGCTGTAATATCTAAAAGCTTTTCTTTATGCTCACCTGCAATGAGCCATGATATATTGGCAGATGTGAAAAGCTTTTTCAACTCTCTTTTGGCTACCAGGTTATACACAGTACTTAACAGTACTTAACTTTCTTATGCTGTCTTTGCCTCTCCACTGCTTGAAACTGTGTGAATTTTGGGCTCCTATAGAAATATGAAACACTTTTCTGGACTATGTTGCATTGCATAATGTCAGTTTTATCACAGTAGCTGAAGAAAATAAAAACCCAAACAAGCAAAAAAA
The DNA here is from genome assembly GCA_013399895.1 of Serilophus lunatus. Lineage (NCBI taxonomy): Eukaryota > Metazoa > Chordata > Aves > Passeriformes > Eurylaimidae > Serilophus > Serilophus lunatus. The sequence goes on from VXBA01002427.1 coordinate 299,955, forward strand.
A
>VXBA01002427.1:300041-360899 GCA_013399895.1 Serilophus lunatus
AAAAAAAAAAAAGAGGAAAGGTTGGCCCTGTCTTCCTTGGAACAGCAAGAAAAACCTGTAGAGGGCAAAGTAGGGTTTAGCATTGCAGCACATTCATGCAACCTTTGATGGTTTTGAGATCAAAACAGTCTTTTGGATACCTTAGCATGAAGATACTATAACTTTCCTTTATGGTCAATGCTATCATTAAATAGCATTAAAAGTTACAATGTGAGAGTAACACAACTCCACCTTGCTAGTGGGTTGCTTGGGAGCCTCAATTTATACAATTAAAGATTAAATCATTCCTCCATAACTATCCATAGCCTGGATCTAGTACCGGGACAGCGTTAGTGAAGCAGAAGGTTGGGGCTGACTCCAGCACTACCAACCAGAAGAAGGAAACAAGGTAATCATCATGATTACAAGAATTTTGGTCTTATATAGTATTTCTATAAATTGATTATAATCTAACATGATTCTGGGATGTTTCTACTTCAATTTCTGCAACATCTCTATCCTTCAGTATTCTAGTATTCTTGCCCAGCTTCTGTAATATCTTGTTGATCTAACTTAAACTGGAAATGTCAACATCCTAGTTGACAACTACTAGTTTCTCTGAATCAACTTATCTGAGTGTTATGTGCAGGTATTGATGTGGTCAAGCACCAGACATGATATTTCATAAATATAAAGGCAAGAAGCTCTTCAAGCTAGGCTAATATTACCGGTGAAGTAATCACTCAGGGTCAGAAGATGTATTTCAATAAATATCACTTGGTTATACCAGGTCCCAGAAGGAGAGTAATAAGGGCAAGATGCTTCCCAGATAAGCCTTTTATGTCAATCTGAACTCTGTACAATGAAGCTGAATGTTACCTTGCAGGCTCAGGTTGGTTGAAGCTGAGCTATACAGACAAATTAATGATATGCAGGCATTGCTAGATCTGAGGATCTTGAGGATGTGTTAGACATCCTCATTACAGTGAGGGAAGCAAAATGTGAGGTAGTCTCAGTTCTGTAAGTATTTTCATCAAGCTATTGTTATTTGTGATTATGCTTCCAGTCAGAGTTCTTGCAGGCAACAGTCTCCTCTTTCATGTTCAGTATCACAAGTGGCCTTCAGGAATTCTTGGATGCTGCTGCAGTGCAACCTGTCTTGTTGGCAGCCAGAGCTGCCTTTGAATCCTGTGTCTTCCTCTCCTGTAGATTTGAAGTACTCTTGGCACTTCAGCATGAACACGTGGAACCTTCTGTAAGAAAGCATGTGCCCCAGATCTGCTGATTTCAGAGGCCTCTTCATCATGGAAACAGTTTGGAAGGTTATATGACTACACAGTGTGAATGCACCTGAGGGTTGGGATGTGAATAGATAATGTAAGTACCTAGCTTATCACACCTGTGGTGTTCAGTATGTTCAGTTTACTGGCTGAAGGCATAGTTCTCTATGAAGTGGTTGTCTAGTCTCTGCATTCTTAAATCAGGTCAATGATCACAGTTAAATGTAGCTTGAAGGAAGGCAGCATATGAAAGTCTGTCTTTTTCTTTAGCAAGAAACTTGATAGCAAAAGCTATGCCAAGATTAAAACTTGTACAGTTCCGAATGCTTCCATAGATGGAGCACATGTAAACTTCCAACTATCACTAATTATAAAAGATGACCTTGTAAAGGAACAGTAAACCCTAAGAATGCATTTTTAGGGTAATGTTTGGCTAGCCCTAAAGGGATAAAAAAGTCTTGTGTGTTCAAAACACTCCTTTTCGATCGGTTCTAGCATGTTGTCTAAAAGAGGTAAATCAACTGCTGCTTTTTCTTGCAAGAAAAAGCATTTAGAGGAAGGTTTGTGGGATTTTTTTATCACATTTAACTTTGGCTGCTTCTTGGCTCTTTAGTCTTTTGCATCCATCTAATGCACAACTTTTTCAGAAATCTTATGATTACAGAATGAACCCCAACCATGAGCTATTGCTGACTATATATTATTTGCTGCTCCTTTACTTCACTCTGACACCTTTAATTCCTCCTGGAATGAGGACTGTGCAGTACCTTTCAGAATGAATGGGTACAGAACTGCATTTTATGACTGTTGTTTCATTTGGCAATTAAATATTGACAATGGTAAGGGGGAAATTTATTCTGAAAGCAGACATACCTAATGATTACCATTGTGGGTTGTTTGTTTTTTTTTTGGTAAAGAGATACATCTGTCTATTGGCTGAATTAATTAGCTATTAACCAACTTAGAAATAGACAGTTGATAGTTATTTATTAAATGATCACAGTTAATTTAGAAATTTAATCTTGCAAACAAATTGCCAGCTCTGTAAACAGCTATGGGTACAATTATAATTACAACTTTCTAGCATTCATTTGATCACTGGAAATAGAGCTAATTTAAACCTCCTTCACAATATATTTGCAAACATAGTACTTGATGACAGTTTTGTCAGTCAGGTATAGAAATAGCACGCAGATGATTCAATCTATCCAAATCCTATAGGACAAGGAGGCGTAAAATGTATCATCTTTTATTTGACCTGAAGTCAGATGGTATGAGACTGGATCTGTGTGAAGGGAATAGCAAGTTACCACTTTTATATTGTCATTTTTCTGAGGAGAACTTCAAATTAACAGTTCAAAGGAGAATTCCTTTTCTAGTAGATTGTTATAGAATTCATAGGGTGTACGCTTAATCAAGCTTGAACTATTAGTTTGGTTTCAGACTAAGTGTACTCTCTTCAGTGTGAATGAATGTCTCTTCTTTACAGTTCTGATATCTCTAGCAGAGCAATCAAAACAGATTCTTATCCAGGTACGAAAAGTAGAAAAACAATTAAGTGGGTGGATATGATTAGATTTATTGCTAATTCAATATTTAAATACTGCAATGCAGTATCTAAATAACAACTCTATCATTTATTAGAATTGATTGTAGTCTAATTAGGTCACAGTCCGTCCTGTTGAATCATGAGCTTCAGTGAGACTCTCTTCTTGTCTAAAATTCCCAGAGAAGCCTAGGTGCAGCTAGGTTCTTAGACTGTCTTTCAAATATGGGTTATAATACAAGCAGATTTGGCTGGAAACATGCAGATTTACAGTCTTTGGCCTTGCAGAAGGCACAATTACAAAGAACCTATGTAACTTCTTTAGGATTTTGTCTCCTTATTTGATAGACCTTAGTGCTTTTACTTGCCCATCCAGAAGTGAGTGTATGAGATGACAATTTTCACCTAGGTGTACCCTGCAGGCATTGTTGCTGGGGCACGGATCCACCTAGGAGCTGCCAGTATATATAGAAACAAAAGTATTTGGTTTAGAGCCCTTTCTTGGCAGTCTATGAAGATACTGAGAGATAGTCAAGCCATAGAAGTGGAAATATTGTCTTTGTCCTTATTAAGAAATTTCCTGGATTGAGGATACTAGTAACACACCTTGGACGTAAGGAGACCACTGTTCATATTACTAGAACCAGCAACAGTTAGAGATGGAAGAAATCGATGAGGTCTACATGAGCAGTTGTGCCCCTTGACTCTGAGAGTATTTGTGGCTGAAGCAGGTCAAAGTCAGATGCAGTGTGAGACCAGTTCAGTGTTCAGCAGCTCAGGGAAGGAAAGCAGTATACAGATAGCTTTAACATAGCATTTAACATTGACAAGTTTGAAGTCTTTTCCTCATTCTGTACAGATTTTTGATGTGCTCACCTCTTCCCCATACATAGTGTGGAAAACCTTGGTCCCTAACAATGGGTTTGAGAAGCCAAACTGCTGAAAGCTCAGACGTTCCTGTATCTAATCTGTAGTAATACATGGCTCTTAACACTTTAAATAAAGAAGAGCAGTTGCTATTCATTTTTTAAATCACTTAACATTCAGCACTCTATCAGGAAAATTAAAGCCAGATCTTTTGCATCAAACTGTGTTCCAACCTCTCAGATCCTATCACCTGGCTTTTCTTCTCTTGTGGATAGATAATGATAATCTAGTGCTGTTCCAACTGCAGGGCTATAATTAAAGTATTCTGTAGGCAAGTGTACTGTTCATCTATTGTTTAGAGCCATGCCAATACACTGGTGAATCTGCTCTCTGGCAGGACTCCAATGCGAGGGGTATGAGGTTTAACAGGATGCTAATTAGTGAATGCTATTGTATATGGGAAGAATGTAGTAATACAAAGTGTAGATATCCCTACTTTTATCCAGCTGCCCTGTTATAACTATTAGCACTAAATCTGAAGTGTAGTATCTAATGTGTGTGTACTTCTACACAAAGCTTTTGTTTTGATCAATGACTCCAGTTGTAGAACTCAGGAGTGTTCGGACAGGATGATCCCTCCATGGAAATCAGCTCTACTTTGTCATTACAAGAGGAAACGCAAGGGTTTTTTTTCTCTTCGGTAGTAAAGCTGAATAGCTGCACAACTATTTCCCCAAGATCTTTAGGAAGTCAGAGCTGTCCATGGAGAAATAATGACTACTTATTATTTCAGGTCTCACAGTTCTTTTGGCCAGAATTTTTTGGAGGGAATATTCTGCTAGCATTGCTTTCACCATATACAGGAGGCTTGAGAATGTGAGGCAAGGAGCTCTGTGTAGGATAGTACCCTCTATAATTCCGGAATAAAAAAAAATAAAATAAAAAAATTCCAAGTTTTGGTTCATTTATTTGTTTGCATTTAATGCAGACAGCTGGTAAATGTACATTCCTGGCATTATCCACAGCTTGTTTATGCCAGACTGCTGTGTACCAGCTCACGAGGTGGACTGTGTCACTCTTTTGGTGTACTCCAAAATAAAATATCTGAATTACTTGTATGAATTATTTATATATGATATTATTTAGAATGGAGATGAATCTCTTTTTCTGTTAGGTTGTACGAAGAAGCAGCATTTTAGTGTAAAACACTTTCCTTTTAAACTTGTACTTAGAATACATTATGATGCCTTAAAAATATCCACAAATTAACCACTGATTGATTTCCTCAGATTTATGTATATTTTTGAGGGCTTTTTGCATTTTTAGCTACCATAATGAAGACAAGTTTCTGCAGATAGACTGTTCTCAGAAAGCATAGACTATGGCTAGATAAATAACTTTCAGGCATTGCCTTCAGGGGAAGAGAAAAATCAACATTTCCTAAAGGTCACTTTAAACTAAGAGTTTGTGTCAAATGCTTCTGCAGTTCTGGACACTCTGTAGTGGTCACCTATAATTGAACATAGTAAGAAAATATAATATCTTTTTGTCACTTGTTCTTTATCATTCTGAGGGGGCAACTTTCCCCCTCCCCCAGCCCTCCACTTTCTTTTGCATTTCCATAGTTCTCTTTCAGTGTATCTTGTTGAAAAATGTTGCAAATGGCCCTATAGGTATGTTTTTCTCTACAGCAGAGAAATTTATTAAAATTCTTTCTTTGCATGATGATAAACTTTTAGAAACATAACATTGCTATCTTCTTTTTTTAAAGGAATGAAATGTGAAACTTGATTCTGATAAATTTTCCTCTCTCTGCTGTTGATCCATCACTTAAGTACAGTGCCAAATCACCTGTGAAATTGTGCTCATTTCCCTAGCTTATATTGCAATTATCATTAAAATGAAGTGTTTGGTTTATTTCAAGAAGGGTCTGGGATACATGATTTTGTCTAGATCCTAGCAAAATACAATTGAACTACAGAGAAACTTTTGGTGATATTTCTCCCTCTCTGTGTTAGCATCTTCCAGCCTTTCCACCTGCTCTTCTGTCAGCTGGATGGCACTCTGTGTCACCTTGCTCAGTCTCGTTTTCCTTGCAGACAATGCCAGATTACAGATGTTATTGCTACCATCCTGGGTTTGGAGTTGACTTTTCCTGTGGGAAACGCTAGGCAGCAGATGATGTTGGATCTAGGCCATTGGTTACTGCAGGATGCAGAGACAGACCACCCCTCCACCTTCTTGGAGCAAATATGAAGGAAGAAATAGAAGGGAAGGCAAACTGTTGCCACTGAACTGGAGATACAAAGTTGATGGCATTGATGTTGCCTGTAGTCATTCATAGGGCCTGAAATTTTGTTTGAGAGTTCATCTTAAATGATAATTACCATGAGGACGTATTATTACTGCTAGTGATCAGCTGGTCTGTCTGGAACTTCTTTTTCCAGTTTTTTTAGTGAGTTAATATAGTAAGTGTTTGGCTTTGCTTTTATTAAATGGCCGTCTTTACCATACGTATGAGGAAATTCACAGATGTAGATAAATAAAAAGCTTTCATAAAGTTCTGGCATAACAGTAAATTACATATAGAAATTCGTTTTATGAGATTTCTGATGTAACTCCTGCTAAACAGCACATCTCTTCTTGCCTGAAGCCTATTAAATTTTACAGGCATGTTCTTGGCAACATCCCAAGAATCTAAAGAAAGTATGGACTTGTAATCTTGTGGTCTCCAACACTAACCGCCTCTCTTGCACCTGGGCTGATATTGCTGGTTGAATTGATTTCCAGTTTGACAAATATGTAAAGAAAATCAGTGTACAGGTTACATGCTTTATGAAAACATTCACTTTTTTGCTGTGCTAACAATAGGTAGCCATTACTTCAGACTGCCATTACATTCAAATTGGGAGCAAGTGCCATCTTGGCTTCAGCCTTTCAAGTGTTCATTCAATCACTCTCATCTAACTGTTTAGCATTTAACTGTGTTTTGTACCTGGCCTAACTCTGGTACAGGCACAGCTTCATCATCTACAGCAGCAGAAAATAAGTGTGATTCTTGAAAGAATGATAGGCAAATAAATCTCACTGACAGTTTTATCAAATAGCTTAGTAATGTGTTGCAATTATCATCAGTGAAGAATACAGGCCTGAGCAACCTTGAGCATATCAGAGCTCTGCAGAATCTTGGCCTTGTACACCTCATCAATGCAGCACTGCTAAAGGGTAAAACCAGCCAAATACACCTTGAAGAACAAATGAGTAACATTTTCAAGTCATACTAATGGGTTTAGTTCAGCGCACCTGCTCCTCCCTCTCCTCACGGTTTTGGACCAACCTCCACCAGAGCCTGCTCTCCATACTGGCAATGGATGGGTAAAGAGATTTCAGAACAACACTGGAATTGTATAGCACCAGCAAGCTGATGCTGGAGTTGATGGAACCATGCTGGTTAATCAGGGCTCAATAGACTCCCAAAGCAGACTAGTATTGCGCTGCAGCTTCGGTTTGCTGCTCCTATTCTTTGGCTCTCTGCTGATTGCTTAAGGTCTGGAAGTTGGGGCAAGGATGCTGTATACAGGTGTGGCTGTATACAGACTTCTTTTCCAGGTAACAAGCAGTAGGACAAGAGTAGACAGTCTCAAGTTGCACAAGGGGACGCTTAGACTGAATATTAGGAAAAAATTCTTCACTGAAAAGGGTGGTCAAGCATTGGAGAAGTGTTCAAAAACTATGTAGATATGGTGCTTACAGACATGGTTTAGTGGTGGACTTGGCAGTGCTGGGTTCATGGTTGAACTTGATGACCTTAAAGGTCTTTTCCAACCTAAATGAAGTATGTGAAGTAATGTGAATTACGTCAAACCAGCCCTGGAGGCATTACTTCAGAGGTATGACTGGTCAGTCAAAGTCTGCAACAAGATGCTGTAAGCAGTAATATGTTTTCCTTTTTCTCTGTGAACCCTAGAATATGCACAGAGCAAGGCAGTAACATGGTACTACACATTTTTGCTGCTGTTCATGTTACCGGTGTGCTACCTGCATTTCAAGGACTTGCAACTGCATAGTGAAACAATATCCATGAAGACCTAATTCAGTTTTCACCTACCTAAAGATGGTCTGGTAAAGTGTCTTTTTTATAAATAATGTCCTTACATCAGTCTTCAGTTTGCTAGATGCAGGATTTCTTGAGGGAAGGTGATTCTTTAAAGCTGATATAATCAATTCTAAGATCTTAAAGTAATTCCTTGATGGATTTCCTGATTAAAAAGCTTAAAGCTTACTGTCCTGTGTCATCTTCAAAAAAAAAAATAAATCAAAAGTCAAGTATTTGAATATACAAAAATGCAAGAATACTACTTCTACATGTTGACTTTTTTCTTCACTTTTCTATAAGCATCCCAAAGGTAGGACAACTTTAACAAGAAAATAAAGAGGATGTGACTGACTAGTAAGTGTCTGGATCATACCACCAACTTAAAAGGGATAGGATTAGGATGGAACTTAGTGTAATGTTTGATTTTATAATTTAATGTCATTTTCCTACAGCTTCCATGGGTTCAATTTGTTTTGGAAAGATGATAGTAAAGATTACCACTTTCTTCAACATGTAAAATATATGAATTTTTATTTTAAATGTTGGTATTGGCAGTTTTTCCCTTTGCCTTCATTTTCAGAACGAGAACGTGCAATGTGAGGGAATAATTTTGGAAAAGTACAGCTTTCCTAGATTTACAAGTGTTACAATATTTAGTGGTAAAATGAAAAAGATTTTTTTACATTGTTGCTTGAGGGCAGCAAGGCACATCTGTTTTCTGAAAATTCTTCTATTTACGATTTTTTTACTTGCATAATACTGGAGGATTTAAAACTTCATCAGAATAATCACAAATAATCTTAGACTTGCTGATAGTTTCAAACTTTACATATGGATTATATGCTGTTTTAAAACCAGTAATTTGCAGGAAAGAATATAACTTCCTAAATAATAATTAAACCTTGATTGTCTTATATTTTGACATAGCTGAATACCTTTTTTTTGTTAGAACGTTTTTGGTGATAATGGCACAGTTATGTTCACATATATCACGTCCTATGAAAATGATGTATATTCAACAGAAGTCTATGGATCATTGCAGGGAACTCAAACAGGATATTCCATTATACCCTTATCAAGGAATGTGCTATGTAATGTGATTATGAGTGAATTTTTTCAGTTAAGGTGTACCAGTTTCAAGTTATAGCTCTCTTTCTAGTTAACAATATTTTTTCAATCTCATTAAGGTATGTTATGCAAGTAACAATTGAGAAGTATCATTTAGTTCTTTTGTGAGTAGCAAGAGCAGAGAACTGAAAGAGACTCAGCTAGTTTGACAGTTCAAGCTCACATAAACATTTTTAACAACACAATGAAAAATAAAGCATATAGTTTAAACTTTATTCAGCCTCCTGCATTGACCCTATTCCTGCTGTCCTTGCAGGGAAAATCCTGTTTCACTTCTGGTGGTAACTTTACATGTGGGCTTACGGGAAAAAATTTTTACTTTTTTTTAGAGATTCAGTCTCATTGTAGGAAAGAAAAATCTTTTATTGCTGAGAAATTAAAGTTCAAAAAACGTTGTTAGAACTCAGTGACAATGCAACAGTCTTGTGAATGTTGAATTGCTGCTATCTATCTAACAGATGTATAAGGAACACTGTTGCCATTTTATTGTATTAATATTCCTAATAGTTACACTATATAATGTTCTTCTCTCTTTTTTAAATTTTGATTTTATTAAAAATCATTCGTTGACATTCTGCTATTGGGTAGTAATTTTCTCTGCAAATACTAACTCAGGCTACTAGCAAAGCAAAGTGTTGTTCAACATGATTAAGGAATCACAGCAGATAGTTAATCTTATACAAATAATATCATATTTGAACCTTTTGCTGTCTGAAAAGGGGAGGAAATTGGTCTCTTAAAGTGAGTTCAAAATGTAATATTAATAAATTGAGATTTATACACTGAACCACCTCCAGTGTAATTTGTTTTGTGCAGATTATAAGGCATAAGGGACATTTTTCCCCTATTTCAACAGAAATTCAGTAGTGTAATAGATGTACAAAGGATGTAAATTATTTTGAACTTACCCTTCTGTGATTTAAAGTATTCACATACAGTAATCAAGGCATAGACATTTTCCCTGAATTACTACACTAAAACATTAGCAATAATATCATAGCTTCAAGACTTTATAGTTGGATTGTAAAGCAGAATATGTTTTCATCCAGTTCTTCTCAGGATGTTTATCTGGAACATCCACAGTGGAAATAATGGTTCGGGGTCCACCCCCTCCACCCCCAATCCTTTATACTTCAGAATGTGCCAAATTAAATTCACAATTATATTTAGATTGAGTAGAAATGAGGGGCTGATCTGTATGCAAAACATGTGCTGACAGCAATTTCCTGGCTGACAGCCCTGGGTGCCACTAGATCTCAGTGATTTGGTAGTGAAGGTGGTTACCTGCTATTAGTCACGACAATGAGCTTCTGAGCACAACGGCATTGAACAGAACAAAAAGCCTAAAATGCCATAGACTATCAATGACAGAACCCAGGCAGATGAACGAAAAGAGCAACTTTACTGCCGAACTTAAAAGGCAGTTCTTTTACCTCTCCTCCTATAAAATTAAGGGAAAGAAAAGGAAAGCAATAGTGGAACAGTGAACCACTGAGAGTTTCAGATAGTCTATTTGAACTATGAGGAAAAATATCTTGAGGCAAAACATTAGGTTTTGTAACACAGGTTAGGCAAGTATGTATGAGGATGGTTTAGCTGTGTGTAGCAGTGTGCTGGATTCACCGTCACAACTATAGCAGCTGATAAAGTCGCCTTCTCTCTTAGGTTTTCCTTCACTTCTGAGAGTATGTGGAGTTACTCACTTCCCTGAAGTGCATATTTACTCATGAAAAGTTGCCTGATGTTTACAAGTCCTAAATGGACTTTTCCTCTTTGCCACATCCACTAAGCCATTGAATGTCTATTGTGATTGCAGAGCAGACGCATCACTTGAGCCACAAAAACAAGCTGTAACTACTGTAAAATGAAAAGCATGATGTAACTAGAAGTAATATTAGGCACAGCATTCTAATCTTGTGCTAATAGAATGCCTAATATTTCTTATGTCTTATTGCTTGTACTGCGTTCAGATGCAAGTGGAGGCAGTGACGCATTGCAGCTAAGGAGAGGATGGAAAAGAATACATGATTATCTTAAAGCTTGCAAATACCTTTTGAGCAAACTATTAAGGAGGCAAAATTCTAGAGAAGAAGGGCAGTCCACAGAAGCCCATGCTGTTAAGGACAGGGCAAACAAGATTGGCTAGAGCAGAAGGCAATATAGTTGTCAAAGAAGCCTCCTGCACTGAGGATTAACCAGAGGTAAAGTCATGACAGATGATCTCACAAAGTAGAATTTAACTAATAACAGAAAACCAGAAAACTTAAAGATGAGTTAGACAAAGATCTAGATGAAAAGAGAGGAGGAAAGAAAGGGTTGAGGAAAGGCAAGCCAAAATCCACCTGAGGAAACAGGACATTCACACCAGCATGAAGATGTAGTGTCATAAATACCTTTGAAGTTTGAGGAGGCTTGTCACCTGAGCACATTGAGGTGTGCTGTCTGCCGAGAACAAGGAATAAAAGAGAAAAATATGCCATCACACAAGTAAGATTTTTAGAACAGTTGTCCATTTAATATGGTAAAGGTCAAATGGCTGACTGACCAAGCAATTCCTTTTGCTCTTATCCACATACAAAGTGGTGGTAAAGAGCTGGTACCTAAAAGGATTGTTTTTCATTCACACACGTGTATGAAAATATCTCAGACAACAAAGGGGGTTTACAGTTGAGTTTGGCTGTTTTTACATTATTTGAGTCAATTTACTTCATAGATGGCACAGAACCTCAGTAGCACACACACCTGTAGGACACGTGTTTACAGAAAATCCATTTCAGCCTGTATGGTGTGATAGAAGATGAATAGAGCCTTCCTGACACTCAAATCATGGGAACAAAATGGAAATTGAGCATAAGAAGTGCTTAACAGTGCAGTAAAAGATTTATTTTCTTTAGCAATACTGTTTTGTTAAAAAATTGTAGATTAGAATTGAAGTTTTAAAAATGGTCACAGCTCTCTAATTATATCCCATTGTCCGTGATGCATGAATGAAAATGAAATAAGCATAGCATTTTGATCTGAAACAGTTAGTTTACAATAGTGTTCAGATGAATGAAAGAAACCATAATACAGTTATTATTTATTTAATAATTTTAATTTGTTATTTATATCATCTTATCAATTTATATACTTTACTGAACATATAAAGATAACGACATGATTTCTTTATCAGTTGGAGTTCATAAACAACCAGCAGGCTTTGCTGGGGTAAAAAAAAAAGTTGTGTTAGTGGTTTGGGTTTTTATTGCATCTTGGTTAGTTTTGGTATACTGAGGACTGTTGAACCTTTTGATTTTTAGAATTTTTTTGGTCCCTGAAGTTCTGACTGAAACAACTCACATTTCAAAAAAACTTAGTTGATACCATTTAACCTAGATACATAGTAGTACATTTTAAAGTAAGAATTCATCACATCTTTGTTGAAAAAATAAAAAAGTTAAAAGAGATCAGAGAAAAACAAGATGACAATTAGAGAAAATTAACTATGCAGCACTGGATGTTATTCTTCTATATATAATGTTTTCCCTTCAATAATTTGTGTGATCAGTAATTATTTCCCATTTCATGCTATTGTGCTATTTTTCTGGACACACTATAGTAGTATAAATCTGTGGCTGCTTTTTTCAAAACAAACACTTTGATGTTCAGGTCAACAAATTACAATTTTTTTTGGGGGGGGGGGGGGGGGGGGGGGAGAGGATAATTGATATTACCTAGCAAGAAGTTAAAAATGTGTTCCAGACAGTCTGCAGCCTTAAAAAATATCTATCAGCATGCACAGAAATCTTTACTTTTCCAAGATGGAAGCTGTAGACTGAACTCTAGAACAACTAAAGCTCAAAATCTCGAGAGAAAATGAAAAAAAGCCTCATTTGCATGCAAAAAGACAAAAAAAAAAAAANAAACAAATGAAAAAACAACCAAGTCACCACAAGCCTCCCCCCGCATACAATCACAGAATGCTATAGGTTGGAAAAGGCCTTTAAGATCATTGAGTCTGAATGGTAACCCACTTGTAACCATGTCCTGGAGTGCCACATCTACAAGTCTTTTACAGAAATCGGGATGGTCATATTTTCCTGGACCATTTCCCTGGGAAGCCCTTTCCAGTGCTTGATAATGTGTTTGAAGAAGATATTTTTCCTAATATCTAATCAAAACCTCATCTGGCATGACTTGAGGCTGTACCTTCTTGTCCTATCACTTGATACCTGGTAGAAATATCTCCCAAGTAGCTCTACAATCCCCTTTAAGGAGGTTGTAGAGAGATAGGAGACCTCTCAGAACCTCCTTTTCTTCAAGCTTAACAACCCCAGTGCCCTTAGCCACTCCTACTAAGACTTGTACTCCAAACCCTTCACCAGCTTCATTGCCCTTCTCTGGACTCACAAAAACAGGATATTAAGAAAGAGCAAAGTTCCTTCAGACTTCCAGTTATTCCTGCTTTACAGACTGTAGCTATTCCTATACAGTACAGTCAGAGTGATGTAGAGAAGACATCAGTATGGATAAGAGTATGACTTGGGATACCTAGAAACACCTTTTAGGATTGGTGATCTGGATAAATGGAAAATTAAAGAAGTGCTGGTAGGTTTTATATATGCTGGAGGTACTGGTATCAATTGACTCTGGGACAAAGGCCTGCCATTTTAATTTTTTTCCTGAGTAGTTAGAACAGCTTTCCCCACCTCCTCTTTTAACTTTCTTAACCTAGGCACTCCAAATAATTACTTCTTCATCTTTTATTCAGTATTATGTCAAGGATTCTCTTGCTCTACCAAGGTAAGGGGAGGAACAGTGATTATTGGAAGCCAGACTATGTATTTGGTAAACTTTCAGAGTTGCCTAAGTCATTAGAAATCAATTCTTTGGTATTTCAGTTTTTTATGATGCGTAATTTTAGATCATCATCATTCTGAACCAAAAGAGATGTATCTTGAGCAGAAAAATCTTGGGTTGGTGAGGATTAGCTAATGCATGTGACTGTAGTATGACATTTTTTGGCTTAGCTGGTGAGTCATCAAAATTTGACTGACTTGCATGGGTACAGTACCATGATTACCACAAAACTAAAAATCAAGGCAAAGCAAAAGTCATTTTTCCCCTGTGTTTTCCTCTTTGTTTTTGAAGATACTTAACATGAGAGAAGAAATAGATGTCAAATTCTTGAAAAACACAGTGGATAGAGTCCAAACATCCTGCAAAGAGATTAGTGCGTTATTCCTATAGGACAGCTTGGAAGACTCAAAAAACAAAGGGAGAGAAATACTTAAGTGAGTCTTTCCATGCAGGTAGCATGCAGGATAAGAATTACAATTGGAGTAAGATCCCAGAACAGAATGCAAAGACTCGGTATCATATACATTATCTGCTAGCAAATTATTACTCTGTTTCTTTGCTGTGATGTAAAGGAACCATCATACAGATTAAGTCCAGGTCTTGTTTTATCAAATCTGGGAACACAAGGGAAGAGATTTCTTTTTGAACAGATACTGTTGACTTGCTTGATTTGGACCGATTATGTCAAGTAAAACTGTCTTATACTACATGTGTTTCATCCCAGTTTTTTCTGTGACCTAGAAATACTTTGCTCACACAGAACTTTGACTTTGAAGAATATAACTTATAATATGAGTAGAGGAAGTACAATGTAGAGCAAGTCACAGATCCATTGAGACTGAAGCCTTGATAACTAAGAGAAGAAAAAAAGTACTTTGATACTTATATGAAGCCTTGTAATTGAAACATTGGCTTACTTGGATTACTGCTTCTATAAATTCAAGTGCACAATATGAAGTGACAATTTCCTCACGGGAAAGAAGCAAGACTTTGACCCTTTAAAAAGATGTATTCAAAATAATGAGGTGATTTTCTATGCATTACCTTCAGAAACGTTTGCAGCCTGAGATGTACCAATTAATAAACCACAAATATCTATCTTTGCTGTTCTTAGTATGAGAAACTACCTTATGTCAGTTTGATGACTTAATTAAAAGTAATAAATTACAAATATCATGTTTATTTTTTATAATTGATTAAAGGAGAAAATTATCAAGGCTATAAAAATAACAGTTTGAACAGATTACTTATTTTTTTGGAGAGTTACGTGAAGTTTGTTCTTTTAAAAGTTTGATGTGTAAATTGCAAGTGCTTTGGCAGGATTTTGCCCATCTCTGAAAATGAACTTGAGGCTTGCACTATAAATATTCCTTAGCTGTCCTTTTGGACACATCATCCTTCTCCTTGGGCAACCTTAATCACAAATGGTTATGATAGTATAGAACATTCCATGCTATACTATAAGCAATTGCTGAGTGAAACCCCCACTACTCCAATTAGTAACACTCTTTCTCCAGTAAAGAGAGTTATCTTTGCCTCCTCACCCTGCAAAGGACATTTCTAAACATTATAGATTAGAAAACAGTTAGAAACTACAGGAAAATATATGTGTCAATAGCTGTTCAAATAATTAAATTGTTGGATGAAAAATACTCTGCTGTTTGATCAAATAGATATTTTATCCTAATGATTTCCATGTTATAGGAATCTCCCAGCCTGGACAATTTAATGATTAAGCTCTTGCATGCGTGTTGAAACTAAGAGTGAGGTCTATAATAATCTGGTCACTATCTACTGTAATAGAAATAGAAGGGCCTTTCCAATGAAGCAGGTAATTGTTTACAAGTATATCAGGGTACCCACTATTGGAACTGTCTGTTATTTTAATTGCTAGTTTAAGTAACTTGGTTTCAGAACTGGAATTTTTTATTTTTCATAATACTCAGGGACAGGTTTTTTTCATCTATATAATCTCAATATACTCAATGCAAGAGCATTTCAAGCCATTGTAATGTAAGGCAGTGCAAGTTATAAGAACACACTATTTGGATTTCTGTGCTGAGCAGAAAGCAATGTCCTGTAGGAAATTAATATTGTTATTTGTATTGCAGTAGCATGTAAACATCTCAGCTGCCACCAGGGAGCTTGAGACTACTCCTGTAAAATAATCATTTATATAGTTGAAAATGGAGGAGGAAGTACTGTTGCCCTACCAGCTCCCAGACAGCCCTCAGTTATATAGGTGCTCTTAGAAAAAGCTGAAGCTTGAACACTGTTGGGTGGAAGCAACTACACCAGTGACCTTTCCAGCAACTGGAGTCACAGCAGTCAAAATCATGGAAGCTTGTAAAGTCCAGCCAATGTAATTCAAAACCATAGGAATGAAACTAAATGTTAGTCTAGTTAGTTAATTTCCAACTTTAGAGGCATGCCTTGGGATCCTAAAGCTGAACTTCTCCACCTGACTGCTCTGAAGCATTTAATAATTCTGCAAAGGTAAATGGGATTTTCAATGGTCTGCTTTTTATCTTCAGGCAACAGACATAATGTGTTGGTATAATGATCAGCTAGAGTGTCACAGTGTCTTCATTTGCTCAGTTGGTGAAAGCTGTGTTTTTTCTTGTTCTATCTCATATATTATACAATATTAAAATGACTGGAACATGTAATTAATTCACAGTATCTAAAGTGTCATCTGCTTCTCTTACCTTCTGTGTTTCTCTTTCTTAATGATTATGTAAAAGTTGTAATAATTCTCTAAAGCTAATTTTCCTCATTTGACAAAATAATTAGCAACAAAAGAGTTTTTTCCATCCCTCATATAAATCAGCTTAGGCTTTTTTCACCTAATCTTTATATCTATCATTAGCTACTTTCACAATATGTACTTCTGCTGAAATCTCAAAACCATAGGCTTCCAAATGACTGTATTAGCAATTTAGTCTAAATTGAATCCATGTGTGTTATTAAATCCCCACAATACAAAAGAACTGCCAAGAACTCACCAACAGTTTCATTTTATTAATGTAATATTGCAAAAGTAGTCCAATGACTGCAATGGGAAAAATAATTTCAAAACAGAAAATATTACATTCCAGAAACTTTCATAATTTCTCTGCAGTGTTCATTTGTAGTTTGCTCTCTCCGCTAAATCTGCCTGTTGGCAGGCTGCTATGACAAAATATTACTTCTACCAGATCTCAAAATGTGAGAAGGATATGTTTATAAAAATTGCTTGTATTTAAAGCATCTCTTCTTCACATAAGATGTTTGGCTACCTTGCTGACGTTGCAAAGAAAGCAAGCAAATCACAGCTCTCTAGCACCTATGGCTTTATAAAAAACTGGAACCAAATTATTCGCTCTAAATTAATTTACCTATGATTTGCAGATACCACTTTACTTCCATGTGAAAGACTACAGAAAAACTGGTCATCACTGATTTTACTTGGGTTTGCCACATTGTGACAGTGACAGCCAGCAACTGTTGCTAGTAGAAATTCTTATTTCTAAAGCTCTGCCCCCAAATCATGAGAACTTCCTTTTGTTTTGTAAAATGTACTTGTCTGAATGGAAAAGTATTTATTCTGTACAAACCTGATTATAAAGCACATGCACAGGAAAAATTAAACTACTTTTGTGTTCTGAAGTGGAAAATGGAATAGAAATATGTCTGTTTATGTACTTTTTTTCTCTAGATATTTTCTTTTTCTCCCATAAAAGCTATTTCATTCCATTTGAAGCAACTTTGTGGTACCTTTATGACAGCAGGAATATAAGTCAAATCAGAGACTAATAAAGACATAGTATTCATTTGAAATATTCAAGCATTGAAGGACCTTTCTATAAGCTGAAATCAAACATGCCAGTAGTGTAAATACACTTGTACCAGGGAAAAACTGCTGTCCAATATCACAGTTTCAAATAAAATGATTGGTTCATAGTTAGACCGCTGATATTTGGAGGTTTTAGGTATTGAATGGTTCAACCTTTCAATTTCCTGTACGTTAAAATGCCCATGTACAAGTGTTGTGTGCTGGGGTATGTTTGGCAACAGGAGGTAGAGCACCAGAAAGATTGTTTCTCTTTAAGTGGTAAATTTCCAAGTGTTCAGAATGACAACTTGTTTTTAAATATTTGGACTTTTGTGACTAAGAATTTGCTGAAAGGATAAACCCCACAATAATCCCTGACCTGCTAGCAGTTGTATACGAAACCTTTACCTGAATTGTCGTGCTCTGAGCATTTATTGTGACCTCTGTACAATTGAGTATATGGAATTTTTTAGTGAATGATATTGTCTCTTTGCTTGCAGCTACAGTACTTCAGTTCTATTTAGCTTTCTGTGTTTATTGTTTAGTATCATGGAAACTGTAGATAGTTACAGAGGCTTCTTAAGCTTATCAATAAGAAATACCTGAGTAGTGATGGAATTAGACGACCCAGGAAGGTGATTAGACCTTTCTCCAAAAAGTAGCTGTAATTGGGTGCAAACTAAAAAAGCATACTTTTTTCTTGTTCCCTGCAAGTTTGTAGAGCATCTTTTCAGGTCATCTTCCTTCAAAGATATTTAAAGGCATGGGTCTGTGAGCAAAAAAAGAAAAAAAAAAAAAAAAAAGATTTATCTGTACACTTTGAGTGGATTCAAATAAAAAAAAAAAAGTGTTTTTTGAACTTTGGAAGTATTACTGCAGGGCTGTGTATTTCCTGTTTGGTGAGGTGCTTCTTTGTTCCTTTTTTTTCCCCCCCATCCTTCATTTCCTAGGTTAACCCATTACACTAGGAAGGAACAAACCCAGATCTTAGGCAGACTTAAAAAATTAAAGGCAAATTGGGCAAAATGGTATAGGATGTGACATTTTAGTTAATGCTAAGTAAATAAAACCTATTTTCACTGCTCAGATGTGTCAATTGAATTTAATGGAGAGATCGATTTTAAAGACATTTTAGGATTGGATTTGAATCCTCTCTTAGTTACTGTTTTTACACCTTTTACTCTAAATTTTAACTGCATAAGGACAGGAATAATTTATTCATGTCAAGACCAATTAACTGCTTGGTCAGTATAACTAGATGTTGCTAGAAGATGAAACTTGATGTGTGTGTTAACATTGAAGGCAAAGAAAAGCTGTCCCTTCTGGTACCATGTAACAGTTTTCTAGAGATGCTTAGTTCAGCTTCTTTGTGGTCAACAGCCTTTTCCTCCTGGACAGAACTGCAGGCGAAATGATAAGTAGTAGTATACTTTGAGGGCCTGATCCAGCTTTTGTTATTGATCGACTGTGGCAGAGTAGTAGGGAGAAGTGCTCTTGAGCAGGCACAAGAAGTGTGACGCTGATTATGTCTATGATTATGATTAATTTATGGCTAATACAGTATACAACTATTGCCAATGCAGTATATAACATAAGCAAGTCAAAGGGGTTATAATCTAGACAGGTTTGACTAAAAACACACAGGTTAGGTTAACAGGTTTTGGCCTTGCAAAATGCATAATTACCAAGCCACAAAGCACCTGTGGAGCTACTTTATGGTTTTATTTCTGTATGTCTCCAGATCTTACTGCTTTTATTCCCCCATCCAAAAGCGAACATCCTCTGTCTTTGGGCTGGACATACCCTGCAGGCATGCCTGCCAGAGGCGGATCCACTGGGAAGCTGGCTGCAGCTTCGGAAGAACAGTTTGCCTTATTGATCTAGCCTCTAGCAGCATTTTATACCCTTTTGCAGGTTGATTGCACCAAACTTAGCTGAAATCCTCATAGCTCCCCGTCTCTGGAATGCATTAATTATGCTAGTGTCCTGACAATTCCTCCTGCTATTGCCACCTGGTGTTCTTAGGACCAATCACATTGCCCATCAGAGACTATTGCAATGTGCGTGCGTGTGTGTGTGTAGGATGTATGGGAAGACACGACTGTGTATTGGGTTTGCTGTGGCCAGGTTTTGGTAGCAGAGAGAGGAGGTTGAGGGAGAGGCTTCTTTGAGAAGCTGCTGGAAGTTTTCCCCATGTCCAGCAGAGCCAATGCCAGCCGGCTGCAGGCTGGGCCCACTGCTGACCAAGGCCAGGCCAATCAGCAGTTGAAGGAACGCCTCTGTGGTAACATATTTAGGAAGGATGGAAAAAAAATTAGTTTTTAGATGAAGATGGCTGCCAGAAAGGAGCAGAGTGAGAACTTGTGAACAACAACACAGACACCAGGGTCAGTGCAGAAGGAAGGGGAGGAGATGCTCCTGGCGCCGGAGCTGAGATGCAGCTGCAGCCCATGGGGAAGACCATGGTGAAGCAGCTGTGCCCCTGCAGCCCATGGAGGACCACAGGAGTGCAGAGATCCACCTGTAGCACGTGGAAGCACTGGAGCAGGTAGATGTTGGAGGCTAATGTTGGAGCAGGCTCCTGGCAGGGGACTGTAGCCTGTGGGGAGAGGAGCTCATGCTGGAGCAGGATTCTCCTGGCAGGACTTGTGGCCTGTGGGAGACCCATGCTGGAGCAACCTGTACCTGAAGGACTGCACCCTGTGGAACGTGACCCATGTGGCAGTAGTCTCTGGAGAACTGTTGCCCATGGGATGGACTCTCACCAGAGCCATTCATGAGAGGGACTGTCTCCTGTGAGAGAGACTCATGCAGGAGCAGTTTGTGACGAGCTGTCTCCTGTGGGAGGGACTGCACGGGATGCAGGGGAAGGTCTCCTCTCCCTAAGCAGCGGCTGGGAACAACTGACCGTAGCCCCCATGTCCTGTCTCCCTGCACCACTGTGGGAGGGGAGGTTGAATGTGAAAGAGGAGAGGGTGGGAGGGAAGGTGTCTCTTATGTTTCTGTCTCTTAAACTCTGATCTTGTTAGTAATAAATTTAACTAGTATCCCCATGTAGAGTCTGTTTTGCCTGTGATGGTGATTAGCGAGGAATCTTTTATGGTCCTTATCTCAACTCGAGAAGCCCTTTGTTACATTTTCTCTCCTCTGTTGTTTGCAGGGGGGAGTGAGAGAGTGGCTGTTAGTGGGCCCCTGGCACCCAGCCCAGGTCAAACCACTACAGACTGTCATTGACATAAACTCCACTGAGAGCAAGATTGAGCTGTGCTGTTTTTTGACAATTGTGGGAGTTTAGTAGACATAATCTATAGATAGCATTCTGTAAAAACCTGTCAGACCATCATAATCACAGATAAATAGTTTCTAAGAAAATTCAGAAATGTAATTAAAATAGACTAATAGTTTATAAAACGTGGTCCAAGAAAGCACATTTCACTTGCAGATCAAAGCTGAGATAAGATTGGGTGGGCAGTTGTTTTAACTCAGAGTGTGCAAATGAAAGGGGTATGCTGAAAGACTCATTAGCAAAATTCAGGTTAAAACATTGAAAGTCAATGATTTAGCTTAGGGACAAAGAAAGGTAATGTAATGAAAAGGTTGTACTGGGACAGGCAGGACATTTATCTCTCCTGGTGTCATTTCTGATAGTGTCTAGGGGGGAAATGTTGAGGGAGAATATAAGATGGAGGCAAGTGCATAGTAATACTTCATTACTTTCCCAGCCTCAAACCGTTTATAATTTGGAAAGTTACTGAGCTAAAAGGGCTTTCTATGTGTTTTTTTAACCCTCCAAGGATTTCTCTTCCATAAAGATGCCAGGCTGTCCTTGAATTTGTACTAACTTGAAGCATCCTGTGGCTAGGAATTCTAGTTTTGTTACAAGAAATGTGATGAACCAACTACTTTTGGCTATTCTGAATTATTCAGCTAGCAGTTTTCGTTTGGGACAAATTAACTGTTTGTCTCGGTTTCAGACAATTTGGAGGGGGCAGAGACCTCAGCCAGAAGTCTCCTTTCTCAGATTCCACACCCCTGGTTTTCTCCAATATCAAGAGAGAGGTAGAACAAATATGCCTGGATGTATGTGAAAAAAATAACTCTTTTATTAAACAGCAAAAAACCCCTCATAATGCAGCTAACGAAGCAGCTGTGGAAATGGGAACAGCAGCGCTAGTGGCAGTACAGGGCTTTCCCATGGGCATTGTGGCACCAAGGTTTGGTGGCTTGAACCACTGGTTAGAGCAGTAGTGCTGCTGATGGAGTCAGGGCTTTCCTATGGGTGGCTTGAGCAAGTGGGCGGAGAGGTGGCAACTTCAGTGGGGTTGGATCTTCCCCGCAGTGGCAGCAGTGAGTGTAATGATGAAGTGACAGCAGTAGCAGAATTGATGAGGCAACATCCCTCACATGCATTCCCAGGAACGAAAGAGAACAAACTGGATCTCTTCTTATTTCCCCTAAGTTCTCACTAGTTCCCATGATAATTCTCTTTTGGACAACAGTGCTACGCGGAGTACAGTGACTTCTGATGAGTTTTGAATCCAGTGCTGTGATGATTGCCCTTCCCCTATGCCTGATCATCTGCCCCCACCCCCACCCCATGCAGCCTGGTCCCTGGAGTACGAGGTTGCTGAAGCAGGGAGGGGAACTGTTTCTCGTGCCTTCTTCCCAGAGCTGTGTGAGGGTATGAGAGCCCTCAACAGGAAAATCTAAACCACAGTGCTCTTGTACCAGAAGAGGTAGTGATCATTCTTGACTTTTTTCATTACTTAGTAGACAGTTGCTTCATATAGTTCTCTCTAACCAGGCTAATAAGCCTGCACCTTTTCATTCATAAAATTCAGATGGGAAGGAATATTAGGAGGTCTTCAGATCTAATCCTGCTCCTTTCTACAGAATTAATCTAGTCCTTGTATCTTCCTTTCTTGAACCATTTCTGGTTTTACTAGGGCCTGTGCAGACAGAGGATCATGCTGTGCAGTCCTCGAGATGCAAATATATGAGTGTATAGTGTGATATAATGAAATTTTCTTCTTTGTTTTTTTTATTCCTTTCCTAGATATTTGTTCTCATTTGGCTCTTTTTTTTTTTCTTTCTTTTTCTTTTTTTTTCTTGCAAGCCTCTTTAAAGTGCGGGACATGTAAGAAAATATTTTATATATGATCAAGTTGTGTGTGTAGAGAAGTCATGTGTGCAAAGTCTTTTCAGTTAAAGTATTAGTACTAGTTGAAAATCTAATCTGAACATAGGAAATACAGCATACTTCACTTGGGAACTCATTATATAAATGGATTTTTATAAGAAAAGTTCTAACTGATTTTCCACTATGAATATTCATAATAATGACATAAGATTAAGAGACAGGACCTCATACTTAACATGATATTAAAGATAGAAGTTGATGAAGGAAACTTATCACAGAAAAAAATCTTCCTCAATTACATTTAAAAATGAGGGTAAGGGTAAAATTGCAGCATTTTGCAGTAAATAGCACAGTGTGTGCCTAAACTGTGGAATTCATTATCCACACAAGATTTCTGTTCTATGCACTGTAAACAACAAACATATAACCAGGCTTTAGAAAATCTGAAATTTTACCCTAGGAAACTGTAATTTATATCTGTAAAGTAGACCTGTTATTGAAGAATATCGATAATGCTGGATTAAATTTGTGCATCTGATGAAGATGTTAAGTCATATGCATTCATAGGTAGGACACAGCTGATCATAGCAGCAATATCAAGAAGTCCCAGGCAGAGAGAAGGAGCTAACCCTAACGCTACCAAAGTGAATAAACTATATAAAGCCACATTCATCATCAAAGAATATATAAAGCAGAGGTAGTATATCACATAGGTTGTCATATGAGACTAAATGTTCCCCTTGTTTTGAGTAACTAAAGCTTCCATACCCGGTGAGATACGACAACAAGGAACATAAAGTCTGCTACACATTCATCCTTTTACATCACTTCTTCAATAAAGAAATACCTTTTGGCTCATCTGTGGAGCTGTGTCTGAGCAGGGTCTTCATTCTGGTCATTGCTGAATACAGTCTAACATTTTTTTAGAACCACATGCGGCACATTTGGGCTTTTCTGTAACGTCATACATGTAGCCCTCCAAATAGTAACATGGGATTAATGGTGGCGGTGCTTCAAGGTAGACAAATGACACAGATGCTGATCACAAGTTAAATGAGGAAATGAGACCTGCTTTAGCAGTAGTGGTGAAAGCTTAGCTTAATTATTGTTTCTGGCTTTTTGCACCCTATTTCATGGAATTTGTAGCTATGGGAATAAAGTCTAGAAAGTTCTGCTGACAAAATGTTAGGAAGTTTAGGAAATTATAGGGTTTGGAGAAGTGTTGAAGGCAATGAATTCTGGGATACAAAGAATGCGGAGGAGGCGAGGTGATAATTTTCAAGCATATTTGAATTAGCTACAGTGACAGAATGAATTATTTTCCATATTCTCCTATGCATAAAACACAACATGATTGGCATATAATAAAGTTTGGTTGTCTTATATTAGGAGAAGGCTTGAACAACCTAGAAGGAGGGCTTGAGGAATCTATATCTCTTAGAGGTTTTAGAAAGAGATTGCAGAAACAGTATAGAAATACTAGCTGCTGCCTTACTAACAGAAGATGGTATCTCACACATATTTCCTGCATGGTCTTTTTCCCTTTTTTTCACAGCATAGTAGATCTGCAGCAAAGTAGTGATTTTTAGCTCCATTACTCAGTAATAAAAGTAATGTTGAGACTGATTCTGCTGCACTGTTCAATTTGATGTTGATATTTAATGGAACAACAACCTGAAGATAATGTGAAAATGAGCTATAGAAAAGGATTGACAGGCTTGAGAAAATGTACTAATGGGCTACTTTAATCTAATAGAAGCATCATAACAAGAACTAATGACTGGAAGCAGAAGGTGCATAAACTCAAATTAGAAATAAGACACAGATTTTTATGCTGAGAGTGATTAACCTTTGAAACAAACTGCCAAGGGGAAGTGTGGATTGTGTATTTCCTGAAGATTTGAAATTAATACCAAATGTTGTTTCTGACAGTTAGGCTCCAGTTAGGCTTAGTAGCAGTCCACAAATAGTCTGATCTTTTTTACAAAAGTGCAATTGATTTTTTTTGTTGGTTTGTTTGGTGAGTTGGTTTAATTTGGTTTATTTTCAACCTCGTCAGTTTTTACTTTTCCCACTCAACTAGCTACAACCACAGTATCACCTACTGACCTTCCTTGTGGATTCTATTTATCAGCCTGTGGTTTAAGTAGACAGTGTAACTAATGGATCATGGGAAGCAGGAGTTAGAGTTTGGGTGTGCAAGGCTCAAACTGAGATCATAACCTCTTAGTCTGTTGACTACAGTAAAATAGTGGTTATTAGCACGCTACAGGAAAAATGGGCAAATGTTTAATTGGTGAAATACTAGAAATCAGATTAGATGGTGTACCAATGCCTTAAAGACTATGAATATATTAATTCATATCCAACTACTACTAGCATATTGTAATTGTGTGGTTATATCTGTTTAGTAATTTGCACCTTGCCTGATTTGATGCTATTACTGGTCAATTTTTAAGTAATAAAATTTTTTTTCTTCTACGACATTTTGATTTTTGTATTTAAAATTCACTTGTAAATTTTGCTATAAATTTTACATGCAATGTCATTGTTCAGTATTAAATCCAATGTTCTCTGCAGCACTAAATTCAGTGCTCTATCCCCAAATATAGCATGCAGAGCATTGTAATCAGCCTGATGGAATGATACGTTTGTATTACTTGGTTCCCATAAAGTATTTGACTGCCATTAAGCCTGTAATCATGATGATGAAGGTCTTTTTTCAGTTGTTTCATGTTCTTTTGTATGCATAAGAACATAGCAGAATTTTTAAGTGTAAAAGTTTATCAGAAGAAAGGAACTAAAAAGATTAGGGGGAGAAAAAAAAAACATCTTCCCTTACTTGACATTTTGTCATTAGGACAACTGAGCAACAAATAATTAGTTCAGGATTCTTTGCTTGCTTAGACTGCTTATTTACTTCCTACTTAATATTTGTATATTCAGTAGTGTCTAACAGTACAATCAAAGCTTGTTCTGCATATAATAAAAGTTACTCCCTGGCTCTGGAGTTATATAGTTTAAGTGTCAGCTTGTAATACCCTTGCTCATTTTGTGAAGATATATACTTTGCAAATAGTCATTTTGGATTAAGCAATGTACTACTCAGAAAGAAGCAAGGATGCAAAATGTGGCCCTAAGGATAAGATTCATCTGCCTTAAATTAGCTATTCAAAGTGCAGTTAAACATTTTCTATTTGATCCCTCTTAATATTGATTCAGCTGTCTGGCCTAGGCAGACATTTCCCTTGTATATCTAACGTACTATACTTTCAACATTTAGGAGCTTGACTTATGCAGTGAACTTCTAAGCTCTTAGACACCTGTAATGATTCTTAGAGCTCCCAGCTTTTCCCTGCATTGATTTCTTGAGATGTCCACTTTTTGCTGTACCTGGCCCAATTTCCTTGCATCGAATGGTAGAACCATTTAGGTTGGAAAAGACCTTTAAGAACATAAGTCCAACTGTTAACTCAGTACTCTTAAGTCCACCACTAAGCCATTCCCTAAGTGCCACAAAGACATCTTTTAAATACCTCCAAGGACAGTGACTGTGCTATTCCCTTGGGCAGCCTGTTCCTTTCTGGCTTTTCCAGAAAGGCATTTGGAGTATTCTTTTCTCAGTAATGTATTAAGTGAGGGCCAGGGGAGAAAGAGAGTTGCAGGGAAGACAGAGCAACAAAGATGAACTTACTGTGTGCTTATATCACCTGGTGTAGTGTTTCAGAATCTAGATGAAACGGATGACTTCTTTCCTCCACCCCATCATTTCAGACTTGGAACCTGAAGTAAAGGTAGTCTGCTACTTGGTGCAGAACAGAGTTCTGATGCAACAGGACTGCTATTATGGATAGTTAGACAGTTTGATACTTGGGCGTCATCAGTAAGGAATGCAGAAGCATCAGAAAAAGCTCTTTATCATGAAATGGCATGTGGGGAAGGAGGAAAGGGAATGTGCCAGAGAAAACTGCTCCACAAAGACTCGTGCTTCTCTGTTCTTTATAAGAAAACTTGAGCAGAAGTGAACACTAGAAACCATGTCAGAAGCCTTCAACAGCACTTCAGAAAAAGAAGCGTGTTTTGTTGTCCCCCCAAAACTTACAGATGGGAAGAAATCCCAGATTTATTTAGTTGTGCTTTTCAAGCATCTAATAACTGGAGAGGCTTACATGAGTTTGATGGGCTAAGTGTGAATCAAGACATTTCTTCTGCTTCCACCTCTGTGTGAGCCAGCTGTATAACCTTGAGTAAATGTCTTTGCTTGCTCTTGCTCCTGGTTTCCTTATGCATAATGTGATGACCAAAGTATCTAGCCTATTAGCTTCTTAATTTTGCTGCATGGATGTCACTAAATTGTATGCTGTACTAAAGAACTAAAATGATTTAGAGGATGAGCTAATCAGCACTGCTTACTAACACCCATGTACTTGTGAAGTGCTCAGGCATTGCGTCAAATACTGTATGTTTGGATACATTGTGCCAGATTATTCAGTGCTGTCAGACAATCTGGGACTGTTATAAATCTGAGATAGTTATAAATCTCTACTATAATTTCTATTATACCGGACTGGGAATTGAGTTCTTCTCTTGCAAGCTTATGGTAATGGATTGCAGGTTACCAAAATTACCACATATTGTATCCACCAAATGCAAGCCACTAACTGACAAAATTACCTATTACTATAATGCAGGTAATTGTTTTCCTTGAGGTCTTCAGTCTTCTTTTATGGGATTCTTAATTCCTTTAGATGTTGTTAGTATCCATCTAGCCAGCAAAACAAATAGAGCTGCTGTTGCTTCTTCACTTTTAATGACTTTTAAAATAGGTATTTCTTATTCATCTTGGGTTCTCGTGTGTTTTCTGAGAAAGCTTAAATGGAGTTTCTACCTTGAAATAAATGTAGCTATAGAAAAAGTATCTATTTTCTGGAGGGTTTTCATTGAACAGAATGTTTATGCAGAAGAGCTTGTGACGAAAAATAAAAGTGGGGGAGAAGATGGGGTAAAAAAGTAGTTTATAAACATTTAATGACAAAACACTAAGTATTATGTCTAGATATAAATTAATACTTTTTTTCTGCTCTTGTAATTCTATATTTCTGCAAGAATGCTATTCTATGACTCACAGATAACTGTTAGTAAGCTATTTAGGTATTTAACAGAGTTTGGTTTGTTGTGAGCATTTTTTTGGTCAGGCGAATAATGTAGTCAGAAATCTCTTCCTCACAGATATGTGCTTGTGGATAATTAGCTGGAGAGCTTAATCCTACATTTCTTATCCACGGCATGAAACGTTGGAATGCACGTGTGCTTTCCCAGTGATACTGGCACTTGTATTTGAACCATCCATTTGAAGAGAAGAACCAGCTCTGTTTATCAGTGAAAGAGGAGAGAAGGCACTCACTCTATTTTTTTAATTTGTCCCACTTGGTTTCCATGTATTTTGAGATATCCACAAAGAATACAACTTCAGGAAACTGGAAGTGAGACAAAGCTTTAGCTTTGCGAGTGGTGATAGGAAACTCTCTTGCAGCAACTCAGACTTTGGGAAAGGTTTCTTTTAGAATGCTTCACTTGGGCCACAGTATCATAGAATCATGAAATTTTTTAAGTTGGAAAAGACCTTTAAGAAAAGCAAGTCCAACCATTAACATAGCACTGCAAAGTCCACAACTAAATCATATTTGGAAGCACCACGGCTACATGTCTTCTAAATACCCCCAGGGATGGCTACTCTACCACTTCTCTGGGCAGCCTGTTCCAGTGTCTGACTGCCCTTCTGGTGAATTTTTTTTTCCTGATATTCAAAATAAAATTCCTCTGGTGCGACCAGAGACCATTTCCTCTTGCCCCATCCTATCCCTCGGTTTCAATAAGTATTTTAGCAGTAGAGACTTGGCATCAACCCTGTGTCTGACTTGCAAGACTAAGTTCTTCAAAGATACCACCACCAATATTGCTGTAAGGCTATTGGAGAGAAGCAGTGCTTTCTGGGGATCCATGAGGCAAACTCTTAAGTATGTTCATAAGGACTGTAATGAATTATGATTATATTGTTTCTCAAGAGCTAAAAGCAAAACTTTTCTATATTGAATCAGATACTGTTTTCCCCCTCGATGAAATGTTCTGCCTTATCTGTAAATGCCAGGTGACAGATTTTATTTGCTCATTCTATCTTTGAGGAATTTATAGGTAAGTTGGTCTTTCTTGCAAAATCTGATAAAACCCTTGTCTCTTCTTTTCCCTAGAATTTTAATTAAATAACTTGTTTCCTTCTTGTGATAGTGTTTACCAGGGAATAGCTGCTTTTTTTCCCTTGTGCAATACAGAAAAAATAATCTTTCAGGATAACAGAACAGCGAAATGGTCAGCAGAACCTCCTCCCTGTTCGTTTACAGGTTTTCTTAACTTCATATAATCTTACCATTTAGTTGTACAGGTAAAAATATTTTTATGTGTGAAATTGCTGCTGGTGCAGAACACTAGGTATTTTTTCTTAAATCCTACTTAAAAGCTGGTTCACAAACATTTAGACTTAATATCTGTGTTTTGACCACAGCAAGTAATAAAAAATAACATCTTCCAACTTTCAATACTTAATGGAAACAAATTCTACTCATTTTAAGGTTCCACTCAGTTTCTAATTATCCTCTTAAAAGGAATATTATTTCATGCTATGTCACATTGCCTTGTTCTTTACTAAGGTAGACAATGTAGTGGAATCTTTAGTCAAATACCAAGGGTTAAATTCATGCTGTTGATTTGAATTTCTGCCACCTGCCTTCTTCCTGCACTTAACTCTACACTATTTTATTCAGTTTCATAAAATGCTTAGCCGTTGCTAGGAAAGTTGTTCCAGAAAAAATAAAGGTCACTCAAATAAGACACAAAATTGCCAAATGCAGCTAGAAAAGGCTCAACCATTTAAAAGGTCAGATTAAATAAGACACACTGTGGGGTAACTGCCTCCCCTGCCCCCCCTCCATTGCTTAACTTTTATGAAAGTTGATGAAAGCTCAGATGTGAAGGAGCTGTGTTTGTAGAACCAGTTTCTGAAACAAAAATTGATGAAGATTGATGTTTCTTCTGTAAGGTGCCCTTTAAACATACCTATCAGTTTAAAAGGTGTGTGATGAATATGAAGTATTTTTATCGGCTCTCACGTTTCATAAAGCAAACACTCTCAAGACAGAATTATAAAGCAACAGAGGAAAGGAAGTTTGAGCCGTCTCAGTCTGTGGTGTATCTGTCCTTGAATTTTGTGTGATGCCTCAGAGTGTTGACAGATTGAATGCTGTATTATGTGCTGCACATTTGTAACCGATAATATATTTTTGTTAAATGCTTCATTTTTTTTCAGACTTTCTTTTAAGAAAAGTAACATAATACTGTTATTTGCAGCGTATGTGAGTGAATGATTTAGGAAGGTCATGTTGTCAAAGAGCTTCCCTGTGTGTCTGCGGCAAATTACCTGTTTTATGTCCATCTTTTCTCATTATGTTACAGCAAAAGGTTCAATGAGAGGTGTTTGTTCACAGCAGTTCTGTTTCAAATATAATACTTATCAGTTTTACAAGAACTCTTTGGGACTGCTTTAGAATCTGATAGGTAATATTCTACGGGTAATAAGACATTATGTTTTTGTGAATATGTATATATAGTACTATCATACATGTGTTGATCATAGAGAGTTAAAAGTGAAAGGAAGGAAAAGGAGATAACATGGGCTATCAAAGAATTTGTCTATCAAAGATTTGTCTATCAGAATCTGGGAAAATGGTGAAATACTTTGAGAAAGTTGTTGCGGTTTTTTTACAAAAATTTCTTTTCTCCCCAATTTTCTTCAGTGTTCTTACACTTGTCTCCTTGAGACAAGAAATTAATCTGCAGCACAAAAGAAAAGGCCTCTTTTCTCTAATCTTAGGAATTATTTGAAAGAGATAAATAGAAAAGATTTTGCCATGCTCTGAATTTTGTGTTTTATATAAGCAACTGAATTTTGAGGGGTTTATTTATGTCATATTAGAGAGAGTCCAATTGCCTTTTATTCTGCAGTAGTTTTATTACATTATAAGTAAAGCAAAAACACAGAGACCTTAGCTGCACACCTCATGCGTTATGTTAACATTAAATAAGAGGTATATTTACTGACTTGAATAACATTGTCATATGGAATACTTTTAGTAGTCTTTACTTATTTTTATTGTTTAAATTAGGTAGTTAATTTGAAATGATTTGGTAAAGATGACTTTTTTCCACATTTGTCCTAAGTTTGTCCTTAGGGGTTCAGTTTGCTCTATCAGCTTAGAAATGTAACCTTTTTCAAATGCGTTTTCTGTACAGAAAAAATTTCTGTTACCTGTTAAGTTAGGTGCAGCTACCAACTCAGTATTAAATCAGGAACTGATGGTTGTCATAGCAGGAAATAATGTTCCAGCTGAATCACAGGATACGCTTTCTTTTAGATAGTCAAACATGAAGATGATTTGGTGCAGAACCCCAAAGTGTCTATGAAATTCACCAGTGCTGGGTGCTTGTTCTTGAAAGTTAAAATTATGTGTTAATTAATAAAACATTAGTGTACGTTTTAATGGGGTAGGAAAACATCATTTTGGTTCTCTCCTCCTATGTATTTCCTCTGTATGTCCTCTTCCTGAATATGCTATTCAGCATACTCCTTTTAAAGCCGATGAGATGAGAGGGATATCTATATGTTCATAAATATATCATGTACACCAGGCCTTCGAATGTGAGGAAAAACACAAACGCGTTTCAAAGGGACTCTCCTGGACTTTTGTCATGCTAATGTGGTAGATGCATTTTTTATTTTCTTTTTTTCTCATGAATTTGGACTAAACTTCAAAGGTACGTATAATTTTGAGTGCTTGATTATTCTTAAATTGACTCTATAAGATTTATATTTTTAGCTATAGGGTATACTTCGTTAGACTACTTGGTGGCAATCTTGCAAAACATTTTTGTATGCATTTCATTCTTCATAAAGCACAAACAATACCCAATGTGACTATATGGGAGAGATGTAGGTGACCATGTAATACAATCAGTAAATACTTGAAGCAATAACTCCAATAGTTTCTTTGTATACATAATTACTTTATAAAAATAGATGTTTTTCTTCCTGTAATTCTACACTAACATTTTACTACAGTAGTATTCCAGTTGTACTTACTTCATTAAGTTTATTTCTGTCTCAGTCTAGTTTGGTGTAGTTCACTGAATCATTGTATCATTTTTAGAAGGCAACAGACTGCACTATGTTCCAATACCTTGTTTGATAAAATGAAGCAAAGCAGAGAAGAGTTTTTTTAATGCTTGCATATAAAAAGTAAAAACCACTAAGGCAATCTGCTGCTAAAGATCCTTAACACGTGCTGGGGGGGTAAAAATCCCTGAATAACATGCAACTTTCTGACACTGACTTTCTACTAAGAGTTAATATTGAGGTATCCGTCGCTTCTAAAAATAGAAAGAATCAAGCATTTTTCATCAAAACTCTCTAGTTGTAGGAAATCTTCAGAACCTTGTTTGGAGTCTAATTGCTTACAATTTCTTTTGCAGTTTTAGGGATGCATTATCCTTTATCACTGCATCTCAATGTAAATGAACTGTGTGCTAGGCAAGCAATTATACCTTCGTGGTGACAAAAGCCATTTCGGTACCTGGCAGCATGTAAAAATTCAGAATGAAGAATTGTCTAAATGACATTTCTACTGAGCCAGGCTAAATGAACTTTTGTGTTTTACATTCTATAATTAGTTCATTGTGCAGATAAGAGAAGGTAGTAGATGCAGTAAGTGTGGACTATGTTATGGCATTTTTAATCTTTGCTAAATTAATACTTACATTTTGTTTGCTGTTTGTCTTTTTTTAAGGATGTATTGCTCACTGAAACATATGCAGTACTAAGTGGTCAGAGCATGTTACAATGTATTGCACTTGAATTGCATTGTGGATGCTATAAGATATTGTCAATATGCTGATACTATATTCCAACCCTGAAAAGTTCTCATGGTCCTGTTCAAATCCAGCTCAGTTTCCAGGGTCTACTGATTCTGCTTTAAAGCAAAATCAGAAACCAACATTTACAAGCCAGCCATTAGATTCTCTTGGCATGACCTACCAAGTTTTCAATAAACCCACACTGTTTATTGCTTTTCACATTTATTCCCACATGTTCACATACTGTCACCATTACTGTATGCTTGATTACTCTTGCTAAAACATACTTGTGCATCCTCTTTTCATGTTTTGATCATCAATTAGCACATCTTCCTTTTGCCAGTCCTCCATTTTTCTTCCTGTTGTCTGATTTCCTGAAGAACATTTTTAGGCCAATGTGACTTCTTTTGGTTACTTGTTTAAGGAGCAGCAGCAGGTCCCTACATGAAGACAAGAGATCATCTTGCAGACTTGAGCTGTGCAGAGTTCTTAACCAGCACAGCAGAGGAGAGTGATGTCCACCCCTTAAGGAGAAGGGAGCACGCAAGATTCATAAATACTTGTGGCTGAAAGGAATGACAGAAGTCAGAGGGTCCACAAAAATTCACAAAGTTTTATTAGTAAATTACACATAGCAATAGGTATGTTAGTCCCTAACCTACTATATTAAGCATACCACAGTAGGGATTGGATAAAGGGGTAAGATGAAAAGAAAGAAATCTGGAGCACAAGCCCTATGAGGAACTGCTGAGGGAGCTGGGGTTGTTCAGCCTGGAGAAGAGGAGGCTCAGGGGCGACCTTATCTCTGTCTATAACTACCTGAAAGGAGGCTGTAGTCAGGCGGGGGTCAGTCTCTTCTCTCAGGCTCCCAGTGACAGGACAAGAGGACACAGTCTTAGGCTGCGTCAGGGGAGGTTTAGGTTGGATATCAGGAGGAACTTTTTCACAGTGAGAGTGATTTCCCACTGGAATGGGCTTCCCAGGGAGGTGGTGGAGTCACCGTCCCCAGATGTGTTTAAGGATAGGTTAGATGATGAGCATAATGGCATGGTTTAGATGGTTTAGATGGTATAGATGTTAGACTGATGGTAAAGGTGGGACTTGATGATCTCTACAGTCTTTTCCAACCTTATTAATCCTGTGTGTAATTCTGTGCATAATCAACAATCCTGGTTCCAGCATCAGTCCAGCCAATGGAACGTTGAGGGTTTTCAGGGGTGTGTCTAGGCTTGATGGGGGTACCGTTTTCTAGTTGGGCTTGCTTTCTATGCAAACTAGTTATCATATGCAGACCATTCTTTCAGACCTTTCTGGAAAGGGCTTTGGGTATCTTGGGTGATCTTTGTTCCTTCCCTACAATCCATGACCACTTCTTGGCCTCGTTTTTTCTCTTGCGCTGTTCTTTGCTGTGCTTAGCTCCAGGAACTAGAACAAGGGTGTTCTAGAAAAGTGCTGCCTTACCTCTGTATGGTCCCCTTCTCCAGCCACCTTGTTCTTTCCC
Source organism: Serilophus lunatus (assembly GCA_013399895.1). Taxonomy (NCBI): domain Eukaryota; kingdom Metazoa; phylum Chordata; class Aves; order Passeriformes; family Eurylaimidae; genus Serilophus; species Serilophus lunatus. Next base: position 334,192 of record VXBA01002427.1, read on the forward strand.
ATGGAGTGTTATTAACAATAAATCTTGCCTGTTATTGCCAACAAAATCCTTGGTTGGCTTCACAGCCATCCAGCTATTGTGTTTGAAACATGCATGTTTGCCCCTTACCTTCTGGGATTCTACAAGGAGGCAGTGCTCAGAAGTGACAAGTTGAAAAGACCCACTAGAAGCCTGAGCAGGAGGGGAAAAGTGAACTGAAGATACTGAAAACAAAATAGCAATGAAATGCATTTTGAGTCACAAGATGCATTTAAGGTTCTGTTCTTACATTGCTCATTTTGCCCCATTGCAACAGCTTAACACTATTTATTTGTTTATTTATCTATTTATTTATTAAATTTGAAACATGCCCACTCAGAAAGGCACCCAGTTTCTTTCTGAAATCTCAAACACTCCTCTTTTCCTTCGTGTTGTACAGGAATTAGGAATTCCTTCCAAACTAAAATCCCCTGTGTCTGATTCACAGCTTCACCCAGCTTGAGTCTAAAAATCACTAGGCACAATAATCCTGACTCTGACACTGGTACTTTTTTACCAGTGACGAGTACAAACTGGTACAGCTGAAATAATCTATGCATCTGATTTTAAATTTGGATCAGGCCTTGAGCTGAATGAGCAGAACTGAACTGATATTTTAGCTATAATGTGAAAAATGGCAAAGGAAAAAAATTATTTTTTCATGTCTGAATTGCTTCCAATTTTTTGTTTTGCTTTCTGTCCATGCATTATGGCCCTTTGCTCTTTACTAATTTTAGTGAGGATAATCTTTTATCGGTAAGACTTCTTCTAAAAGGTGAAAATTGAGTCTGTGTGTCAGATATCGTTAATGGTTAAGAACAGACTATCTCTGCTCCCGTTAGAGGTGAAAAATGGATAAGGGGTAGGCACTTACCTCAGCCATCTCTGTGACTCCAGTCAGATTGAAGAAAGCCTCTTCTAATTTTCCAGCTTCCTGACTGAGAGTAAATAGATTGAAGGGGGAATGGAAAGCAGAAGAAAATCTAACTAGAGTCCCCGCTTACGGCGGGAGGTAGGCAGGTCTTGCCATGGATGAGAAGAAATTATTTCCGTTCTGTCCCTTTAGGGCACACATGGAATTAGAGAAACTGAGGCATCCTAATTTTTCTTAGTTCACAGGGCAGTTTGCATTCAAGCAATAGTCCCACATTCATATGTGAAGTTAGGTAATCTTCCCACAATACAGAATTAGTGTGTGATTAAAAGGACACATCTAATAGGTTAGTAATAAATCGCAAACAGTTGGAGAGCAAAGGAATAAGTGAATAAATTACCAGTTCTTACTGATTAATTGGAGAGTATTTTTGTAAAATTTTGTTTGTGTATTTGGAAATAACAAATTATTGTACACTGCAGTCTTTTTATAGCCTATTTAGTTGCATAACATATATTAATTTCACCAAGTAGAAGAGAAAATCTAAGCAACAATTAACTCCACTAGATAGAAAAGCATATGTTTGTTTCTGAACCTTTAAGACACTTGTTCTCACCAAAATACATTTTGAGAGGGAAAACCCTAAATATAAATTAGATATATACTTTGTAGAAAGGGACCTGCATAGGTAAGTGGATATGATGAATGTATATGAAAGAAACTACGGACTATTTGTAAAGGCAATAATAGAAAAAAAGAACAGTGTTGCTAGATTAGGACAGCATTTGGCACTGTTCTACCCGAAGTGCAAAAGACTACTTTTTGCCCCTTTCAGTGCAATGTATAATAAATACATATATTCATATAAATACATGTTGTTCTCATTTATCAGAAAATCAAGGATAAGGTACTTATGTTCCAAGTCCTGTTGTTAAAAAGTTTTGGGATTCATCTCTGCTGATAGAAGTAATTTTCATTTTTTAAGACTCTTCTCATTTATTATACCTGTCGAGCTTGTTGCTTGTTTATTCTCTCTCTTTCTTTGTACTAATCACTGAAACAAGAGCCTACTTGTGATAATGGGTTTGTATGTGGATCAGTGGTATCACCATGAAAGGGTGACATTGAAGTTAAAAGAAGCTACTAACGAGGGTCTCAGGGGAAGTGAAGCTAATTAGTCAAGTTAAAAAGGGATAATTCATTGCAGTCTTTGTCTTAGAAATATATTTCAAAGTTTCATTTCCATTTCAAAGTTACAGACTGTAACTTGCAAAGTTATCATGATGCATTTAGCTGGAGAAATAACAATCTGGTTCTTTCTGACTGGCAGCTGAGCAATATTCCTAATAGCATGTGAGTCTCTTATCATCCTTTTAAAAAACCTAAAAGACCACAATTAGAGTGATCCCTCCCAGTTGCTTTGAACATGTTTTCCTTCTTAGCTTTTTTTTTTTTTGTCTTTTTATATTTCTTTTACAAAGCGTGAAAAACTATATATATATATATATATATATATATATATATATAAAAATATACATTTCTACAAAAATTTGGCAGTTTAAGTTCTGCATGGAGTTGTGACATAGTAGGTTATCTCTATATTTTAAAGAATGTCGAAGGCATATAAGCAATCAAAATGCCTTCAAGCTATCTTTATTAAAGATTGTGATGGTGAGAGTTGTCCAATCAGCACAACAGGTTTTGTTTTAATCCCCCCTAACCAGAACTGAGAAGTTTCCTAACGGTTTCACTTTGAGGAGTTAATCATCTCTTTCAAGTGAAGTCACTTTAGGATACTAGGAAAATAATGGAATATTACTTCTCTATTTCTAAAGGAAAGAAAATATTTTAAAACTTTCCTGGTAATTTTATCATTGAAACAATGCAACTTCTAATGAGTAGTAGTTTATAATCTGTCAGGCGAATGCTCCAATGATCATACATTTAATGGGAATGTGCCAAAGATCTTGTTTCCAAATGAAAATAATGCTAATTTTATGTTCTTGTCGTTAACTAAAAATTACATGGCTATGGAAAGTACCTAGCTGGTAGGAAATGATCAAGTTAATATTCTACACATCTTTACCTTTTGCATGTGCATATCAGGATACATATATTTTCCTAAATTATGTTCATATTACCATATAGCTATTTCTAATATAGACACTCATCCTCTCATGAGATCAACTACTGTTCACGGCCACAGAGTATCTTCATATTGTTTGTTGCATAAAAGCTCAATAAGCAATTTCCATTCAAAGAGAGAAAAGTTAATTACAAGAATTGAAAATAAAAGAAACCCTGCAGTTGAGCTGGCTTTACAATTTAAAAGGTATTTGGAAATACATATATTTTGAAAGCTGAAAAGAACAGGTATACTGATGATTGCTGACTAAATTGGAATTTATATTCTAGCCAGAAGTTTGCTTACCGTATTTGTCTAAAGGGCTTGCTGAAAAATTACAAGGAAACTCCTAAAGCAGAAAAAATTGAAAATAATAATTGAAAGATTATGGAGAAGACTTAACGCTATACCTTAAGTAATATTGTTACTGACAGAGAACAAAAGTAAAAATAAGATTTCTACACTTGCAAGTGTACAGAATACTATAATTTCTCCTGAATCAAAGAATTGAAAAATAAAGAAAATGAAGTAACTTTATAGAGTACAATTTAATACCTATAACTTTCATAAACTAACCTATTAGTGTTTTGCATGAAATTATAATATTAATAAATAGTATAATTACAATATTGTTACACGAGTAGACGAGACTCTCATATTTAAGGACTTGATTCCAGAAATATACGAGCAACCACAAATGCCACTTAACACATTGTAGCCTTAAAACAGTGATTTGAGTGTGTCTGGTGCCTGTAATTCTAATTCTAAGTAATATAGTCTGAAAAAATTTCTCCAAGGGAAGCGAATCCTGCAGATGGAAACACATAGTACAATTTCTGTGATAGACAGATAATCAGAAACTTAAAAAGGGTCAAGATCAAAATGCAGATTCTGATTTGGTGGGTAGAAAAATTTCCTAAGTGATACTGGAGCTTCAATAACAACACAGGCCTTTGATATATAGAATTTTCTAGAAAACAGAAATAAACTTTCAGTTTGATATTCAGAGCTTTTTAATGTATTTCTTGTTGTTCTGTGGCCTATTGAAATAAACACAGATCTATTGTTTATCCAGATATAGGCCAGTATACTCAAGAGCCCACCACATCCATTTCTTAATGCCTTTTTTAAAAATACTGAGAGAAATCATGGGAATCCTTTTGTTTTTGAAACATTTAAATTGATATCATCTGCCAACGACCTGGCCACGAAATTCAACATTAAAAAATTTTCCTGCATGGTATGAGGGTTGTTGTCCCCTCCCATTTTCATTTTAGGGGAGCACTCCATATTCTTTACATAGACAGGTATATTACGAAGACACCATGTTAGTTTAGGCTTAAAAACCCTTTACATTTATGAAAGACAGTGGTTCTTGACCTTTTGAAGTCATTTTGCTTTAGCCATTACTCATTTGCAAGCTCATTTGAAAAGCACCTCAGTATCATCCTTAAGGCAAGAACTTCACTTATGTAATTATTCTGTTATACAAAGGGAAAAAAAAATCTCTGATTGGTAGAAGATTCTGATGTGTTTTTTCCCTTCATTCCAGTGGAATCCTAATTATGCAATTATGTCAGTCAGTCCTCTATGTCAGCAGACGGTCTTTTTCTCAAAAGACTATTTATTCTATTATGTAAGTCTGTGAAGTAATCTTTGCTCCATTATGACCAGCAAAACCCTGTGGCATTGTAACTTCATTTTTGTTTAATTCCCTTGTGAGAAAAATTCCCTCTACAGAAGTCCTGCAGAGAATGTTCCTTAGCTTTGCTCACTGTCTGTGTAAAATACTGGAGAGACAAGTGCAGAAACAAATTCGTGCGGTGTATTTTGTCCTCACTTCTTTCTGTGTCTGGGTGTTCCTGTGTGTGGTGTGTATTTCTTGACTATTTTGTTTTAAAAAGAGTGAAAGGGAGCCTGTAACACGGTGTATCGTTGAGTGGGTAGGTAGTAATCTCTTTTAAATTATGTCAATTCTTAGTTTGAAATGCCTTTAAAATAAGGTGTCTAAACAGAAGCTTACATTAGTGTTGTGGTTTAACCCCAGCTGACAACCAAATACCGAGCAACTGCTCACTAACTCCCACCCTCCTGGTGAGGAGGAAAATCAGGGAGGATAAAAAACTCGGGAGTTGAGATAAGAACAGCTCATAAACCAAAATAAAATACACTAATAATACTAATGATGATTTTAATGAAAAGGAGAGAGAGTAATAAAACCTAAAATGCCCAATTTAATTGTTCGCCTCCTGCTGATCAACGCCCAGTCCAACCCCCAGCAGTGATCAATGGCTCCTGGCCAATTCACCCCAGTTTACACACTCAGCATGATGCTCTGTGTTATGGAATATCCCTTTGGCCAGTTTGGATCAGTTGTCCTGGCCACACTCTTTCCCAGCTTCTTTTGCATCTGCTCACTGCCAGAACATGGGAAGTTAAAACATCTTTTATTTAGGGTAAACTGAGCAGTAACTTAAACATTAGTGTGTTATCAACATGACTGCCATTTTAAAACCAAAATCCAGCTACTAGGAAGAAAATGAATTACATTCCAGTCACAGTTGTCTGAGGAGGATGGGGGCAGGAGGAGGTGGGATGGGAAACTAGATGGTTTTTAAGGTCCCATTCAACCCAAGTCGTTCTAAGATTTTATGAAAACTAGGACATGTAGTTAAAAGGAATATTCTCATTTACTTGCTTACGTATGTCAAACGGCTCAGATTTGCCAAAGGATATGCAGTACTCTGTCTGCCTGAATAAGCAGTACCATTGGTCCAATTAACAGGGCAGAAATGGAAAACTTGAGGTATAAGGTGTTGGTAAATGTTTTTTCCTAGCAAAGTGATAATTAAGATAATCCTTCAATATTAAAGCTACTGAAATTACTTCCAGTCTAAAGTATCAATAATAAGTTTCTCTCCATCATTTACAAAAAGAACGAGCCACATGGAGACTCATTAAGAAAATCTAACAAACTGCAGAGGTATATTTACTTTTCTTTTTCCTTCAAGTGATGGGTCATTCAGTCCTATCAGCTGAGCCCGAAACTTTTAATTAGCTAGGCCATCTTCACAGTTCGAGCAGACCTGAGTAGAGCTGTTTAAGACAATGTCATATGCGAGACACAAGACACATTTTTCCACACAGTGAAGACAAAACCAGATACTCCACTGTTGCAAGAAGCATAGCAGGTGTTGGTTTCTTGTCTTTAAAGGACTGCAAACTAAATATGGGAGCCCTGTTCCACACAGGGATGGTAACAAGTAGAGGCCACTTTTCTTATGTTTGGAGATCACCTTACTTTCACATTGACCTTCATATGTAAAGCAGGACATAAAGATTGCTTTTCATTTCAATAGGAGTAAAGAAAAATGTGTATTTCTATGAAATAGAAATGCTATGTCTCTACGGTGTGTTGCACCAGATCAGTAGAATATTTAAGCTAATAATACTGATAAAGTGAGGAATGTTTTGTAAGAGGCAGTCTTTGTGATTTTCCTGTTTATCCACCTAAAACCTAAGTAACGCTTAAAATATAGAGAAATAATAAGCCATTAACCTAGTTTCAATAGCCAGATTAGTCACTAAACAAACCAAGCAACAGTGTAAGTAGAGTGTTTATATTGAAGTCCAACAGTATATTAACAGAAACACCATCTTTTGGGGTTTTTTTCTATTTTATTTTGAACTCTAGTAAATCTTTATTGAATTTTCATCTTAGAGTTCATCAAATTATTCAGATTAAGGCCTATTCAGGGTTCTAGCAAATCCCAGAAAGCACCAGACTCTTCATAAATCACCTCTACAGAGTAGCTGAAAATTGTCTGCTGCAGAAGCGCAAAGGATTTTCCTGCAGCATTTCTAGTTGCACAAGTCTAGATGCTGTATTTGAGGACTGAAACACTTTCTCTTTTGACTGTAGGATGAGAATATCAGTTGTATTTCTGGTTCCTTTATTGGAAGAGTCATCATACCACTGATTCTTACCCTTTCTCTCCCCTTTGCTCAAGATTTCAAACTTGCAGGCACTTAGTATGGGCTTTTGTTTGACAGCTGTTGAGTTCTCTGAGCAAGGCACAAGCTACAGTTCAGACCACCTTACATAGGGTTTTCAGGAGGCGTGTTCAGCAGTAGGAATGGCTGATCCAGTGCCTTTTAGGTTATCAGAATACAGATGTGTTAATTTAAACCCGGTGTCACTATGTGAAGCTTATGAAACATTTGTTTAGGGTGTAGACCACAACTTTTTGATCACTTACATTGAGCATGGTGTTTACACTCAGGTCCATCTTGAAACTAGCAGCTTCTGTGGCTCCTTAAATTCTTCTTATATTAATTTAAATCTTATTATCATGGTGGAAGTTTTGGACTGGGTCAGTACTCTCTACCAAAGTGAAAGAGAACTGTGTTTTTATTGAACTTTCTTACTGGTTAGAAAAAGCTGTTTGGGTGAGGGTGCGCACAATGCTGTAGCTTGTCCCCCATCCCAAAATTACAGATAAAAATTTAATCAATCATAATAACAGTGATAATCTGTTTTGCTGGAGTCTCACAGCACTTGCAGCATTGAGGGATCTCACAGATGTAGTGCAAAAGAGCTGTGTGAGAAACAGGTTTGATCTGTGCATAGGAAGGTCACGGTAAATGACATCTCCTTGTCTGAGGATCTTCTTCATCTTTATATTTGAGGGGAAAAGAGAGCTATGATATTTTTAAGCCTACAACAATCTTAGATATTGCAAGCATTGTTTCCTCTTTATATAAGAATAACATTTTTATGGTGTTAAGGATGTCAGAAAGGTATTTGCCAGCTCTGTTTTTCTCATGGCTGTTAAGTGATTTTGGGGGCAATGATAAGGTGCCACAGCTGAAGTCTGCTATGCAGTTCTGGGGAATGCTTACAGAGACAAAACACCCTACCTGCTGAAAAAGAAATTGGTTGTGTGACTGTGATTGTCTGTGAAATATCTAGTGCCTATGTAGAAAAACTTCATGAATGAGAAAACTGGAAGTGCAGTTGTGCTATGAACATAACTGTAATGTAACCCAACACCATTGCTTCATGCCTGTGGACTAAAATCCACAAGGGCAGGACCATATTATCAATAAAGTAGTCTGTATGAAGGAGACTAGGATGTCCATTCTAAACTATATTTTTTCCATTGAGTTCTTGCTGAACGCCCCTTAGGATGAAGAAGAGACAGGAGGAGTTTAAAGGGAACACAACAGGTTTTGTGGACTTTATCCAGTTGTTTATGGTCATAAAGTCTTGACCATAATGCTTGTAATGACTGCTTTCATAGAACCATAGAATAGTCTGGGATGGAAGTCTTCAAAGTCTTCAAAGTTCATCTAGTCCAAGCCCCCCGTAGAGAGCAGGGGCATCTTCAACTATATCAGGTTGCTCAGAGTCCCCATACATTGTTAATCAGCTCCCGAGGGAAAAATTTTGTGCGCAAATACCCACACAACATGGCAAATTTGCGTACATAGAGGTACTCAACATGAGTATATGTTTCAAAAACCCCTCAAAATTTTTGCCTTTGAAACTAAGCAGCCTCCCTTATGCTTTAGGCATTGAGGGCTGCAAAGGTTATTGCTCTTTGGTGACGTTTTGATAACCCCAATGCACATAAGAAAGAGAGCAGTGGAAAGATGAAGGCTCACTGCTGTATAGATTCCTTTCAGGATACTACACTGGCCTCTGCTTGTTCATGTAGTTGTTCGTATTTCTCAGGCTGCTCATTTCCCTCCTCTAGATGGTTATCATTAAAGGGAAAAAGGTGATATTCAGCCCCCCCATTCAATGGTTTATGTACATGGAAAAAAAGTCAAGTATTCAAATCTGCCAAGAGTTACAAGGTGATGAATATCAGGTAGGATCCTACTCCTTTGATGGCTAGTCAGTCATTCATTGGATGATACAGCTTTTGATTTTAATGAATGCTTTTCTCATGGTGCTATCGAATGTTGTTACCATGAAAATGATGGGAATCTCCTGGCAGGTCACACCTTTGGATTGCACAATGCTACCCCAGAGATATTTTTTCAGCTGCAGGACAAATGCCATTGCTCTAATTGCAGGGATCCTATTTTGTATAAATATTAATACAGTTATCCAGGCATGGGTTTTTTATCTCTGGCCTTGACATGTCAGTTGAATGTCTCAAATGCAAATAATCAGTAAGAAGGCAGTATTTCCTTAAAAATTTTGGGGGTTACAATGTTTTTCTGAGATATGTACATAAGGAATAAAAGGCCCTATGTTGATTTGGGAACACTGAGGTGTCCTTTTTCCAAGGTCTACTCTAACTGTCAGATGATACCTCTCTTGATGCAGCTCAGTTCATGGAGTTTTCAGTACTGCTGAGGAAAAATAAAGTAATGCTAAGAAGGGATTTGCTGCATGGGATTACTAGCAGATCTTGTAAAGTTGACATAAAATCAATCATGAGAGCCATCAAGAAATTGAAGTCACATGCTTTCCTGTGGATTGGACTTTCAGTGTTGATGAATGGTGCATACTCTGTGGTTAGAGATACAGAGCTTTGGAGCAAAGCAGTGGGTTCACAGTCTTTTGTTGACCACATTTTGACCACATAGAATGCACCTGCAAGGGTATAAGGTAGTTCCAGCGAATTAGGAGCACAAATCACAGCGAAAATCCTTATCTCTGTTACTAATAGAAACTGACATATATGAAAATACCAGTAGCTTAAATAAAGAGTAGAACCCAGATTATTTTCAGTTTCCCATTACTCTGACATTAAGCAGAATCTGTTACTGAAATACCCAGAGCAAAATAATCTTCAAATATTTCTTCACAAACCAAGAAAATAGAAAAAAGCCTTTGAACCTGGTGACCAATTGTTTCATTGTTGAAATACATAACTGCTGAATGAACTTTCATAGTCTTCTGATCACTGTAAATAAAATCCTACAGGCATTTTAATGTTAGATTTATACAGTGAAGTCTTTGTCAGATGAGAAAGATATGCCTCTTTAAATTGTCACTCCAGGTAAAATAGGGGCTATTCATATACTTGTTTTGTAGGATTCTGTGTTCATTATATTTCACTTGTTTTGTTGTGGTTTGGTTTTTGTTTTTTTTCATTCTCTCTGTTTAATGTATACTCGCTTGTAACAAAATCTGTCTTGCAGCCCTACAAGCAGATCTTAGATTTAACAGTCAGACTGACTTCTTTCCTTTTTATGTATTGTCTGTAGTTGGAGAAAGCCTGCAGGCCTGTCGCTTCCCCTAAATTTTCCCAAGCAACCCAAATCTTTTTGAATTATTCCCCTGGGCTGCAGATCCAAAGCTATCTAAGACTAATAGGTATGTACATGTGTAACTGAGTGTATGAGCTGAAGTCAGAGAGGGTTTTGCAGATATACCTGTGGGTCTGCAAGGCCTCTTATGTTAATATGTTTCATGAGAAGAAGCTGATGCAAAGCGCATCTGATCCTAGAAAGTTCACATTTTTATGCTTAATAAATATTTTTATACTTAATAAATATTTTAGACAGAAGTCAGTGGAAAAACCCTGCCCATGGAACTCCCAGTGTTGTTACCGCAAAGGTGTTTTCACAAGAATCATATGTAAGATGAGACTCTGTTGCAATTCCTGGAAGATCTGTGACAAATAGATTGGTGAGATCCAAAATTCTCTAATTTCCATGTAATTTGAAATTTTCCATTAACTGAAGTTTCACTGCCAGAGGAAGTGAAATCAAGAATAATCAAAGAAAATATTTTCTACAATTTTTATGTCCTAAAGTTTACAGATGGTCTGTGGATTGAAGCATTAATCAAATAACCTAACACAACATCAGTAGACCTAACTGTTCATGGGCCTCTAGAACAGGGATCTTACTGTCATCAATTTAGATAGCGTTAAGTACTAGGTTGAAATACTAGTTTGTAGCACCAAGTAAACATACTAGAGATCTGAGATGCATCTGCTTATAAATGCAAACCTTACCAATTTAATGTGAGTTGCAGAACTGATTATATCTGTGCTGCCTTCAACTAGTTATACAGTTAATTCTTGTGGCAGGGGTTGTCCTTCAGTGGGCTGCTCCTATACACCCTGCTCTAAAGTGGACAAACTGCAGCAAATTCTTTGGAGTACTCATCTTTTCTCATTTTTATGAATCTGGTCAGGTTGGTTCTTGTGCCTGCTTCTTTCTCTTTTAACCTGGAAAGTTTTAAAATTTCATAGGAACTGTGGGTTTTGTTGGGGATTTTTTGTGTTATTGCTATTCCTAATGTGAAATAAACATACAGTGCTGAAAATACCTTGAAAATATTTGGTCATATTCTAACATAGTTTGAATCTCTACTACTTAACAAAGGATGTGTTATTTCCAAAACCATCAGCCATGATTTAGAATCCCTTGAAAAGTGATACATGTCTTGGACTGCTGGCAATGGTCACTGTCCACACTGAAAGTTCAGCAGCACATATACATATAAAATGTGGGGAAGGAGAAAAACTATTCATATTTCAGGGAAAGAATAATTCGCATAATGACATTTTTAAAATGGAAAATGGGCAGGATTTGCACATATTTACTCTTTAACTTCTAAAATATGCTTTGTTTGACATCTTTGTCATGTAATGGATGGAAGTAAAAAGTAGGGAAAAGCATAGCTGATTAGAAGAACACCCAGCTTTCAAGTATACGTGAGAAAAGGTCCTGGGAACTACTGTCTCACCTCTGTGGCTGGGAAGATCATGGAACAGATTCTTCTAGACCTCTGCTAAGGCACATGGAGAACCAGGAGGTGATTCAAGACAGTCAGCATGGCTTCACCAAGGGCAAGTACTGCTTGATCAAGCAAGTGACCTTCTAAGATGGAGTGACGAGACACCAGTGGAAAAGGAAAGCGCTACGGATGTCATTTGTCTGGACTTTCATAAAACCTTTGACGTGGTCACCCACCAAATCCTCCTCAATACATTTGAGAGAGATGGATTCGATGGGTGATGGACGTTAAGGTGGATAAGGAATTGGTCAACAGTTCAGAATCCTGATGGATATCAGTGACAAGTGACACCTGAAAGACGGGATATCATCCAGAGGAACCTGGACAAGCTCGAGAAATGGGCCCATGGGAACATCATGAGATTCAACAAGACTAAGTAGGTGCTGCACCAGGTGCTGCAGCTGGGTCAAGGCAACCCCCAGTAATAATACAAGCTGGAGGATGAACAGATCAAGATTAGCCCTGTTAAGAAAGGACTTGGGGATACCAGTGTATGAGAGGCTGGACATAAGATGGCAATGTGCACTTACAGCACAGAAAGCCAATTGTATCCTGGGCTGCATCAAAAGCAACATGGCCAGCAGTGTGAGGGAGGCGATTCTGCCCCTCTGCTCTGGTTAGACCCCACTTGGAGCACTGCATGCCTCTCTGGGGTCCTCACTACAGGAAGGATATGGAGCTGTTGGAGTGAGTCCGGAGGAAAATCACCAAGACTGATTAGAGGAATGGAATACCAATCCTATGAGGAAAGGCTGAAAGAATTTGGATTGTTCAGCCTGGAAAAAAGAAGACTTTGGGGTGACATCATTGCAGTCTTCCAGTACCTGAAGGAAGACTACAACAAAGTTGGCAGAGACTGTTTACAAGAGCATGTAGTGACAAGACAAGGGGGAATGCCTTCAAACTGAGAGTAATTTTAGATATTAAGATAGATATTTTAGATATCTAAATACTCGATACTTTACGTGTAGCAAAGTAAAGGAAGAAATTCTTCACTTTGAGGATGGTGAGGCACTGGACCAGGCTGCCCAGAGAAGTCATGGATGTCCCATCCCTGGAAGTGTTCAAAGTTGGGTTAGATGAGGCTCTGAGCAAGCTGATCTAGTGGAAAGTGTCCCTGGCCATGGCAGGGAAGGTTGGAACTAGATGGTCTTCAAGGTCCCTTCCAAACCAAATTATTGTATGTTTCTCTAATTCCATGATCAGTACAAGTGAAATCCAGATTCAGCATGTGAGCTCACTTCTGCAACAAAAATGATAATGTACAATATATGCACATGCTCCTTGTGTTGAGCTTACGTTACCTGAGTTCAAAATCAGTAGTTCTAACAGATCTTTCTTTCCAAGAAATCTCCAGTTATTTTCAGAATTGCCAATACAAAACTTATTTCTGTAATGTATTTTTGAAGATTTTTATGTAACTTAAGAAATTTGATGTAGAAATTCCATTTCGTACATTTAGTCCACAAGTATATTTTACCCTTATTGATCTTTAGAAAAAGCTAGTATTCTTAGGCAATTCTTAAAGCATTGACGAAATGTTCAAGTGTCTGTGCAGTCAACACAAGACAAAATAGAAAAGAGCCGTCTTTTTTTTATCTTGAAGAATAGTGGGGAACAATTGAAAAATTAACATAACTACAGAGAGGGGCCAATATGGGACATCTGAGTATTAGAAAAAGGAAACTTTAACTGAGAGGAATGAGTAAGTAGCAAGCAAAGTTGGTGAGGCTATCTGAGCTCTTGTGAGTGCTGTTTGGCTTTCTGAATCATCTGTGGGACGCTTGGAAAAGCATACAAAGAAATGTTTCAGATAATAAAATAAGAGGAGCTTGGGCTCTATGTACAGAAATGAAAACTGCTTGAGCAGGCTTGGGGTGCGTTAGAGAAGTACTATATTTTTAGACAAAAATTCTGCTCTGCTTCCCTAGCAAGAGTTCCACAACCCAGAAAACATCATGAACCTACAATCAATGACTCTATGTTAACACTTTAGATTATTCAGACCTGACTAAAAAAATCAGGTATTTTCCAGGTTCTGTAGGGGCAGCTAAAGAAGGAATTCCTTTGCTGGTGAACTGATCTAAAATGCCACATGACTGTGGCAACCTGAGGTTTTAATTATGCATGGAATTAATATTTGGAAAAAGCACGAAGTTTAGACATACCTTTCCGAGACTAAGTGAGTGCCAGATGAAGAGGAGTAAGCTTTCAAGGTATGTATTTAAAAAATGGAAGGTAAAAATACATGATTCAATTACTAAAGAAATTTTATGCACTCAAGGAACATCACAAATTGACAGCTTTGAGTGAAATGAATATATCAGCTGAAAGAAATTCGAATGTCTGAAAGCGAACAAATGATGTGGAAACAGTCTGATGTATCTACATGAGTTGTTAAAATGTCAGTAGAGTATTACATTAGCAAAATATGAATCCTCATAATTGTCAGGGTTTCACACCTACTTACAAGTATTCTTGGTAATCAAAGTAGCATTGCTAGACATAAAAGATAAACCTAAAGAATATCTAAAAATACATGTTAGATCCTATTGAGCAGATTTAAATTTTGATAAGGGATAATCAGCACGTACCTATTAAATTTGTAAGGAAAGAATAAATTGATACATAATTACCTCTTTGATTGTTTTCCTCAAATCAGCTTGTTCTTTTCCCATACTCTCTCAAAAGTGATCTCAAAGATTTCCAGACCTATGATTCATCCATGCTCTTGATGTTAATTTGCTGTTGACCAGAGTATATTTGTCTTTCAGCCAAAATTATAAGCACTGAGGTATGCATGTGATCAACTAAGCAAACTTTAGTCTAATGAGAGGAAAAGCCTTCAGGAAAAATTCTGGGCTGAGAGAAAGAGACCAGCAGCAGAAGTGATACTTTTTCTAAATGCTGTTTAATTGATATTATACATTTATTTTACCATGATTGTTAACTTCTATGATTTAGAAGAGCAGCTAAGACATTTCTCTTAGAGAAATTAAATACTTCAGGAGTATCTCATCACCTTTCAGTATATACAGTGAACCATTTCAGGATACGGAGATCTAGTTCTGATTTCTAACTACCATTGTTCTATTTCTGGTTAATAAAAAATAGTTGATTGGTGTTCTGAGGAATAATTTAAGTCTGTCGCTCAAATAAAAATTCTAATATTTCTAGGAATTCATGAGAGTTTAATGTAAAACCTGTCGTAAAGTAAAACCTGTCTTTCATGGCAGACCATATTATGACATGCTTCAGACACTGAAAACACACAAGCCTTCAATGAAAATGTGATTGCTAAAATGTATATGTGCATATATTATTATACGTATTTATGTATTTGTGTTGAAATTTAAAAACTTTAAAGTGTTCACAAGTTAAAATTTAAAAATTGTTTATTGACTTGTGAAAAATCAATGCTCTCAGCTTTATCTGAGATTTTCTATGCTTTTTCTTTACTATTTTGGGAGCTATATAATATAAGCAATAAAACTAATATTTACATGCCTTATTGAAAGTAAATAGAAGTTACTGAAATGTTAAGAGGTAGGACTTCACTGCTGGTATAACAGGCTCTAGCTTTGCTCTTCTATCCTTTTGCTCCTTTAGTTCAAACCTACATAAGTACATATTTGAATTTTAGAAGTTTTGTTTGAGAGGTCTTGATGATTCTCAAAATTATTGCATTTTTCAAGGAACTTGCAAGTTTTCCCCTATAAAGGCAATGAGTTTTGCTTGGTTCCCTAGGCAGACAGTATGACAATTTGTCATATAAATATTCAAGGCATCAAGCATAGAAAGCAAGCAAGCATTAGCATAACCTTTGGCAAGAACTGAAAGTTACCTCAATGTATACAGAACTGACCCAAGTAAATTCCAAAACAGTAGCAAATTATGTTTATATGATATACTGTATATGGAAACAATGCAGGTAAAGTTTCTTAATGTCAAAAGTTTTGAAAGTTTTAATGCTAGTACTCTAAACTGAAATAGTTTTGTTCTTAGAGCATATGTTTTCATCTTAGGAAAACCTCAGATCCATTCTCAAATATGCAGTATCAATATACACATAAATTTAAACGCAAAGTCCATATAAATAATGACTTGGAGGTAAATATATGTGGATATGTTTATCACCTGAAGGCACTTTTTTCCCCCTCCTTTTTATCTCTGCTCCACAATCGAATTATGAAACATGACATACTTGGAAAACAAATTATCTTTATGCATGTGAATATATTTGAAGTTTCCTAATCACATATGCAAAATTCAGCCAGGTAGCCTATCTTGTCTTTTATGCCACCGTGCCCTCTGTTATGCACCAGTATGAGGAAAAGACGGCTTATTATGCTGAGTAGGCACTGTTATAAATAGCATGGAAACTTGTTTTATAATTATTTTTTTTTCACAGTGTGTGAAACTCTGAGACAATCCTCAAGCACTTTTTCCCTGAAAACTGGAGAGTTTAAGGTCTCATATGTGATTGCCTGGTATCAAAAATGTTGCTAATCAGACAAGATGGTTTGGAGAGATTCTTCTTTCCATTATTGGAGGACAAGTCACATATTTTGAATATGTGTGTGGGAAGGTTCAGTAGCATGAGGATGCATATGCAAAATATTATTTTGGTTAAAAATCAAGCAACCAAAAATTGCCTGACAGCTATTGTGCATCATTAACACAATCTTTATAAATAAGGTTTTTTAACTTTTTTTTTCATGGCACAGCATTGACTCTGATCATGGCACTATTCTTCAGATTTGTCTCTCTATAAAGATTTTTCAAACTGACTCCTACTAAGGGATAGAAACTGTACAAACAGCCAAGAGCAGTGGGGAGTGTTACTTATTGCTAAATACTGACCTTGTTTCTCTGTCTCCCTGGCAATTTTGCTCACATAAGGCATTCTTGTCCCTCCTCTAGATGTGCTAAAAGGAGCTGAAACAAAGGTTAGCCACTTTGATATTAGGCTGGAGTTCAGGAATAAGTCTCTATGTTGCATATCAACTTTCCTTGTAATGGTTATGACCTGCTGGGAATGCGTCAAGTTGCGGATGAGCTTTTCTGTCAGTACTGAATTTTACTGCAAATTCTTATAAAGACCAGCTGAAAATACCATTGATAATTTCGTCTCATAATCTTTTATCCTTTTTGTAATATTTCTTGGGTTTGCTTGTTGCTTTTTGTGTTTTGTTTTGTTTTTTTTTAACAAAGAAGGGTACACATCTTTGTATTTTACTTTATGTCTCTCAGCACTTTTAAAACCAAAGTTGAAAGCAGAGACCACTTTTAGTGCCACTGTCTCATTCTGCTATGGCAAATTCAGTCTAACACCTTAAAAAAAAAATCATGGAGCCGCTTATAATATATATGGATCTTGTATGTAATACAAGCGATCTATTTCAGAGATGTTTTCAAATTTTTTAAATCTGCCCCTTCCTGCAATCAATCTTAAATCTTACTAAGTGTGTCCTCAACCAAAAAAGCAAAAAACAATCAAACAAAAAAAGGGGAGGAGGGAAAAAGAAGACACTTCATACAGATGCTACTTTCAGCGCCATCCACAATAAAAGTAGAAAGTCCAAATTAAATCACATGTGAGAATGGCCTAAGTAGAGAGTCAGTCTCCCTTAGCTAGAGCATTATTTATAGAAAGTGGGACAGCTCTGTCAGGAGAAGCTCAGGTGCATTGTTTAAATTGCTGTACCAAAGCATATTTCTGAGCTCCTAGTGCTGCATTTTCACACTTACTGTGTTGGGCTCTTAGTCCTAGGTGTGTATGACAGGCTCTGTTCTGACAATGATTTTGTTATCTAGGGAAGGCAACTGTTCCTGTTCTGGCCAGGTCTCCACTCAGAAAATCATGATCTGAGAGCTCTGACCACCAGTCAGCCAGACCTTATTTATAGCATAATAATTCAGTCACTTACCTGATGTAGAGAGATTTAGGTTTTAGCCACTTTGTTGCCTTTCAGTTTAATATGTGATTGCATTGCTTCTGCTGGAGTTCGTTTGTTTTTTGTTGTTGTTGTTGTTTTGGGTTTTTTTTGGTAGTAATGTATCATGCAATGCTTTGATTTTCCTTTTTTTTTTTTAAGAGAAACTATTAAAATGTATACCAGTCTTGTATGAGTCCTTTTATACTCCTTTGCATACCACAGAAAACTAAGATGGGATTCAAAATTCACATTCATTTACGTTTATAGGAGTTGCCTTCTGCTTCACTCCTTTTCCACAGCTCTGTGTTTTTATACATGGATTTGGACAACAAAAGACTTCTTTTTCTATCTTTCTTCCTTTAAAGGTGATTTTCTAACAAATACGAGGGATCATTCCCTTATTTCTGTTCCCCTGAGTAGACCCTAAAATTCAATTTTCACTTCATTCTACTGAAAGTCTGATTTTTTTTATATAGAAATAATCTTCATTTTACATTTAGCTTGATAGAGGACAGAGCTAATTAGTCTAAAGTCCTTAATTAATTGCTTACCTTGTTTTAACTCCATTTTGCCTGCTGAACTTCACCTTCTATAACACTTGTAACACTTTTAATAACTATACTTAAGCTCAAGTCCAAATTTTATATCTTCTTGCAAAATGACTTTCATTCACAAAGAAGAAAATGCTGGAGACTGAAATCAGATTGCTTCTGCTTTGTATTGTGTCTGGTAGTCTTGCTCAAAGTTGGGAACAGAAGAATCTCTCTGACAATGTGTTTAATAAAGCTGCTTATGCTCTTTCACCTACTAAAGGACTTTTTCTTTTCTCCATTTAAGTTGGCTGTCCAAAAAGGAGACATGGCAGTTCCTATGGATTATCGAGGGGGTTTTGTTTTTTTTTTATTTTGTTTTTTTTTGTTTGTTTGTTTGTTTGGTTTTTTTTAAGAATAGAGGTAAAAAATGCTATGGGGAACTGACAGACAAATCATAGGCCATTAAACTCCAGTCTTTTAAAGTTGTATTTGTGTGTTCAGCTTTCTGTATATGGGAAAAGTCTCTGATTTGATTGAAACTCCGAAGCAGAGAGTTGACCAGATGTGTTTAGCCTTGATTTAGTTGAGACTTGAACTGATTTGAAAGGGAGTCCGGTAACAAAGTCATGATGCTAACACAAGTTTCCAGATACGTTCAGAGTTTGAAACCTCTGAGGTGGTTTACGGCTTTCCACTTTGTGCCAAGAATCACCTGTCAAAAATGTTTTAGATGAGATTTAATGCAATTATTGTTCCCCCTCACTGAGTTCTTCCTCTGTCAGCATGTAATTCACTTTGCAAGAGTGACAGTTGAAAGTGTGAAAGTGCAGCATATCAATTAGCTTGGGCAGGTCAAGGGTCACAGTTTGATGTGCATACCACTATCCCTTGTCCTTTACTCGTTACACAATTGCACTACGCTTCCCTGCAATTTCTTGAGGTTATTCAAGGACCAAAACTCCATTTAGTTTTAAAACGTGTCACCATGTATGTAATATATGAGAAAGAATAAAAGTGGGAAATAACATAGAATTTACAGCAGATCTTCAGTGAAGTGGAACGTACTGAACCTGAATAACTTTTTGATACCCAAGAGAAGTATGCAATCAGGCCACAGATATTCGGGCTAAATGGTGTACAGCTTTTCAAATAAGTAGCTCGTGCGTCAGTAGAAGTCCATTCAGATCTCTGCTTGAAAGGAGGGTCATAAAATACACAGTTGCTTATCTACAGGAACAATTTCCATGCATTTTCACTGTTACACTACTTGGAGAATTGTCTAATAAAGTAATTAGAAGGTGGGTGGGTATTTTAAGGTGCATAAAGTGCTCAGTGTTTTCTTTCAGACCTTGCTAAGTGTTGAAATATGTTGTTATAGTGTTACATAGGCAAGAATTCTGTTTATTGAACACCTCCCGATTTTTTCTTAGTCAAATGAAAAATCGAAGTAGTGAATGTTATGGAGCCATTCACTACTGTTAATATCTTGTTCTTTGAAGATTAAAATGAGACTTTATGGAGGAACTTTTGGGACAGGAGAGTGATAACAAGATGATAACAAGACCTTCCTTCCTTGTTTGGGTCAATAAGGAGGATCACCTTAGAGTTATTTCCATGCAGAAAGGTGGCAGCATGAAGGAAGTATTCAGCCACTTCTGTGCTGGGCTAACAAAGATAGAATTATACTCTTAACTACTGGAATGTAGAAACTATTAAGTACAAGTAACACTTGAAAAAGCTAAATTATTGTTACAGCTTGCCTTTTAAGAAAAGGCGGCAAATTTGGAAGATAAAGAACAGTGGAATGGGGCACTTTTTTATCATCCCCAGTGGTGAATTTGTTCCCAATGTTTCACCCAGCGGGTAGGTACACAGAAATATCTTGCACTTTATTAGTCACCTAAATGTATACTGACCATCTGCTTTTTTTTCCACTTAAGCTAATGAAAAAGAGACAGGAGAGTAAACACTAAAAAGACAAAGGATATTAAAGAACATGGAGAACAGTAATAGTTGGAAAGCTTGTAATATAAATAGATATTATAGAATTTGTGTGTGTGTGATGAGGATGATGCGCGAACATTCAATATCTGGAATCATCCAAAACACATTTTGCAGTCATGCTAATAGGAATTGTTTCAATTTGTCAGCATGACTTCACTAATGCGAAGAGAATGCTTAACCTAGTCAAAATAGAAAATGCAGTTTTTGCTTTTCAAAATTCACTTGTTAGTAATTCTGAGCAAATGAAGTAGGCATCAATGAAAAGTAGGTCATAATAGGAAGGTAATTTTACTTTATGTTCCCTTTTTTCCCATATATTGTAGGGGTTTATTAGAATTGTATGTTTTCAAAAGGCTTTTTGAAATTAAGTCTTTGTGACTGGCTTTTATTGAAATAGTAGCATTTCAGAGCTGTATAGCCTTTCCAGTCCTGTTGGGATGGTTTTACAGGGTAAATATTATGTGAAAAGCACTTACAGAAGCTAGTTCAACTGAGAAAAATAGGTTGTTTATTTTAATTTTAGGTACTGTACAGACAAAATTGAATTATCTTAAAAATCACCACAAATAATTTATCATGTTATTTAGGTACTTTCTCCCTTGCCGTGTCATCAGATCTAATAGTTCTTTCTTAATTTATGACAGAAATACTGTGGAATAAGGTAAATGTCAACTATAATGATGCTGTTTGTTATGATGAAAACACAGAGAGAAGGAAATTATGTTTAATGCATCAAAGCAAAGAATTTCAAATAGGTTATTTCAGCTACCTTGATTTAGTATGTCTTTTGCGGAGAAGGGAACGAAGGAAAGGTGAGGCATTATTACCAAAAGTAACAGTGTGAAAACATAAAGAATGGTTAAAGATTCTTAGATATGGAAACATATTTCTTTCATTATGAAGAGAGAATACTTTCAGAGACTACCAAACATACTGATATCCAACTATGTAATGACTAATTAGTGCCTCCTGGCATGGAGAATTATTTGACTCTTGACATAAAAAGTAGTCACTTATATAGTTCTCAAAGTCAGCATTCATCTTTCTCTACCTGGGTCTTCATTTGGTACAGTTAATGTGGGGGTTTTTTTTATGAAAAACACAGCACCAATAATTGTATTGGACGGTAACTCTTAGGCAAGACATGAGACTTATTTTGTACAGGGAATTTATTTTTTTTAAAGCCAGCACATAGGAAGTACTGCACACCGTAGTTCAAATCTCATGTTAAAAGAACTTACAAATGTTTCTGGGATCCTGTTACTAAAAACATGTTCAAGTTTACAGGTAAAAGTAATTTTTTTCATGTTGTTGCTTCTGCTTGAAAGAGACCAGATGGTGTTCAAATACACCAAGAGAGTGGATTGTTTTGGTGGGGAATTTTCTATACTGCACCTTGGGAAATCCAAATTCTGATTTTATTATATAGGACTTTGGGAACACACGTACCTTTTTTATTTCCCTTCCTGACTTGTTTTTCTTGTGTAATCAGAGTGTACTGTATTGCGGTGGGAACTATTTTCCTATGCTTTTTGTGTTGTATCTGCTACAGTGAAATCTTAGTCTTGTTAGCATTCTCAATATAACACTAGCATAACACTAATGACTACTACTAAATAAAGATGCAATTGAAAAATATTTAGAGCTTTGCAGGTGTCAGCTTAACTATAGTGTTAAATAATCAGCAACCTCTGCTCTATTTGTCTTTCACAAATAATTGAGTCATATTTTCCATTAAACCACCAAATTTGACAGGCTTCCTGCTAACTTTTCCAAATAGGTAAAAGAATCTAGTGTGCCAGGTTTTCCCCCTGCTTGAACCATGGGCTCCCAGAGCAACAATAATTCTGTTTTCCAATACTATGATTTTTTGATTATCTCTTCCACCACTTGCAGTAGAAAACACTCAGCTGATTTTGGTCTTGTATTATACAAAGCAAACAGCATGTGGCATTTCTGGTTCAGTGATGACTTCTAACTGGCCTTTCTTTTACTGTCACAGTTGGAACGGCCTCCTCTCTTCTCAGCAGTAGGGAAGATGTAGAATGAGACCAGTGAAAATGGTTTGCTCTTTGTTGGCTTTTTCACTCCATATAGTACCCAGAATAGTCTAAGTCCTTCAGTGTGACACTAAAAGGCTAAATGAACAGCTACTTGGATCTGAACTGTGACTTCAGTCCACTCTGCCATCACTCTGCTGTCTTTCATCAAAGCTTTCCTACAGATTTCTCTCCACTATGACGTGTCAAGTTCTCAAAGATAGTTTTGCAGCCTTCCTGACTTCTGCATATACAACTTCTCAGGGGACTGGTGTATTTGGCTCGATGGTTCTCTCCCTTGGTGTCTTCTAGCCTCTGCCTATAATGAGCCTGAAGTCATTTCTGGATTTTGGGAGAGGAGCTAGGAGTAAGGTGGACAGACATCAGATAGAAAACACACACATGTCCTCCACCAACTGCTAGAAGGGCTATCTCTGCATTTGCACTGCCAGTCATACTATACCCAAACTCTCAGATCTGTCCAAGCACTTGCTGAAAGTGACTTCACTCCTGCGACCAATAGAAAATCCACAGGTAGAAACTATAGCTGTGGCTGCAGTCGTCAGCATATTCCCTTCTTCTCTTGCTTCCACTATGGGCTTTCTCCTCCATTTTTGACTTGCTTTTCACACAGCATAATTGTGAGGTGGCTTTGGCAGAAGGTGTTTTGCATCTCTTTGACCCTTCTATAGCTCTTGAAGGGAAAGGAAAGAAGGGCTAAAGGAAACACAGAAGCAAAGGCCACAACTGTGAAATGTAAGGAATAATAGGAGGAGGAATATTAGAAGGACTGGAATGCCAGCAAAAAAGTGAAACTGCATATATACCATGTTGAGGTTACAGTAAGGTATTTTCAGGAGGAACCGGCAAACACCTAGAGGACAACTCTGCAAAGTGGTGAGTAACAGGAAGCTTGACTGAGATTCTGAGAGATGAGGGAGGACAACTAGTGGGTAATTACAGAGACAGGCAGGATTTGGTATTAGAAGAAATTGGCTTAATATTCACTGAGCAGAAGAAGCAAGAGAAGGGAGAATTTATTACCTGGTTTCCTTTCAAGGTAGATAAGATTGTTACATATTTGCATCTCAGAGCATCACATTCTCTCTGGTGCCAATGAAATTAATAATTTGCCACCATTTTCTTGTGTTTTGTTTTGTCTTTTTTCTGTTCAGACCATGCCCAAGAGACCTTACTGCTCTTAGGAACTGTGTCCTCCTCTCTCCAGTAGCATAATAGCTTCTAAGCAAGGCACATAACAGCAAGGCTCAGGCAACACAGGAGATCTATAACATGGGTTTAAATGGAGGCAAAATAAATCTACCTCAGCAGCAGTCCCCGCTAAATCACTCTGATAACACTGGTTGCTCTAAGGGTTTTTCCTTCATAACCACTTTCTGAGTTCCATGTAGTGAGGCTAAAGGATAAGACACAAGCTCTCAACTAAACTCAATCATATTGTAGTTTTTAAAAAACAGAAAGCTTTGAAAGACTTGCTATGTACTGCACCAATACTTTTTTTTTAATTCTTCGGCCCAGAATATCTCTTGATTCTGGTTTGATATGTATTCCTTTGTGATAAGATATTCAAGGCCATAAAATGCATTATCTGTTGAAATGTAGTATATATTTAATGTTTTGTTTATTTCTATAATTGCCAAATGAAATTACTTTCTGTCTATTTATCTATCTACATGTGCACATATACACAGTCTTGCAGATATACACATATTCACACATTTAAACTACGTAGAAACTGAATGAAGGAAATTGGAAAAAGGATATAATACTAAGCATTTTGAAAAAATTAACAGATTTAGTCCCCAAACTATTCTGTTAAGTAAAAGCAAGATTATCCCCATTATTCAGGAGGAGTGAAAGAGGACCAAGAGTGCATGTTTCACTCAAAGTGTGTGACAGGACAGACAGAATCGATGTCTGGAATTGGAATGGTCCTGTCACCCTGAAGCTCTCTCCCAGTAAAGAGAACAACCTAAAAGTTGGCAGGAGGCTAAACCTTTCGTTTAAAGGTTATTTAGTGGTCACTGAAGAAAGTTTATTTCCTAATGGAAGGATGTTGTCTTAACTAAAGCCCTCACAGATGACTTCTTGTTTGAAGCTATGTCAGCTAAAGCAAAGACTGCATAGACATGCCAACTGAAGGAAAGTCTCGGAGCTAGCAGCATTCCCTAACAGTCTGGGAACCAGCTCAGTGGCTGAGAAACATTTTTTGTGGCACCTGTCTTTTGGTAGGTCTGGGAGTCTGTTGCTTTGTATCAACACTTTTAGAATGCATATATTTTTTAAAAATATAGCACTACAAGGTGAGTGATATTTGTGAGTTTGCGTTTTTAAAATGGTGAAACTGTTGTTTAGATGGAAATAGCATTGTCAAATTGAACATGTTGCCTTACATAAACCCTTGGTTGGTTGTCTTACTATTGTGGAATATTTATCTGTCTAGCCTTCAGTATAAAAAGTTTTAAATTTAGGCATATCTTCTCAGAGTCTACACCATAATAATCATAAGGAGCAAGAATTAATATTAATGATGACTTTTTTTTACCTCATTTAAATTATGATAGGATCTGGGAATGTTGTCCTTACGGAGAGATCCTGTGCCCACTGAAATGGCTCTCTACAGGGAGCTGCCTATGCTGATCTGGTTGCCAAGTCTGCTTGCTGTCTTCCTAGAGTTTTAGTATCGAGGATGCTACAGGGTTCTGCGTTTCATCTATAATGTCAATGTTTGGTGACAAATCAGAATGTCCAATACCATCTGAAGAGAGACAAAAGCACATATGTTTCTGAATGGCCATTGAAGAAATGTGGAGGTTCACAGAATTACTGTTAATTTTTCCATTAGGAGCATTTATTTAAAAAATGACCCACAATGACTCAAAGAAGAAGAAGCAGATGCAGCTAAAAAGACAAAAAAATTGTATTAAAATTCCAGAAATAGAAACCAATCTTAGCAATAGTAGGTGGGCCTTCCTGGCCTTTCTCCCATGTTCACATGGTATCAATAACAGTTTGAGTATGACTGTCATGTATTTGTGATTGATAGTTCTCTCCTGTAACAGACGATCAATTCTTTTTAATCCCACCTCTTAATGCAATAATATTGAACTATCTCATGAATGACAGTGGAATACATTAAAAGCAAGTAACAGAAATGTTATTTTTCACAGCCAGTTGGCACTACTGGAGTTCACTGTTACATAAAATCACAAATGTTTAATGCTGCTGGGCTATTTTGGTTGTTGATTTTTTTTTCCTGTTTTATTTATTTTAACTTTAGTATAACTGTGTCTTTAATAAGATTCATAACCATGTAAGCTAAGGTGAAAATGTTAATTGACAGGAGGTGATGGCTTAGTAAGGTCAGGAAGGAATTTCTTCTCTTTCTGTTTTCCACTGTGCATAGTGCAGAACAGTCAGATGGGCGCATAGTGGTCTTTTTCTTCCTCTGAAGTAATAACTTATGGACCTTCATGAAAAAGGTTTTGGAGCAAATGGACTGGTGGACTAACTTAGGGTGTAACTTGATTTCAATTTAGGACTGTATTAGTTAGGCTTAGCTGTTCTATTTATCTCCCAAAACTGAAGGCTGTAAGTGAGCCTCTCTTATCACTATGTTAATTTCTATGAATACCTAAAAGATTTCCCTGTACTTAGAATTAAAGAAATCAAAAGTTGACCTCTGTGTGGTCAGATCTGTTTGTATGGCCAACTGAATGGCAAACGGATCACAGCAATGGCAAAATTAAGGCTTAAAATCATTCAAAAGCATGTGAAACTTTTGTATTTACCTATCTCTTCTCTGTAGACAGAAACTCGGGTCCCAAGCTGAATTGGTTAAGGTAGCAGAATGTTATACGTGGATGTGAGGAAATAAGCATTAGATGGACACTTTTTTTCCCTGCTGCATCTGTTTTACAAGGACATCTTTGCTGCTCCTCTGGGGGTTGCATTAATGTGGAATGCTGTAATAGCCAATCAGTGGAAACATAAGGTACCTCAACCATTAACCACATTTTAGTTAGACTACTAGAAAGAAGGAAACTACTCCCTGTTGTTAGAAGCAAGGTGGTGGTACTTCTGCCATGGATGCTAACGGTGTAGCTGAAGTGATGCTGATGTAACCCAAGATATTTTGAGAGGGAATCTGTAGCGAAGGAAGAGAGGAATGGCTGAAACCTGTGGGACTTTCTAAAGTGCCTTAGTTCTGAGAATGAAGTTTATGGCTTATTAGAGACCTGCATTAGTCCATTATTTTTATGGTATTTTTACAGTATCAGTAACTCCTTGGTTCTGGAATTCTTTTTTTCCCTAGCTTTAACTTTCAGTAAATATCTAGTATTTATTGAAAAGACCGTTATCCTTTTTCAACACTTTTTTTTTTT
>VXBA01002427.1:364350-408560 GCA_013399895.1 Serilophus lunatus
TTTTTTTTTTTTTTTTTTTTTTGATTGTTTGTTCTCCTCTTATAATTGCTTTCCATCAGGTTCTCGGGCGTCCTCTTTTTCCCCTACTGCGCTGTGTAAAGGTTTCTTGGTGGAGTATGTGCGTGCTTTAGACCTTGAGGTTTTGATGGGGCTGATGATCGGGAGGGCCGGGGCTCAGGTACTTCCCCGGTCCCTCCTCGCAGACCCTCAGTTCCAGCCTGCCTTCCGCCTGACCCGGCTTGCCCTCGGGCGGGGGAGACCGCAAGCCTGTCCCTATTTCCCACACCACAGTGACAGCCAACCCTCCCCCCCACATCCCTTTTCCCTTCCTTCATACCCTCCATCCCGCCTTCCTCTCCCGCGGCGGAACAGGTGGTTTGGCAACGTGAGCGCTTCCCCTCCCGCGGACGGGAGGACGGCCGCAGGGGCGGGGGGCTCTTGCCGCCCAGCATCCCTTTCCCGGGCCGCCACCCCACCGGCTCGGTGAGCGCCTCCCGGGGCCGCGGCACCCGGGAAAGGGAGCGGCCTCCCCCTCCGCCGGCGGGGGCAGGGGGGCAGCTGGCAGCGGTGACGGGGCAGCTCGGGTGATGCCCGTGCACGGCGCTGCCCGAACTCCCAGCCGGGGAGAGGGCGCCGGGCTGCCGCCCGTACAGCCTGGCTGCCTGTTATCTTGAGCCACCTCCAGCAGCCCTCCTCCTCGGCGGGCTCATCCCTGGGAAGCGCCGAGCTCCGCTGCCGAGCGGCGTTTTGTTCCCGCGGCTGGCGAGAGCGGGTCGTCCCCCTGCGCTGGCCGGGGATGCGCGGGGAGGGAGAGGAGGAGAGGAGGGCGCTTCCCCCGCGGCCGCTCGCCCATCTGCAGGCACCGCACGCAGGCGGAGCGGGGGCGGGCGGGCGGCCGGCGCCGCGCTGCCCCGGGGAAGGTGCATTTGGGGGCAGGATCCCCTGGGGGTTTGGGGTGGTCCCCGGGGCGGTGCCGGCCCGGCCGTGGGGCAGCTGCCGCTCTCCCCGGGGTTGGCTTTATAAATATGTCTGCCGGTGCTTGTCGTGGGGATCCGTATCGGCTTTCTGTGAAAGGGGAAGTGAGAAGAGCGTTTGGATAGCCCGGTCGTCAGGAGCTTTCCTGCAGGACACTGATATTTGGGCAGTGATGCGCCAGCTCTTCGTGTAGCCCTCCCCGTCCTGGAGCCACCGCTCCCCTTAGGTACCGCAACTTTATAGGGGTCAGTCCTTATAGCTGTGTGCGACTGGAGCAGCAAATATTGCACTGGGGAGGCAGCGCTCTGTGCCCTCCTTTTAAAGTGATAATGACTTTTTTAATTCGTCCCAGTTGTAGACTGTTAAAGCAACACTAGGAGACAGTTATGTTTTAGGATTTCTTTCTTAAGAGCTTGTAACAAACGATCACATTTTAGGATTTGGGGGGAAATTTTGACGGTGTAGCAGATGAGTTTCTTTGCAATCCCCTGTCACCAATCCTCCTGGCTAAAGGAGCACTGCTGCCTTTACACTAACACTGAGAGAGACGACAGCTTCTCATGTTAATGAAAATTAGTTCGGTTTACTTGTTTTTATATGGTGAATGCAACACATTTTAAGGATGGGTGGTTCTGTTTTTTGTTGTTTTGTTTTTTTTTTCATAATGCTGTTAGTGATTAGATGCATAAAAGCAGTAAAGCCTCACTGAAAGCAAAAAGAACCCCAAACAAAACCGAAGTAGTTGCTTCTCACACAATTAATTTGTCTTGAGAGACCATTAGTACAGCTGACAAGGGGAGTAACTTTTTATAGACTGGTTTACGTTGTTATGAAAATGGCAAACTATATAATTGTTACACAGAGCTTTAAATCTACTCAGATGAATAGATTGAAAATAAATGACCTGGAATTAGAACTATTTTAGCAATAAATGGGTAGATAGCTAAATATTTCAACTCGTACAGTTCACACCACTGTATTTTGTGACCTGGTATTCTGACCCCCTTTTGTTTTCTACCACTTGTACTAAATAAACTTATGTATAAAATATTTAGACATAAGTAATAAACTGTATTTATTTAATGAGTTAGCACAAACAGTAGCAGAGTAGTCTATGAACAAATTAACTACAGAATAACTTATAAAGCCAAAGGAAAAAACAAAATGCTCAGTTCAGGGAAAAAGAAATACTACCAGAGGTAGTACTGATGCCTTAGTCAACAGACAGAATAAATGCATTGTCTGCCTCATTCTGCAGTGTTAAGACATTCAAATGGATAGTATTTTTCCATGTTGGGAGGGGCAGATGGTAATAAGAAATAACATGTTACCTGTGCATACCCTTTTTCTAATAGCACATACTTTTTTCAGTATAATCCAGAAACTCTCTTGCTTGCCTATGTTTTATGTATTTCCTGTAAAGGAATGTTTTCTATATCAAGTTATATTATCAAGCATCTCGTAGACAGTGCCAAAAAATGTTACAATTTAATGAGTAGACATTAGTGACTTGGTGATGGCTGTGGGAGAGATACAGTGACTGGTATCCATCTATGGTAATGCTTTTTTATATTACTGTCTTCTGTTTACAGTTTCTGCTTTTGATTGTTAGAGCAGGTCTGTGTGTAATGTAAATGTGCATATTTCAAAAGAAATGTTTTCCTGTATCATATTTTAAACATTGGTAGAGCTGATTATAATCTCTATATTTCTTCTGCTCTACTATTATAAATAGGAACTGGCAGTTCAGAAAGACTACATTAAGCACTCTTGTGAAAATGTTGAAATGAATCCGCTCCACTGTAATTTTCCTTACCCCTATATAAAAAAGAAAGGGGCAGGGTTACCGTGTCAAAACCGTGCAATTCTGTATTATGCTGCTTCTCTCAGCCCATGCATTGATTGAGTAATTTCATCAGTCCCACATTACTTGATTGCTTAGAAGTTTCCTAATGATCTGTATGCTGTAGGAAGAATCTGGAAGTCGTGAGTGGAATGGCAATGATTCTGTGTTTTATGAGCCTATTCAAAAAGTAGCTCTGATTTATGTAGCTCGAAAGCTCCCAAGTCTTTGAGATTAGCCACGCTGCCTGATATTTTCTTCATAGATCAGTCGTCCCACACTCTTCACTCCCTAAACAGGAGTTTAGAGCAGTGTTTTGATTAAGCAGGGATTAGGTGGCATAACTTGTCAACTGCACAATTTGTGTATGCTTTTGTGTCTTGTACAGCTGATAGTTTCAGGCTTCTATATTTTGTACTTGGTGCTCATTATTTTCCCTTGACATGCACATAGTTATGCATCCGTATGTGCATATGGATTTCCTGTTGTGCCTATAGAAATGTATATGTAGATATATATTAGATGCAGCAGTCGTAGTATGGTACACAAGTTTTGCTGAAAAAAATACACTGAAGTATCTTTCAAGGCTAATTCGTCTAGTTCAGGCCCCCTGATTACTTCAAGTTGTTTTTTGTTTATCAGTAGCTTCAGTTGTATGCAGTCAGTTGTGTAGTGCCAATGGCAAGTTCAGAAATATATATAATAAATATTTATATTATATATGTACATGTATTACTAAATTTTCTTTTAATATACATATTTATATATACTATGAGGTTTTATTCCTGAGAGGAAAAAATATATCTGCTCTTACCTTACTCCTTTTAACTTTTACACTTTGTAGGCCAGGACTGCTGCATTCCTTCTGTTGGACAAGTTCCTAGCATTGCTGGGTCCTGAGTTTTGATTCATACCTTTGGGCTCTTCTGTACCACAGACCGTAATAGCAGGGCAATTGACCTACTGGTTGTTTCTTCTGTTGATGCCGGTAGTGACTTTAAAACATAATTTTATTTTTTATTTTTTGGTAAGGGAAAAGGAGTCTTGTTGCTTGATGGTATGCATGCCCACGTTTCTTGCAAGCTGATGTGCTACAGTGCAGCTTGGCTTGTATTGTGTTGTGCATCAGTAATAGGAATTTAATTTGCTGTGCTATTGGTAAAGCCTCATTAGAAGGTTTGTAGTGTATGTCACTAACTGTTCATTACAGTACTCTGACATATATTTGTAGAGAACAGGACAAGCAAGCAAAACAGATTTATTAAAAACAAATAAATCTCTCTGTGCCTATAGTGTCCATGGATGAGCATTCAGGTCCCTGTTTTGCCTGCTCTATAATGTGCTAAGGTTACTTGCTTATTTTAAACGCACATAAGAACGAAGACCTGGAATACAGCATGGTGTGGCTTAGCAGCCAGTAGGTTCTGTTACTAACTGTGTTCTACTAAAAAGCTCAGCATGCGTGACATACTCTCTGTGTGCATTATTTCTAAAACACTTTCTTAGGTGCTTAAATTTGTGATAGTATTTCAGTCTCTGTAATGTGTGTTAGTGCCATTGACTGTGTAGCTGAAGACGGGTAACTTTGCATGCCATAGATTACAGTTTACCACTATCCAAAGGCATGCTTGCCATTAGGTGTCACTGCTTTCTGGAGTGTTAGGGCCTGAGCTAGAGTCTGTCATGATCCAGGTGAGTTGGTTAGTTGACTTCAGAAGATTTTAAACTGAGCCTGTGGATTGCTGACTGCAGCAGGCGACTTCTTTTCATGTTCTTAAATAACTCTTAGTGTTATATCAGGTTCTTTGTCCTTGATAAAGAGAGAGTGAAAAAACCAACAATCCATGTGCAAGTGGTGCCCTAACAAATGTCTGACATGACAGTCACTGCTGCTGCTGTGTGCTCTCAGATGACTGCTCGTGGATGCACAGAGCCTCTATTCTCGCAATGCCATCTTTGAAAAAACACACTGGAGAAAAATCTTTTAAGACTGTGACTACATAAACCTACCAACTAAGGTTCATTTAACTTAATGAACAAAGGCATTAAGTATGGTTCTCTTCCACTCCCTGGCCCTGTAAAGCAAGTGGTATTGGCAAGAGATGACTTCTGTAAGCCATTAGGTTACTCCCTAGATATAGACTTGAACTTACATCATTTTCTTCCATTTGATATATAGCTATCTATAATCTGCCATGACAGCCTATTTTTGGTTTAAATTTATTGGAGGCTTTTGCTTTTTGAGGTTTGTGTTTTTATTCTTTCTCACTGCTGCTCCATTGCTTGATTTCTTTTTTTTTTTTCTTCCTCAGCAGAGTAAGAATGGTTTTAAAAATAGTTTATGTGAAAGAGTAGTTCTATTTAGCTATCAGTTTCTAGTTAATATTCTTGATTACCTGGGTTATATGTGACAGTATGGTAACACTCTTTTAATATATGCACTCCTCAAACGTAGTCTGTGTTTTATATCTTCAGTGTTTAAAAAATTTTTAGACGATTAGCATTTCTATTTGGACTTCCAAGTGACCAATAAGAAAAGGAAAGAATATTAAAATATTAATATATTTTGAGCAATTATAAGAAAATAATCAAACATTGGAAATATGTAAGTATATTACTATACATGATAGCATGATATGTGCAAAAGATTGACTTCAGGTGATACACTCGGAATGAGGCAAATTTGGATACCTTTCTGCATCTGAAAATAGAGTTGTCACTTTTTTTTTTTTTTTTTTATAATTAGATGTGAATTCCAGAAGGAGTAAGTTATTCTCGAAGTTGGTGAAATTGGAAAAAAACCTTTGATTTCAGATTCAGGTTTGGCATGTGTGTCAAAATTTGGACATATCCACACTTGTGCATTCTGTAGACCTTAGGGTCCAGTTCATGGCTCTGGTCTTGCTGGCACCCATCACCGAGAGCCCCTGATACAGTCATTTGTTTGTGTTATCTCAGGGTGCCATGAGGCATGACTGTAAAAAATAACATGCATGTTGCTGGCAAACTGACATAGCGGCTGGGTGCTGGTTGTGAAAGCTTATGTTTCTTTGGGGCATTTTGTACCCTAAACTGGCTGTCTAGCAACGGGCTTCCTACTGGGCTTCCTGGATACAGATGCAGTGGTGTTACATTATATTTCTGCACCATCTACTATGTCTGTTAGCAAATATGAACTGGGCTGTTGCTAGTGGTAGTTAGCAAAATGAGCTACATTGGCTTTTTTCAGGGTAATGTAGATCTTTCAGAGTAATGTAGATCATGGCTTCCTTGCTCATCTAGGCTAGGAGACTGTATTGGAAAAGGTGCAATACTGAGCTGCTGGAATGTGATACGAGGCACAGAATATGTGTTAAATGCATGCTAGATAAGTGTGATGCAGTGCTAGTTGATCCGTCCTCAACACCACCTAAGAAAAGCTTGAGTAAAGTCTCCTGGGCCCAGTTCTTAGCTGGCTTATTCTTTTGAAGCAGCACATGGAGAAAAGGAAGTGATGTTGTCTCCCACTCCAAAGTTAGAATGCAATTGTGTATTCTTGGCGTTGTAATTTAAACATTGAGACTAAAATGGAAGCATTTAGAGTAACAGTGGTTGAGGAAAAAGTGTCTTTCTTACTTTATCTTTCTGTCCTCAGTCTCTTCCCATGAGCACTGTCAGGAAAGTTTCCTCTGCTATTCTTCATTACAGGAGTCAGGCTTTGGTTTCTGGTTATTGTTGGCCAAGCATTTGAGACAGCTGATGGAGTAAGAGAAAGATTCTCTTGTGTCTGCAACCACTATAGTTAATAGTGGTTTATGTGACTTGGAGAGTTGTAACTGATCTGTATAGCAGAGAGGACACAGACTGAAATTGAAGGGTAGTAAGTGAAATGTCCTGGTGTTTGGGTGATAGTTATGAAACTTGGCAAGGGAATGGCTTTTGAAATTGTGCAGTGCTGTAATTTTGTAAGGTTCAGAATTTATGTCCCAGTTTCAGTGCTAATATACTTAATTCAGAGGAGGAGGTATTTTGTGTTCTGTATTGTACCTCAGAGTGCACTTCAGCTGGAGAGACTTCTTTCTGCTTTGGCCTGGAACTAACCACAAAAGCTCAAGGAAGGGAAATTCTGTGGAGCTGTAAGTGCTGCATTAAAAAACAACAAACCACTCCCGTGGTTTTGTCCTTGTCCACCGTCATAAAAAGTAACACTTAATGAGGAAGGATAACACAGTAACTACAACATTTCTGTGTAGCATTAAAGTTATGTTGGACGAACTGGTACAGAAACAACTACCCTAGATTTAGTCAACTGTAAACTGATGGATTTATAAGTGCAGGGTTAGATTAAAAGTAGATTTCCATTGCACACATTAGTTTTGGAATGATGGGGAAGCAGGGTGGAAAAGATGAAAGGGAAAAAGTTTCTTGAAAGTTAAGCTATGTTTATCTGACAAGCTAGTATAAGAGGAAATAGAAAAAATTAGTAAAAATAGAAGGAGGGGAGGAATATGAGGTATCAAAGGCAAAAGCCATGAATTCTGTCTGTTTCTATTTCTTTAGAAGCTGTATAATGTTCCTGTAAATGCTATGCTAAATGAAAAATTCTGAACCAGAAAGGGGAAAATGTGAGCATATAGAATTTAAATGAAGAATTATATGTGTATTTTAATGTATTAGATAACACTCTGTGCTGAAATGCTAACTACTCCTAATTGTTATATTTGCTTTACCCATGAATAAAATATCACATATCTAATAAAATATGCAGTGAAAATAACTGTAAAATTCCTCTTGGAGTCTTTCATGCAGATTTAAAGGATTTAATTTCCTATTTTTTCATTGCTTTTTAAAACATTAACTTTCTATAATCAGTTGAATTGCCAAGGCCAATATCCAGTGAACCTAACAATAATTGCTTGTTTTGCAGAACAATTTTTTGTTAGTCCGACCATATCTTTCTCAGAGGCTTAAATCGCATTGGTGATTTCATTATAATAATTCACTTGTGATAAATCAAAATCAAATAGCACCACTCCAGTGCTATAGAAAGTAGCTCCAGATGAGAGCTCCGGAGAGAGCAGAGGATGGCATAGCATAGTCAGGCCTGGATTTGCTGTGCCTGCTTTTATCACACACAGATATAACAATCTCGCAAACCCATTTTTAAAAAAGAGAAATGAAAATTTGCACAGGGCAGGCTTCCCTAACTCGGGACTCCAACTCGAAACCTGATTTCAGGACCCAGACCTGATGACAGATACTAACTTACTTTATTTTTAAAGCATGTAGGAGATTTTCTGACTGACTTGCAGTCGAGCTCCTAAGCCATTGGGATGTTTTGAAGATGTTAGTTGTATTTCTCAGGTGACAAGACACTACTGCAGAGTTACCCCACTGATTACAATCAGTATTAAAAATTGTCTGGCAATATACCATGGGCTGAAAGCACATAGTGAGAACATCGCCACAACAAATGCTATTAAGCAAGGCTATTTCTTTTCGTATACCCTCTGCCTTCCTGAAATCCGTATAGTGTTTAGCTTAAACATTTGCGAATAATTTTAAAATCATTTCACAGAGAGTACTAGAGAGTTGTTAAAGGGAAAAAGATGGTAGAAAAGATTCAGTTCTTGCTTAGTGAAGCCACTGTAAATTACTGGCGCTGTGTGGCCAATGTTATGGGCTGTGTGTTAAATGCAAGTGAAAGCTATTATTAGTCATGTTAAAATATATGTATTTCTCCCTTTTACTGTTTCTAGTGCTGTTAGTTTCTTTCTTGTATTCCAAGCTCATGGAAAGAAGTTGTGATGGTCACCGTATTCCATACTCTTAAATACCTGCTTTTAATGTCCAGGAAGAAAAAAGCTGAAGACACCATAGCACAAATATCTGTTATATGGACATATAAAACTGTTTTTATTTCTGTGGAATTTCACTTATTTGATCTCTTTTGAGATAAGTATACCTTCAAAAGTTGGCTGTAATCCTTAAAGTAGCCTTCCTTCTGCTCTCCCCTTTGTGAACATACAGAACTTAAACAATATTGCAGTATATCTGCAATAATTGCTAGAAATATCTTTAAAAATTTACTTTCAGGTACTACTTAAATTTCCAGTTCCATGCTACAGGTTTATAATAAGCACTGCATGCATTTACAATATAATGCATGCATATACAATATAACACACCCTTTTTCAGTAATCAGAGGGATTCTTCTTTTTTAAAATATTTTACTTGATTTTTCTTTAATTTGGGATGACATTGGTTTTCACCTTAGGTAGTAACAGAGAAATTTGGGAAGTTTTTTGCTTACAGGCAGGAAGTCACAATGTGAATACAAATTGTGAAATGGCACCCCACTGTGCTAGAAGCTGTACAAATATAAAACAAAAAGTTATCTGTCAGGAGGTCTGAGGGTAAAGTGAAACGGAGGGTTTGGATCTCTCTGCCACTCAAGACAGTTTGTACAGATGGAGACAAAGCTGCAAGTCTTGTGGTGTCTTTTGAGAGACAGATTCACTCATTCATGTTTGCGAATGATCACTCTGGGTAAGGAGGGATGAAAGCAGGTAGGTGTGTCTACAGGGATATCGTGTCAGGGCAGAGACAGTGTGGCTGATGTCAGAGCTTCCTGGTGTGGGGCTGTGAAGTGAAAGTATTGACAGAAAATGAAGGCCAACAATGTGTGCATTATCATTATCTACAATACTTTATTGCCAAGAACATTGGTTAAATTGGCAAAATAAAAACAGTCACTGTCTCATCAGCTGCAACCATATTACCCTCTGAGTTTACCTAGTACAGGAAGTAACACATGGTTATGCACATGTTCCCTCTCTGTCTCATTTGTCTGGACAAACATTTCACGGTACAGTTTTAGAAGACTTGATAGGAAATAAAGAGCCCTTTTTGGGAAAGTGGAACAATGTATATTGCAAAATTCCCTATTTTGTTTAAAAGAGGTTTAAATATAGTCAGTGATTCTGAAAGCATCTGCAGCCTCATTAAGTAGTCTTACGGAATATCTAGAATATTATGGAAATATTATTGAAACATTACTGAAACGATATAGAGAAATGATTTTCCAACTCCTTGGACTAGCTCTCCTGTTGTAAAATTAGACTGCTTCCTGGAGATACATGAGAAATGCCCATTTGCTTGAAAAAATTCTCTCGTTTTTGACAGTGCTGCAAAGAGTATAGGGTACATAGCACATAAAATGGCTGAGGGGGGCAGGCAGGAAAAAAGCATGTTCTGTCCATTATTGTATGCTAGACGGGAAATGATCAGTTGTGCTTGGTGTTACCATCAGAGAGGGTGATGTCTTAGGGACATCATCGATGCTGTGTCTAGCTGGGAGGAGAGGAGGTGTTTGCAGGTAAAGGACAGAGCGAGTCATCAAGAAAAAAGGCATTGTCAGGAAATTCTTTGCCACAGAGAGGCTAGGGAGCAGGACTAATGTGGGGAAGGTTCTGGTAGTGCCTTCTATGTGGGAGTTTTGGAAAGAGGGCAGAGGGTTGTGCTTAAAAGTGGTGGGAGTTAAGTGGTGAAGGGATTCAGGAAACATTTGGAAGGGGCTAGCCTGAGTGGTGGGCCAGTTTTAACTCTGTAAGAGTACTGGAATAGCAGCCAATGTTACACTTGTGTGGTTTGGAGTCTGGGCTTTAAATATTTGGGACAGGCCTTGTAGAAGAGGTATCTATCTCTGCATATGAGAAAAGTTGGGAAATCCAAGGGAGTGAGGCGCTGGAATGGCACAAATATGACTAAAAATATTAATAATATAATGCAAGCAAGGCTTTGGGAACAATATATCTAGAAGATAATATTAAGTTTTAAAGAAACTAAATTATATATTAGAAAATTGGATTGTTTCTCCCTGTCTAGCCTCTATAGTTTTACTGTAAAGTTTGTGTGGTAGATCTTAATGTTTTAGCTGATAATTGTACCTGGTTACTTTGCAGAAAAGTGAGACCCATTTTATCCTTGTATTGTTTAATATCGTTGTACAGAGATACAACAATGAGTACTGAAGAATCATCTTCCACTGCAGGAGAGCTCTGAGTGTATTGTACCTTCCTGTGCCTTAGCTTTGTCCCTCTGAATAATCTTCCTTTTCTTCCTCTATTCAGCAGTTTATTTTATAGGCTAGTCTGTACCATGCCTCCTTGTAAACTTGGCTTCTGTGGCTGGCAAGTCGGAGGGAAGGATCCACACAGCCACAGCTTCTGCTCCATTGACCTAATTTAGGAAGGAAGGAAAGGGTGAATAGCGCAGCGTGCTTCTGGATTCAAAGCCTCCCGTGTCTTTTATGGAATGAAGGGGAGAGCACTAACTTTCTCGTCATTTCAGATAGCTGCATAGCTTGCATTAATAGTTACACTTGCCTTCAGCAAAGCTCTGGAATAGTGAGCGGATCTGCTTTCACACTTATCCTGTGGCATATGTCCTCATTTGTTCTGTTGAGGTTGAGAGTCTGGATTTCTGTCAACATCAACCTTGTCCAGCCCACATTGAAAGCAGCAAAGCTTGTGCTTCTTACCTGCTATGCTCTAAAAGTTTCCTGTACTCTGACAGAGCTTGACTGGCCCGTCTCTCAGACTAGCCAAATGTTTCCTGCACCTCTTCACCACGCAACCACCTCCCACTGCTGCTAAGCACAACCATCCACCTCCTTTCCAAAACTCCCACATAAAAGACGCTACCAGAAAGTGGCTTGCCTTTCCTATAAATAAGACACATTAAGAATTGGGGATAATAATTTTTAAAATATTTTTTCTGTTTGAGATCCATGATATCTAATAACAGGGCTGAGTCATGTATGGAAGGAGGAGATACATACTTCCTTGGGGGGAGGTAGATAATGATAGCATTTGGAAACTGCCATTGCTGAAAAATCATCTTCAGCAGGATTTAATTGTTAAAAAAAAGGTCCGTTCATTAAAATACTGTGGGTTTGGATTTTTTTAGCATTTTTTTTTAAAGGGATGCATTTTTCTCCTCATTTTTTGTAAGACTGCCAAATGTTCCTGAGGCTAGAATTAATTGGCTCTTTGTGTTGTGTCAAGTAAGGAGTGCAAGTGTTTTCAGAAAATACTAGGTTCATAGACTTCCATCCACAACATGAGAGGGAGGGAAGAGAGGCTACCTTTCTATAAACAAGGTCCTTGCCTCATTTTGTACCACTAACTTAGAGTAACAAATAGAATATTGAAATTGTCGGTGTTGGTGTTTTGGAAGCTGTTAAAATCATCCTCGCTGTCCCTTCATTCTGCCTAATCCTCTCTTTGCAAAAAGTGTGCACCGTTTTCCTCTCGCCTCCAGACATCCAGAATGAGTAAATAAATGTCTATTACTTAGAAATCACCACCATTTAGGGTGTTTTTTTGAAACAGGTTCAGGAATAAATGCCATAGAGATGTATTTTGTTGTTAGCATTGCTTTAGTAATACAGCGGAGGTTACTGGTTGTGGTTCATTTCACAAATTTCCCCTGACCATTTTGGATTTGAAGGTATTTTATAATTTTTTAATACTGCTGTTTCAAAGGCCACTTCTCAAAATGGTTTGAAGCCAGTGTATGGTAGCAGTCATAGATAAAAGCTTTGAAATGGCTCTTTTATGGGAGGGTTTGAGAAATAAGTCTTGAAGCTGTGGCATTAAAATTCCAAACTGTTAACTTAAATGTAATAATGCTTTAACAAAGTGCTACTACCATCTGCTAGTGAGAATTAGTACTATTTAAAAATTTCCATAATTCTCAGAAAGAGCAGAGGAGTCATGGCATGAAGAAAAGTATAACTCTAAATTAGGATTTTAGTTGAGGAAGCCACAAGCTCCTTGTGAGGGTCACTGACTACCAGAGATTTTGTGTCACATTCTCAGCTCACATAAGGGAGTAAATATTTATGGTATTTGACTAGAGTGATGCCTGTTTCTAACAGTTTCCAGCTTTGTCTCCAGTTTTGCAGTAGAATCCTATTTGCAGCCATTTCTCATTCACGTCATGGCAACAATTCAGTGGTGACTACAAACACAATTTGTATGGTAAAATACTAAGTGAATGTGTTCACCATGAATATCTAAAAAGCTTCATTCCTTATCATTTAACTGTTTTGAATTGAGAAGCACTTCTTTGCTCAGTGTTCTTACGGAGTTTTGAACACGCTCTAAACATTCAGCCTTTTCTGCACATGAAAGTTGGTCTGCACTTGAGAGTATGGTCTGTAGCTGGAAATGTTCTCAGTAGCAGAACATCTCCATCCCTAGACTTCTCTCAGTTGAATATGCAGAAGTAATTGACCTTCTAGTAGGAAGGGGGTCGGGCCAGTTCCACAAGCCAGTGTAAATTACTAGTATCTGTTAGGAAATGCTCTCTGTGCCAGTAATAAGGCTGCTTTACTCATATTGACTAACAGCCAGTAATGACAGACTACATGTAGCTCTTGGATTGTCTAGTTTAGGAAGGATTTTGGAGATCCATATTAAAAGACGTATTTTATAAAAATTCCAGTTGAGAAGAAAAGGAAAAATGTGGCCAAGAAGCTTTTTTAATTTCTTTCTCTTCCCTCTCTTAAAAAGGATTCACTGAGTTTTGTTTATTCACAGTCTTGCATGGACTATAACTAATGCTCTTACCTTGCTCTGCACAGAAGTAGATCATATCTCATATGCTTTTAGCTGAAATAATTTTCATCAATATTTCTTGTTGAGATGGAGGTACTCTGTGTGTGTACGTATGGTACAATGGCTCTGTGGTCCATGTAGCTAAGACATGCTACGATAAATTCTCCTGAATTATAAATCATTTCTTCCTTGTGTTAATATTTTGTGCTACTTTTTCCATCCTGGAAGTACAACTGGAACTGAGTGTGTGTTTGAGGAGTCAGGTCTTTCACTTCCTATTTTAGATATAAAGATCTTCACCTCTTTCAAACTGTTGCTCAGGAACCCATACTGCTTTCCTTGTTTTTCTTGTAGACAGGCTGATTACCCATAAAGTTACTTGCTTGAGACTAGTCACTCTAAATTCAGGGTAAATGAAAGATTTTTTGGCCGTCTATTGCTCAATCCAAGCAACTATGTTGTCTAGTACTATCACTGGGAAGTATTTTGGTTTATCTGATGTGAGAGTACAGAGAGCCACCTTTTATTGTGTTAGCAAACATCCATGTGAGGCAGAGTGAACAGAGACTGTTTGTACAGTGAGAATAAGGTCTTACCTTAAGAGTATTCATGTCATGCTCTTGCTTTTTGCTTAGACAGGATTTTGTTTCCTTTCGTACATGGTGTATACAGAGAAATAAGAACAGATGGATTTTCAACACATTTGCAGTGAATAATAGCCTGATAAAATAGAATTTGCCAGTCCACAGTTGTCAGTCAACAAACCTTCCCCTTTGAGGGATCTCCAGTTTTTGTGACTGGGTGCTGAACAATTTCTACCAGGTCTACAGGCTGATGACCCTGTGTGAGAATGAAGCCAGATGTATTCCCAAATGGTTTTCATTTCTTGTCTCCTCGTATGTAAATTTTTATCTTGCCTCTTAAAAACTGTTTCAATACTGACAGATTCAAAGCATATATGAACAAGAACTTCATTAAGAGGCAACTTGTGATAGGTGTAGGGAGGCCAATCTCACATCTCATGAATCCCTTATTTTTGAAAGGACTCACAGCAATTTCTAGCAGATACCTTTTTACTGATCCCTCTCATTCCCAGCATCTTGATGAAGATGAATTTCACCAGGAGCAAGGGAAGGAAATGCTTTTTCTAGTAGCACCAAAGAGCAAAGAGTGAGAGAGGAGGCTTTTCAGTTGCAGATCATCATGTGTTCTTGCCTCCATAGTTGAGTATAAAAATAGTAAAGTGCTGTGCAGGGCACATGTTCATTATCGGTTCTTCCCTTAGAATCGTTGGGTCTAAACATTTTCTTATTTCTTATGAAATTTAAATAAAAAAACCAAAGTGAATCCTCCTCAGTACCTACCTCTATTTGTAAATAAGCAAGTGTCTTTTAAAAAGTATGTGTGTCAAATGATAGAGCTGTCTGGCTGAAGGTATTGGGGGCTTTAAATGACACAAACCTGAGAGTGACTTAGGAATATTCTCATAGTTTGCTGAGGAGCCACTCATGGTAGTTCAACCAGCTCTTAGTTGGGCAGGTGTAAGGTTGGCCTCCTTTCATTACTGAGTTGGGGTTGAAGGGGATCACTTAGGGGTTTAGGGAATGCTTTAGGAATTTGGGAAGCAGGGTTGCAGGAAAGCAGAGCTGACATGAGCAAAGTACCTGTAAGAATTAGAGATAAGGTGGCATAGAGAATTAGAAGTAGACATCACAATGGTTAGAAGATAGTAGACAAACACTACAAGGTCCCCAAGTAAAACCACGTTTTTCTGCGGTATAGTTGCCACAGTTCAGCACTGCAGCTGCGGGAAGGGAAGAGGAAGGGGCTCGGTTTTATCCCTGCCCATGTCCGGTTGAAGAGAGGGTGGGATTGGGGCGGGGAATGGGGAAGGATCTTGGACCAAGAACCAGTCATGTAACGGAGAGACACCCCCGCGGTTAGGGTGTATAAAGGGGAAGACCTTGTGACAGGGGGAGGGAATTTTGAATTCTGTAGCCCTCCCTCTCAGCATACTGGATAAAACATACATATCTCAAAACTCATCTGGGTTCTGAGAATGCTTTTCACCTTCTCACTAAATAAACTCGGACATGCTTTTGGCCACTCTTGACTATCCTGTTTTGTTTATGCGGCTGCCTACCCTATCTCATTATCTGTAAGCCCATGCCATTCCATCTTATCCATTGTTTGCCCTTATTTTCCTGCCACAGAAACCACTTCCAGGGGACAGTTAAGGCTTTACCTGCACCCCAGCAGTTCCGTGTGCTCATGAAATGCCAAGGGTTGAAGCCAAGCAAGTATAGGGTTTTCTGCCATTTGGCAGGTGCTTACGGCAAGCAGCTGTCCCTCTCTGTCACTATGCCTTGGGCTAGTCCTTCAAGACTAAATGTGACACCTGCAATGACGTTTATCATCACAATACCTATGCTTCGCTTATTTATGGAGATCCAGATCTTTAAGATAATGTATTTGTGGATTAGCATACAAATATATTTATGATGAGATCTGGCATAATAATAGGAGGGAAACAGAGAAGTTTCTGAGGCAACAGTGTTAAAACAAGATCTGCCACTGAAATTTGTAGCTAAATGGCAAGAGAAGTGTACCTAAAATACCAATGCAATAGGATTGCTTAGAATACATGTTGTGGTAATAGTACCTGAGATCATGGACCAGTTTTGACTGCTACCTGTGTACGTAGTAAAAACCAGTCCGTGGTAGTTTCTGTAATCTTGCTGTCTTGTTTCTCATCAACTTCATTTACTTGGTCTTGTGTCCCAGGACAATGCTTCTGGGAGCATTAATTCATATTAACAGAAAGACAAAGGAAAGCTTCAATAATAATTTTAGCCCAAAACTATTTGGGAAATATTTCTTCTTTTATTGCTTCTTATTTTCCCCCAGCTGTACTGACAGATTATATTTATTAACACAGCACAATCTTTGGAGCCAAAATGTGCATTGAAATCCTTGTTAAATTGCTTCTTTATAAGTCCTTGTAAAATAGGATTTTTAGGCTCTTGCTTGTTTCATAGTATACCGCAATGCCTTTAAATGGCACTGGTTTGGGTCATAGGACTAACTTGGCTGGGCACAGTATCTAATACACTTTTCCTTAGTCTTCTGTTCATTGTATAGTCTGTATTCAACTGTTTTTATGTGCAATCAAAAATAAACAACAGATAAAATAATCCAATTTTTTTTCTAACACATAATCAGAAATTGTGCAGCCAAGAAGTTTATGCAGTTACACAACGAAGGATTTTTGATGCCTCTGTAATTCAAAACAATAGTTTTGCAGACCACTGATGTTGCTCACTGACTACAGCCTTGAAATACTCTCAGACAAAGTTTTTCGTATTTTATAAAGATCTGAAAGAACATATCAATGTCTCATATCACCTTCTGAACAAGGTAGACCATAGTGTGCATTTGAATATGTTTTTGGGTTTGATTAAAGATTTATTCCTTATTAGTTATTTTTAGTTATTAGTTATTTTTCTAGATAATAGCTCCTACTGGAATAGTCATTAGGATAAAGACTGCTGGCCATGTTCCTTTTTTTCTTTTCTAACTGGAACATGGTAAAAGGCTGAGGAAGT
The DNA here is from genome assembly GCA_013399895.1 of Serilophus lunatus. Classification (NCBI taxonomy): domain Eukaryota; kingdom Metazoa; phylum Chordata; class Aves; order Passeriformes; family Eurylaimidae; genus Serilophus; species Serilophus lunatus. The sequence goes on from VXBA01002427.1 coordinate 381,378, forward strand.
TTTCAAAGTAGTCACTGCTTGCTGCTTTTTCAAGCAGGGCATGTAATTCATAGCTGACATTATTTTCATCGTCCTGAAGGGCTGTGATAGTGTGGCCACTACGGCCACACAGTCTAATAGACATGTGTGTGTGTGGATAGTACCTTGTTCTAGGAGATATGGTGAGGGGGAAAAAAGAATTTTTCCATGTCATGTTAGAAACAACTGCCAAAGCCATTTAAAAGGAAAGAAAATGGGCTCTGACTCTTTTCTTACAGATGATTATTTTAGAGTAAAATATCATGCCCTATTTTGTAGAACATTCAGAGAAGTAGCATGTCTACCATTGGGCCTGATAATTGTTCTCCACCTTTTCAGACATTTGTCTTGCATGACTTCTGAAATTAGTATGAATCATTCTGTTGGCTTTATTGGACTTGGGATCATATCTTCTAAGTTTATGTAATTCCTTCCTGTCCTTTTATCCTTTCCTTTCCTCTCTCATCAACTACTTCCTTGCCTTCTTTTATTCAAAGGCATTAGTAGCTGCCATACTCACAAGCAGCCTTTCAGTAATGCATGTGGAATACTCATAAGTGCGTGAATTGAAGGAGTCTGGTTAGGCAAATCTTCACATTTCAGATTTAAACATAGGTGGGAATCCCACTGACACATTATTCCTGTTATTATTATAATCTTTGTACTGCTTAAAGTATTTTTGCCTCAAGAGGTAAAAACCTTATTTAGCCTCAAGAGGTAAAAACCTTATTTAGAACCTAGTTAATTTTCAGTGGGCTTAATGTCTTTCTGAAACATTGATGGCTGTCAACTACTAAAGATAGAACAAGACGGACCATTTGTCTTCACTGGTGTCTGTCCAGGGCAACCCCTGTATATCTCTTATTCCAAGCTTAATTCTTATTTTCACTAACAAGAAAGGAGAAAAAAACAGTTTTATAGGTAAGAAATAAGACTGGAATTTGTGAAAGGTGGATTCAGTTTCAGACTCTTTTCTGACCTCAAGGAAGACATACAATGATTGAAGAATATTAACTGTCAAAATGAAATCATCAGGGCTTCTTATGAGCTAGAGTTGCACCCTGTCCAGCTGTTGTCTTGACCTGTTGAATCTTTCTTTTCCATGTGGATAGTTACATCCCCTTAGTGAACACCTTTTGTCTTATCTGCTGTGTTTGCACTCTTCAGGTAGAGCTCTGTCTCTTGGTGTATCGTATCTGCATGGCCAATGACAGTAGTACCATTTCAGCTGAGAGCTTTGAAGATAACTGTACAACTGTTAGTTGTAAAAATATATTTTTTGCATCAATGACTAGAACAAGCTATTCTATTTCAGGAATGCAGAATTTGGATGCCAGCAATGAGTGTATTCTATGATGCTTCCAAGAGATGATCGTGACTAATGGAGCTGGACTGTTCACTGGGATTTACCAGAGGGTGGAAAGTGCTGATGTGGATTGATAGTGTTATGGGCAGAAACTGGAGCTTTGGATACAAGTTTCAAATATATATGAGTGTTTATGAAAGCAGTCAAGCTCTAGCTTGTATGAAGGTAGTTATGACAGTGTTTCAAATGCATCTCCACATGAAAATTACTTGCTTCTTTTTTACATATTCTTATCTGCTGTCATAAACATGTTATCTAAAGGATTTGCTCTATTTTGCAGTTGCTGCGATACTGTCAATTAAAATCAGGAATACCCAGTTTGAAAACCTAAACCTGAAAATTGTAAATGATTTCCTGAATTACCGGAAGATTTTTTTTTTCTTTTTTTTTTCTCTGACATAAAATACTTCACCATTGTAAATACACCAAATAGTGGGCTACCTGAAACATTGCTGTATATTCTAGAAGGCAAGTGTTACGGCAGGGAAGTGCACATCTGTTTTTAACTAAAGTATAGGCAGTAGTTCAGGCTTTACAACTTCTTGCATTTCCCACTTTTATTCCTTCTTACCAAGGTGCTGTCATGAAACACAAAAGTATTTTTGAGAACAACTTTCCCATTTAGAAGATTCTATAGTAGTTAACAATATAGGTTGCTACAAACATTGTGTGTTTTTGAAAGGAGGGCATCACTAAATTCATGTGCAGTTTGCAAAATGTGTACAACATGTAAAACAATCTTAGTGATCAACTGATTTTCATCGACTGATAAAAATCACTCGTAAGGTCATTGCTTATGTTCATTTCTCAGATTATTTTTTTTTTGAGGAAAGAACCCAAGCCCACGATTAGAAGTTGACATAGGTATGAAAAAAAGAGGTGAGCCGTGTTTCTTGAGCAGAAAAGAAAATATTATGTTGTGTTCCACTGAGCATTCTGCATCCAGGATGAGTGTTTTCTCTACATATCCTAACTTATATGCCACCACTTAGTCAGCATCACTTTTTTTGTGATTCAGGTAACATCCACTGCTGTGTTCTGAAGGATGTCTTACTGCCTTGTTTAATTGCATGTGGAGTTTATATAATTTTGTTTTCATAATATTATTTTTAAGTCATTCAGAGTCTTCATCGGGAAGTCTTTTTAAAATAATGAATATTTTTATGGTATTTCATGTCAGGCCAAGCTGTGTAAAAGCAGGAGTTTTTAGAGTTACCCAATAACTGTAAATCTTAAATGTTCAGTATGCATTCACATTTTAGGAAGATTTGTATTGTTTATTATGTTGGCTGGATTAGTCAAATCCTATTTAAATATTATTAGGAAGAAATGGTAGCACTCACTGTAGAACTTAAGCTTTAAGAATATTTTCTGGGCAAAAAAGGTCAGATTAGTAGTGCACTCGAGATTTAAGAATGATGCCGTGGTTAAAGCACTTGACTTGCACTTGGGACACTCCTGTGGTTTTTTGACATTTCTACTAATTCTGGCATGACATTGAGTAACTCACTCATTTTATTGTGTGAGCAATAGTGAGTATTGCTGGCTCCATCACTATCTTCAGAATATTATTTTGAAGTTACTAGGATTTATAAATGAATAATGAAAAGTTGGAGTATCCTGAATGGATAAGCAGTATCCAGAGCTTCAAAACAAAGAAAAGCCCATGCCTTGAGCTTTTCCATGTCACTTTGAGGCACACAGAATGTTCTGTCCCCTCTGAATTATAAGATCTGTAATATGTAACTAAGGTGGTATTGCCAGATCTTGACAAGGTGATGAAAGCATATATATAAAATGTTTTAGTGTGGCAGTGAGAATACTTCCTAGACTGTTCATACACATATTTACTTACACAGTTACATTCAACTACTGTATACTTTTGCTATTTTGTCCCTCTCACAATATTCAGAGAGACAACTTACTTGCACCATTACTGAAAATTGACTACTTACACAAATAATTGAAAAAAATTGTTCAAAGAATTTCATGGTTACAGAACCATGACTGACCCACATGCTAACATAAAGTGAAAGGAGTTATATGTAAATAAAAAAAATCCCTATACTCTGTTCTTTTTATTCAAGACAAATTACATTGGTGGACATTGGTTATTTTTATAGCTTAATCAAAACTTCCTTTTAAGATTTTAATTTTTTTTATGCTGTGGTGTTTAATAATGACGCCTCAAACTGACAGTTGAGTACTTTGACTATACGGGTGTGTGTGATCTAAATTGGTAATGTTAATGCTGTTGTTATTGTAGAAGATAAAAAATTCCTTCTGATTACTAATGTTTATTTTTCCTGCAGACCAATTATTTTTCCTTCTGTTCCAGTATGCATACATAGCACTTCTTCTATGGGTAATTCTGTATTTGTTTGTATAATCCTACAGTGTTTTCTGAACAGATTAAGGAATTAATTTGCGTTCTAATTTTCCTCTTCCTTATTCATTATTTGTAGCTATGAGAAACAATAATTAAGACAAGAGGGAAGAAATGCAGTGCATAGGTTCTTCTTTAAAACTGTAACTGCCCATTAAAAGGGACAGTCAGCTATAAACCCTGTTTATCAGTTAAACAGAGTGTTTATTTTTAGGGGTGGTGTATGTGCATGTATGTGATCTTAGCAGGTAGGTGTTACTGTTAGCAGGTAACTTTGCCTCCTGTAAGTGAATATTGTTGGTTTTGTGTACACTACTGACTTTAGTAATGTTTTGCTGGTACTCTCAAAATAGACATAATCAACATTCAGTTGTGTAGGGATCAAGTAGTTTGGTTTCTGAACCACACCAGTTCTCAAAACTTCCCAGAAGCCACTGTGTCAACTTTGCCCATTGACTTTGCTCAGAATAGTAAACAGATGTGTTCGTTTGCATTGTGGAGAGGTCAGAGAAGTACATACTCTGAACTCTGAAGAGAAAGTAAATGAGTGTCCTAGTCAAGTAATTTAGCATTTTTAAGTCAATCTGGAGTTATATTGCGAGTTGTTAGATTAGCTGGTCAGAGATGTGCTGGAGGAAGATAAATTTTAGCCATTACCATATTAGCAGCGTGAAAAAGAGAAACACACTTCTGTTAACAGGGCTGATGGACCAATCAAAGTAGCTGGAAACTCATTGCGTGATGTATTTTCATCAACATATATGTCTGTAGCAATTGAAAATCACTTAAGGAGTTGGAGACTTTAGATTATGATTCAGACACTTGTTTTCAGTAGGACATTTATTTTTGTGCTAGCTGTTCTGCTAGAAACACGTCTTAAAACACTGCAGAGAACAGGTCTGCAGTTTTTCTAATCCCCACACCATTGTGCAGCTGATGTCTCTGAAAACCAAAATAATTTAAGGATATGAAAAGCAAAAAGAGAAATACAATTTGCAGAATTCATTACTTGATTATGTATTTTGCCATACCTGAGATTGGTGTGGAGAATGAATGATGTATACAGGTAATGCCTTTATTCATTCTGCGTTATCAAAATATGAATATAATCGCATTCTAGTACTTGTTTGCAGCAGTATTTGCTGCTTGTGATAGCTTCTGGTCTGCTTGCAGTCAAATGTGAGCAAAATAGCCTTTCAGAGCAAGTAATTCAGACTGCATACCTCTTGACTCCCAACTGCTGTTTTGATAAATTTCTGCCCTCAGTAACTTTGTCTTTTTGTTTTCTAGTAGGAAAACTATTTTTACTGTCCAGTAAGTGATGGACTTCAAAAGATTTTTCTGTACCAGGAACTAAGAAAACCCGTAAGGGCTCTGGTTAGTCTCTCTGTACAGCCCTCTGTATAATATCATATTCTTTTTAATCATAGGTGCCAGGGCACTGGTGCCTTTTTCACTATGCTGTGATGTTTCCCAAGGAGAATTGTGCTCTTGGAGTAAATTGTAGCTGTGGACAGAAGGACCAAATTATCTCAGTGTCTTCTTAAGCTAAAGAAAATCTCTGGCTTCTTCAGAAACGCATCTTGGCTCACCTAGTTCTTTCAGGGCAACAGCTTTGGAGCAACTTGCTAGAAAATTAGTGGAATCTTGAACTTTTTGAAAATCAAATTAAACTCCTTGTGTATTTCGTGAATACTTCTGTAAAGAAATGGCTTCCATGTACACAGCATGTGCCAAACTACAAACTCTCTTTCTATGTATATATACTAACTCACTGAATCATTACCAGATTAGTCACCAAACAATTACAATGTTTTAAAATGGAAACACTAGGCTTAGCTGGTCATCACAGTTTGGTATCCCCTTAGCCACTGAGTATCTGAGGAATCAGTGTTCCCTGTCATTATATTTCCAGTTGCATTTATTTCCTGTTGATCTTTAAGCAAAAAGTTGTGGTGGTATCATTAGCATGTAGGGAAGGAATATGTGTTAATTTGGCTGGGATGACCAGCTAGGCCAGCCCTTCAGTTTAGGAGAGACAGAAGTGAATACAGCTTTGGTAAAATTAAGTGACAAGAAGTCAACGGAAATATAAAAAACAATATTAACTTGTTAAAAAATAGCAATAACTTTAGTGATCTAAAATATTTACTCACCCAAGATATTAAAGGAAGCACAAAGGAAAGGACTTAGCTTGAATTACTTAGGGATGATAAACATTCTTTAGTCAGGTTAGTCCTTTTCCTTTTCTGCTCGTGTCTTATTGGCTGAGCTGATGTTGATCTAATGGCCTAGGAACTAAGTGAGGAGTTTGGGGCTGATGTGTTGTCATCATTTCTGATCTTTGAAAAGCTTGATCAAGCTGTGTCTTAAGAATTTTTCCTGTGTTTCCTGTTTTCTAATGTCCTAGAACTGTAAGAAATTTTTGTTTATTATTCACATAAAAGTTATGTGGGTTAATTGAAAGACATGATTGTATATTTTCAGTTATCAGGAGTTTAAGAGTTTCTGTTTCTATTGCACTGCAATTTTAACTGCAAGTATTTATTTTACATTTATCAGTCTTTGAATAAAAAGTAGTATACCTCCATCCTGGCAGAAACAAAAAAAAACCTTTATTCCACTTCCTCAAACCTCTCCTACAAGTATTTTTGCATCATTACTGGTGTTCTTTAGAAAGATCTATTACCACTAACACAGTTAGACAAACAAATGTCACTACCTATAGGAAATTTATAGATCCTTTTGTATTTTTTTTAGACATTAAGATTTGTCAGATGATCTCAAAAAGGCTATGGATTGTCTTTTCTTAAACAGTGCTTTTCTGTGTAATTTTCATCAGTTTAAAAAATATGATCTCTTTTGTCTCTCATCGTTCAGCTGTATTGATTTTGGAACAGACTGAGGCATGCATACCTATGCAGAACACTTCTCAGAGAACTTCAAAGATTTTCAATTTGCTGACATGCAAATTGAATTTAATATGATTACAAATTTAAACACAAAACCAAATTAAATACCTTTTCTATAATTATCTATGTATTTAGTTTAAAAAAAGTGCTTTTTTTGCATCACGATACTTCTGTCTTTAAACTGCAGACTCCAGTTCTAGGTGCATTACAAGTGTCATGGATTAATGAACTGAATGAGAAGAAGCAAACAGATTCTGCTGAATTCAACAGGAAATTAAATTTACTATGTATAAAAAGCATGACGTATATGAAGGACATAGATATTTTTCTGTCAGCATGGCGGTGTATTGCTTTGTGTTGTATAGTGCTGTTTGTTTCCAGGTACATCCCATCTAAGAGGAGAAGTAGCATACAGCAGCTTTTACCATTTTGTGCCACATTTGCTGATGTAAAGTAAAACCTAAATAATCCCACCATGCTAAAATTCCTGGCAAAGAAATGTGTTAGGTGTGTGGAAATGGTATGGAAGAATACCTGGGTTTTTTTCAGAATTTGGCTGGTCAAGGTTTGCTGAGAACTTCTTGCATGTTGGAAGTGAATAAACCAGAGTCTGTGAATTTCAGTAAGTAGGTGGCGTATATGAAGTTTCAGATCAACAGTAATGGTAACATTTACTATTGCCACAGTGGTAGCTTACCCTACAAACAAGACCACTTTTCAGAGAATGATCCCATGTTATGGGTGAAACTGGCTTTCCAGAGACTTGAAACTGCCTGAACTGTACGACATCACTTAGAAAGCATACTGACTCTCAGCAGTGCTGCTTGGGGTAAGAATGTCAAGGCTCTGAGTGACTTGCTGTCACACCATCTTTAGTGATTTGTGACTTAGGTTCACGAGTTCCATGGTGAAAGGACCAGTTCTCACACACATGCTCACTTGGAATTAGGAATAACTTGTAATCAGCAAGTAAGAACTGTTTCATGATCAGCAGTAACAAATTCTTGAGCCTCTGCTTTTGATCACTCCCCTCTCAATGCTGCAGAAAGAAGTAGAATTTCTAGGGACAGGAGGTGACACTGCCTGTTGGGGTAATGGGAGCCCCTTAGGCACAGGCATTGGCAGCCTCTTCTGAGCCCTAAGGGTTGGCAAAGCAAGCTTGTATTTATAGCTGGATTCTCAGCAAGCAGCGCAGGTCATACCATGAGCTGGTGTTCTTTGTCTAGTGACTGGCAGTTTCTTACAGAATTCTGTGTTTCAGCTTGTACAGTCAAGGAGAGGATCTTTCAGGGTTGCATTCAAGGCTGGGGTGCATGCTGAAGCTTTCACAGGATTTGAGGCCAGGGATGAATGCAATGTCACACTTGTACAATTTTGCATTTTTATTTTATTGTAATGTGTGTATTGCTCTGTGTGACAACTAGAAGTAAGTGTGATTAAAGCTTAAATATTTTGCTAATCAGCCTTTCGCTTTACACAGGGTTTTGCTGTCCCCACTGGAACACCATAGTAAATTGCTGCTTAGAATTCTCTCTCTGAATGAGAAGCTGGTGGAGGGCTAGTTACATTTAATCAATTGATAGCTAAGGAAATCAAACACTATTATAACATTTATTTGATGCTGCTTAAAACAAGATGCTCTATAGATTAGGCAGTATAAAGCATATAACTTTCCTGCATGCCATATTGATTTATATCAAACCAGACTAATGCATATTGATTCATTCAATTCTGATGGTGTGTGTCAGTCCCTTCACCAGCCTCTCCAGGTTTGGTAGGATATTCTTTTAATATTAAGTGGCCCACAATAAATTCACTTTAACTGGTCTCCAAAACCTAGCAGCAGTGCCCCAGGACTTGGCTACAGGGCAGTTTGCAAAGACTAGGTAATGATGTTTTACTATGTTATGTTTTGTTCTCTGTGTTGGTGAGGGACTCTTGAGGCAAGTGCACAGTTGCAGATATTTCTAGTATTAGTATCAATGGCATTAGGAATATTGAGAATCACACATGTAAATCTGCAGTTTTATTGTTTCTGTTGAATGGGTATAGAATAGTTTATATTTGAACTTCAAAACCAGGAGCCATACAGGCATGTGCAGAGATTATATCAGTTGCGTGTTATGAGTTGGAATCTTATGCTTTCTGGTGAGTACTCCTGTAGCATTTGCTTAAAAACACATCATCCAGCTTTACTTTAGAGCTCTAAATTTTGCTTTAATTTGAAGCAACTTGCATGTTAGTGGACAATAAAATGGATAAAGTTGTCTTTAGTATTCGTAAGAACTAGGCATGTTCTCTAGTTTCATCTTAACAAGTAATTTCTCTTATAAAACTTATAGGTGCACTATTTTGTTCTTTTAATCTAATTTCTTTATGTGGCTATCTTCCCTATGCCAAATTGCCTTCCTTTTGAATACCACGCTTTTGGCCTTTATACTGGAGTTTCAAAGATAAATGCACAAATTAACAGAAGCCTTCACTTCTATTCCCTGTTTTTTAATTCCTTGCTGATTCATACTGTAATGAAAACAAACTCATTTTTACTTCATCTTCTGCAATACTGACTTAAAGGAACATTGCATAGATGAAATCCATTTACCATTTTTGGATTTGACCCCCATCTGGACAATCTCTTAACTACCTGTAACACATATCAGAGAACTGGTGTCTGTCCTTTGTTTCATTGACACTTCTTCTATAGAGTAATTTCTTAATGAGATGAGGGACTGGGTAGTTTATAATCCTGCAGCTGAGGAGGTTACAGTTTATTGCATTAACGGAATAAGTGTTTGCTGCTAAACCACTAAGATCTGTTTAATAAAATAGATCATCTCATGAGGAAAGAAACTTTTCCAACATTTTAAAGAATATATTCAACAGTACTGACTGTGGGCAGGAATTTGGTAATAGGATGCAATCTAAACACCTTCTTTTGACATTAAAGGAAGATATGTAGTTCATTTTATTGGTCTCAGTTCAAACCAGGGAGGCTGCTACCTTGAGAATTATGTTGCCTAATGCCATAAGAGCTTTACAACCCTTTTTAATTTTTCTGAGGTGTATGTCCCTCCTTTGTTAACTGTGAGCGGAACACATGCTAGCACTAAATCTAGCACCTCAAACCAGCAGCAGCTATCAGTGAGACTTTCTTTGGCTATTCACACAGCCCCAGAGACTGGCATGCACAGCTCATCCACAGCAGAAAACATGGTACACAGAGGTGTGTTTCAATGCCTCAGTAGCCTGGCTGCCCTGTGGTTTCACTTCTAGGGTGAGTGGTTCTGGTTTATTATCCATATATATGTTTCAGGTCTTTTTGTTTTAATGAAACTGAATGGTTTGTTGGGGTTTTTTTTGAGATCCTTACTGGCTAAAAGACTAATGCGTGACTACTGATATAAATGTCATATTTACAGAAGTTTGTATTTGCAACACATGCTAAATGATTTAGGAGAACATGCAATGTGATCTTTGATTTCATTCTTTCTTATAGAGGAATGCAAAATATGCATGAGAAACAAGTTAAGAAGAATTAAGAATATAAACCATAGATTTAGAAAAGAAAGTTTACGGACTATGTAGTAGGAAAGGATTGTGGTGTAGCACAAACAAACACCCTTATACATTGATAGAGTTTTAGGGATTTGAACAGACAAGTAAACGCACTGTGTTCATTAGTTACCAAAACCTTCTTCAGTAATAATCATAATCAATAGACATGTTTTGTCCTATAAGATCTTACCACTGCATTGAAAACTGAAATAATGACTAATGATGTTACCAGGGATTTCTGAAAATGTGACTACTTTTAATATGCTTGTATGATCTTAGTTGTTGTTTTGCCTACAACAATGTATTTTTAAGTATTATAATACTTTTAAGTGTTGTGCATATGAAAGACTGTGTGTCTTATGAAATAATCGGCAAGTTACTGATAGTGAAAATTAATGTTTCTGTATGCTCACGCTTTATAACATCTTCTCCAGAATGCTCCTCAGCTTCTGAATGCAGGGAGCAGGAGTATGGTACCTAATGTTTATCTAAGTTAGTTCTTGTTTGGTCTGTGTAGCCTTCTGCAGCAGCAGCAGCAGCTAGCTATTAAAGGATATTCAAGGCAGTACTTTGAACTAATTTGTACAATCTGCAGAATGTTTGACAGCTGAGAATTTTCAGATACAACTACAGGTATCTCTTCATGTTTTGTTCCATTTTTGACAGCTGTTGCTTTTGACAAATGTGGAGTGAGCTTAAATTTGTTTTCTATATCTTACACTACCACTGTGCTCATACTTAGAGAAGAGTTTATTCTTAAATCAGGATGCTTGCATGCAGACAGTGAAACCTGAACCATAGCTGAGTAGACTTGCATGGAACCAGACTTGGTCTGACATTATGGATATTGGGCTTTTTGAGTGTCAGCTCAATTTGCAACCTGGTGCATAACAGGAGCAACAAGGCTGGGCAGGACAGGCTTTCAGCAGCCAAAGTCTGGCTTATGAACTGATAGGGTGTTCAGGTCTGCTCTCAGGCATTTAGAGCTCTCTTGCCTTGTCTCTTTCTGACTCAAGTCATGGAATCCTAGAATTGTTTGGGTTGGAGAAGACCTTGAAGATCATGCAGTTCCCACCCTCCTGCCATGAGCTGGGACACCTTTTATGAGACCAGGTTGTTCAGAGCCCCATCGAGCCTGGGGATTCATGACTTCTCTAGACAACCTGTTTCAGTGTCCCATCAACCTCTCAGTAAAGAATTTCTTCCTAGTATCTGATCTAAAGCTACCTACCCTCATTCAGCTTAAAGTCATTCCCCCTTGTCCTTTGACTGCATGCCTTTTCCAAAAGTTCCTCTCCAGCCTTCCTGTTAGCCTGCTGGAAGGTACTGGAAGATGCTATAATGTCTCTCCAGAGCCTTTTCTTCTTCGGGCTGAACAGCTCCAACTCTCTTTCTGTCTTCAAAGGACGCATAAGGAAGTGCTCTAGGAGATGAAGGGACTCACCCTTGTCTTGGACTTAATGTAAGCAATGGATTTGCAGGATCATTAACGACACAGGCAAATAGGAATTTAGGCTTGTTCTGATTTGTAAATGAGACAGATGTATTTTCAGCACTAAAGGTGCCTTAGTACTTTCAGGATGTTTCAAGGGTTTAATTTTGCTCTGACTGAAATGAATAAATAAACTCTCCTTCATTTATAAGGTAGAGTGGAAAGAGTTCTGGAAGATATACATTTTCATGTTTGAATCTAAATGCTGTTTGGGTATTTCTTTTGCCCATAGCTTTACCGTTCTTAGTTGCATATTACAAATAAGCATAAGATATGCTATAAAACAGAACTCAGAAATATTCCTTTCTAGTCATCACCTGTCTTTGACCAAGTCTCTGTGAAATTATTATATTGTTAAATGGAAGAATTTTTAAATCTTATTTTGAAAAGTTCATGTCTGCTCACTTCTTTGAGGTAAATCAGTCCAGAACTTAATGTATGAATGATGTATTTTTCTGAGTCACAGAACTATTTTATAGTACAGCACATTTTAACTACTGCATTTATATAAAGTATAATATCTGGGTGAGGGAACTGAGTCCACCATTAACAAGTTTGCAGATGACTCCAATTTGGGAGCAAATGTTGATCTTTTATAGGGTAGGAGGACTCTACAGAGAGACCTTGACAGGCTGGATATTGCTGAATCCAGCAGTATGACATTTAGCAAGTCAAAGTGCCGGGTCCTGCACTTTGTCCACAACAACCGCATGCAGAGCTACAGGCTGGTGACAGAGTGGCTGGAGAGCATCCATGAAGAAAGGGGCCTGGGAGTACTGTTTGGCAGGGAGGTTGAACATGAGCCACCAGTGTGCGTAGGAGACAAAGAAGGCCAATGGCATCTTGGCCTGTATCAAGAATAGTGTGGCCAGCAGGACCAGGGAAATCAATCAGCACTGGTTAGGCCACACCTCAAGTACTGTGTCTATTTCTGGGCCCCTCAATTTAGGAAAGATATTGAGATGCTCAAATGCATCCAGAGAAGGGCTGCGAGGCTAGTGAGGGGTCTGGAACAGAAGCCCTGTGAAGAGAAGCTGAGGGAGCTAGGGTTGTTTATCCTGGAGAAGAGAAGGTTCAGGGGAGACCTTATCAATCTCTACAGCTACCTGAAAGAAGGTTGTAGCCATGTGGGGGTCAGTTTCTTCTCCCCAGAAATCAGTGACAGAACAAGAGGGCACAGTCTTAAGCTGTGCCAGGGGAAGTTTAGGCTAGACATTAGGAAAAAAGTTTTTGCAGAAAGAGTGATTGGGCATTGGAATGGGCTGCCCAGGGAGGTGGTGAAGTCACTGTCCCTGGAAGTGTTGGTAAAAAAAAATAGTGGAGGTGGCACTAGGTGCCATGGTTTAGTTGATGAGGTGGTGTTAGGTCATAGGTTGGACTTGGTCTCAAAGATCTTTTTCAACCCAGTTAATACTGTGGTTTGATTATTTACTCCTGTGCTGTTAGAAATCTGAACTAACTCTACAGAATGCTATTAAACCAGTGAATAGTTGTAGACACTGGACCTAGTAGTAGTACTCTAGCACATGGAGATATCTGATGTTTGCCAGGGATGGTACTGTGTTACTACTAAACTGATAAAGAACAAGGATGACTTGAAATTCTAAAGCAGCTACAGTCTGACTACAAGATGAGACGACAGCTGGATGTAGGCAGTTGCATCCGGACAGATACTGAGATAGTGTGGGACTGGATTAGTCAGCTTTTAGGCAGTCCCAGAAATACTGCTCTAAGAAGGGAGAGGAGGAATAGGTTCAGACTTTCTGCATGCACAAGAAAAACCCCCAAAACCCCAAAACTGGAATTAGTTGCTGATATCACCTGAATTATTTGTAACAATGAATATGTAAGTAGGAAAGACAACATCAAAATACTGTCTTCCAGAGAAAATGGAGGTATCTGTTGAACTCCAAAACACCTTATGAGCCATTATAACCAGTGATTTTCAATATAATTAAGCACCACTGATGTAAGCATTGCTTCTGCCTACTGTTTTCTGGATTGTCAAAGGTGAAAGAAAGGCAATGCTGTAGCACGCTCTGAGCAGACTTCAGAGCGAGGGATGTTCACACATGACGTACTGGACACTCGCGCTTTGAGAGATGCTGTTTTTTGCAACAACTTATTTTATCCATTAAAAGTCTCAAAAGTAATTTAAAAGCATACATCAAGTCATTTTAAACCATAAAGACATCATTTGCTCCTCAAATGAAACTGAAGCAATTTCATAATGGTGCTGTGCCCCAGACTTCATTGGTATGGAAGGTTATTGTGCTCTTATCATTTTCTCAGATGTGCCCGCCCACCCCAATCCATCTCCCAAGCATGTGTGTGTTTGCCTTTTTTTTTTAAGTAATGTTTTCCAGAATGTCAGCATCAAATAATAAAGAAGGAGATTATTTTGACAGAAGCTCGAGGATGCTGTGACTGGAAGGGGCATGTCCTTCAGAGTCAAATCGTGCAAACTGTACCTTCAAAACTGATGTTCTCCTGCAGGCAGGTCAAGAAGAGTGCAGTGCTTTACAAGCCAGTATGACAAATGAATAAAATAGTGGGGAAGAAGGGATTTAGGAGATAGAGGTTTAGTGACAATCCAGATGTGATTTTTTTTTTTTCCAGTCTGATTTTACTATTTTATTTTTTAAGTAATTTATCAATAAAAAAGCTGGAAAGTAATTACTGTTAACAGTGTCGGGGGATTTTTTGCTTGATTTGATAAACCTGGATTGGCTGGAGTATCTGATTTTACGCAATTCTTTAAGCTTCCTTGAAACAGTTTAATGCATCTTTTTCTGACCAAAAAAAAAGGAATGCTAGTACTGCAGTCTGTGTCAATAACTTTCCTTTCGATACAGCTGTTTGAGTTCAAATGAAACACTAACATGGGGATTGGAGAGTGAATTTAACACTACGTGATGACGTTTTGTGTAGATAGAAAGAAGGGACAAGCATGGAAACTTCAGATGGTGGAGTAGCATATCTTCTTCATTGTTTATTAGTCTGACAGTCCTTATGGAGTATGTCAGTAGGTAGTACTGAAGCATTCATCTGAATATTTTGGCTACTTGACTAAAGTTACTACAAGTCAGAGCAAGGTCATTATACTAGGGTCTTGTAGCACAATTGTTTAAGTCCAGCAAACTGAAACACCTATTCCTAATTTGATACCAGTGACATTTCCACAGGCATCTAGTCCTCTGCAGTGCCGGAATTTCTACTGTTTGTCAGGGGCAAATCTGCCTTGCTTTGGACAGTTCCCTGAGGCTGATGAGCCTTTCAGCCTTGTCAGATGGAGATCCCAGAATCTGTAAAGTTGACTTCTCAAACTGAATTCTCCTTC
Organism: Serilophus lunatus; assembly: GCA_013399895.1. Taxonomy (NCBI): domain Eukaryota; kingdom Metazoa; phylum Chordata; class Aves; order Passeriformes; family Eurylaimidae; genus Serilophus; species Serilophus lunatus. Next base: position 396,447 of record VXBA01002427.1, read on the forward strand.
CCCGGGCATTTGGTATCACATTGACTTCTCTTTATTGTTAACTAGTAACCTAACTTCACTCTACAAGGTAGGATGAAGATGTTACTGGCCTTGAAAGAGTTTAAAAATCTAAAGATGAGCAAAGCTGTACTTGCATATGTTTTAAAGGTCTGGAGTATGGTGCCTACTCAGCTCAGGGAAATTGGCAGGTGGGAATTCATGTTCTTAGTTTAGGCATAACACTTGCAGTTATATATCTTATGTGTGTTCTGGTGCTGCAGAATCAACTTTTTCTTGCCACCAATGAATTTCTGCACTGTTTGGATCTATGACATGCCAGAAATGTCTGAGTTCCTTTGGTTCCCTCTTTTTTTTAATTAAAAATTCAGACCTTGATGTATTGTGTAGCTGATTGACTGTGGGACTCTGAGGTACTAGTTTTGCTTTTGTACTCTAATTGGATACAGCTGTTATCTATATTTGTATCCCTCATAAACTTCTTGGAGTAAAGGTCATTGTAACTTATTTGCACTGAAAGTAGTACAATTGGCTAACAAAGTATTGACATAAAGATGTTATTCAAGTAACACTTGAAAAACTGAAAAGAAAAAAAATTTTAATATTTTGTAATTTTTTGTATTGTTTAATTAAAACTCTAGGGTTGAAAAACCAACAAAGTAGCTTGTCTCCATTATGGATTTGCTACTTTGTCTCCACTTGGAGGAAGAAAAGAGCATTTTTTTCACATCTATGAAATACTCAGCGAATTAAATAAAAACAAATCATAAAGATTTATATAATCAGTATCAGAATCTAAGTATCTTATTAAAAGCACTTGTTTCAGAGTAAATTAGGGTCTCAGGCCACCTTTGCAGGCAGTGAAATAAAAACAGAAGTCATTAATCTGTTTCTTCCTCTTAGCTATTGGCTGTAATTTTCCTCCCTGCATTCTGGTTGTCTTCCTCCCCATGATCTGCTAATGCAGGTGCAGTTGGGTGATGATTTCTGTTGGAAATGTTATTCAGTACTGCTCTGCTTCTTTTCAGAACAAACAAAAGGTTCTGCTTGGTTTCAAATGTTTAATACTGTGATCCTGTCATAGCAGTGTCCTCAACTGCTGCAATGAAGTTGACTTTCAAAGAAGTATTACCAACTTCAAAGCAAACTGTTCAAAGTACTTTCAATCAACTGATGTAAGAGGTAGACACTGGCAGTAGAGGGTTCTGGCTTGAACACTGAAGGAACAAGAATTACACGTATCTCCCTAATTGAAAGAATTGTAAGAGGAAGAGAGAACTGGCTATTCTGGTAGATTGCTAGGCTCCTTGCTGATTTATTTTATCCAAGTAAGACTTTCTAGTAGATGTCTATTTAAACAGGATAACTAGACCTCTGCTGGGGTTGTTTTATTGTCTTTGTCCTCTCATTCACTCTGAAGGAAAATATTAATGGATAGTTTTTGGGTTCTGTGACTATGGGACACTTTCTGAGGACTACTTGGAAGAGACAGGATCTACCTTACAAAATTGGAGAAAAGCTTCTCTGCTAAGAGAGATGGCCTACACCTTAATCTAGGCCCCCCTTAATCTAGGGGGCATAGTCCTAGGAGCCAGTTCTAAGTGGCTCTGTTTGAGCAGAGAGTTATCTCCCAACCTGAGCCATTCTGTGATCTTAATTAACCTGTTTATTCAAGTCGCTTCTGTTAAAAATGAAGAACTTTTTAAAAACACGACCGAGATGCTTATTTCCTGTGCATCAAGAGGAAACAACTGTGGTAACTGGTGGGGGGAGGGGGAGCAGCTAGGACTGACTGATGTGTACACATACAAAATATTTCCATTCTGCAGAATAAATATAATGATCTGAACACCAGGTTTGGAAACTGTTGTGGTTGCAGGTTCTCTGGACTGCTACAGGCCTTCTAAACCATTTGTTTTGGGTTTTTTTGAGGGATGTTGGTTTTTTGGAGTTGATTTTTTTTGTGCATCTAGCATTTTTCTTTTTTTTTTTCTATTTTTCTGTTCTGCATGTAGCTTGAGTGTAATGCTTCGCTACTGGAAAGAAGTTGCAAGGAAATTAAGTGGACAACCTCTGGAAACTACTTTGGTTTTAACAGATAACTGTCTATGTATATGACATGCAAAAGTTTCTCGAAGGGCGTTTAAGGAAAGTTTGGTAAACTGCTGTATTGTGATGGAAAAAAAAAGATTGAGGGAGAAGCAAAAGCGAGACGATACAGTGACTGAACAGACCGGTTAAGTGTGGGGAAAGAGCAAGTGGGAGAACGGAATTGTATAGGCAAGGAGGGAAGCATAATGAAAAAAATGTGACTGTATAAAGGATGGTCAATGAAGGAGGCAGAGAGAAGCCAAATCATCAGAATGAAAAAAGAGGTGTCTGTCGGAGCAAGAATTTATGTGAAGGCAAATGATTGTACACACAGCAATCATGTTTTCTCCTTGATAAACAAAGTTAACGGGAACTTTCTAACGGCAACATGTAGGAATTAGTTAACATTTTATTTTTTTTTTAAATTGCCTGCATAACCTATGCTATGAACCCCTGTTCTTCCAAGCAGTAGATCTGCATTTCTTGAAGGAGCACTGGGATTTGAACCTTAATCTTGCAAATGCAGATAGACCCATTAGTCATTTATTTTGTGTGGTGACTCACTAGGTGACCGAGTCTTACCTTTTCATGCTCATCTTGCACAACAAATTAAAACTGAGTCTGTTACCCAGAAGCAAAATGAGACTGAAAGCTACTGACAGGCTTTCTTTTCAATTAAGCCTTGAAAGTTGTTCAGCTGACTTCAGTCCTGGCTTTCTAAAGGCAGATTTGAAGATGTAAATCTGGAATGTTTCTTCTTCAATCTCTATACACGAGAAAAGTAGCAAACTTTCATGTTAAACAAAAGAAAAAAAATATGTTTTCTGGCACACCTGTTGAAATACTCAATAGTTCTGCTGTGGGAATGCTGGAATCACTGTGCATCACATTTCACTTCCTCATAACAAAGTTAATTAGAGTAGCCACAGTACTGGGATCTCTTTCTAAGATTAACCTAATGACGGCTGCTTGATCAGGGTAGAATTAGTCTGTGTTCTGCTCAGTGGCGCAGCAGATCCCTGGTGCTGTGTTACTAAACGTTGTTTAACCAGGTGATAAATAAGTGTGAAATTCTGAATCCTGATCCCTCTTAATGCAGCAGATTAAACCAGAAAGCAAACATATTATGGTAAATCTTGTTTTTCAAATTGTATTTAATATTTTATCTTTTCCATCAGGGCCTGCTTCCTCCACCAGGAGTGGAAATATATTTATTTATTTATTTTTATTTATGAATGTTTTCTGCTTAGTCATATTCCTTTTATAATTTGAGAGATGACATTTGAACTTCTATTTTCAAACATTTTTTCATTGTTTGTTTTCTTTTTAAATTCCTTGTGGGAATTTAAGAAAATCTTTGGGTACATGACCAGCCATATCATGAGAGAATGTGTTTTGTGTTTTGGCACTTCTTTCCAGACAACATGGTATTACTGTATAATCTGCTAAATATCTTTAGAATAGTGGTCCTTTTCCCTACTTCATCCTGGCCATTCTTGTCACTGATCTAAACAAGAAGAAAACCTCAAACAATTTAGACGACTAAAATCTCAAAAATGAGAACATTCGTGATGTATGTATGTCACAGATGACAGGGAACTGGTGTGCAAAAGTATTGTTTATAGCTTCCAAGGTTACTGATCTCTCTGTTTAGCTGTGTGTATGTTTAAGACATGGATTGCTAGATGACACCAGTGATAGATACCAAGATTAATGTATATTTTTAAAAGTTCTGAAATAATTTGTGTTCACTTGAATCCTGGTCTTCAACAGAAGTCACTGGGTGCTACTGCATTGTGAAGAGGAGTGTTATTGGGAAGAACCAGGAAGCTCTGAAAAAATGGAATTTTTAGAAGCGTTTCAGACAGAGTTTGTTTCAGATCTTACTTGAACTTTCTCACACATCCAGACTGAAAATTACTTCATAGAACATTGAGTTGAGAGTTTGCATCTTCATGCTACTTTGAGAATACCACACTTTGAAGTGTTACAAGCTTTTACCTAGTAGCAGGAAATGTATCTTCCTGGAAGTAGCAGGAAGATGCGCCTCTTGTAGGCCTGTTTTTTCCCGTATGCAGATGCTACATAAGCTTTAGAGAAAATTGCATTTATTCAGTGTTGTTGATGATCACAAGAGTTCAAATGGTTTTCTAAGGAATCTCCAATGTGTAAGTAAAAACTTCCAGTGCTGTACAAATAGCACATGACTTACTGCTTTTACAGGAATATTTGATGTAAGCAGTCCTGTCAGTTAAAAAAACAGTTGCAAAATTATCCAGTAATATGAAGCACTAATAAGCTTGACTGTAGCTTGAGAAAATGCTGATCCTGATAAGGATCTAAATAGTTCATGATTCAGTTGAATCAGCAGTGCATATTTGTTTTCATGCCAAATCAAAGGGTTGAAATTTTGAAAGTGAAGGAATTGGATTTAGATCTAACTTACATTCCAACTTATTTCGTATTTGGCTAATCAGACAGATTTCTTCTAAGGTCGTAAGCATTTGGGTTGCCTAACTCAGTACATCCTGCTTTTTGGGAACACTAAATATCTGCCTTCTGAGCCTGGGCAGAACCATTAGTATCTTCCATCTGACTTTAAGCTGATTTTAGTCTTTGACTTAGTTGTTAAGCCAGGAAAATTTTTATTTATCGAAAAACTGTCATGCAACAGTAATTGTACCAGTATTTAAAAACTAGTATGATGAACTGATCGTATTACAAAAAGAAAATAAATTTAGCAGTGAAGAAAGACAAAATTCAAACTGTTCCGAGCCCTAGTCTGGAAAAAAATACGGAAGAAATGTATGAATTTGAGTAGCCTCAGGCAGTGTGGTTATGATGCTGGCCTTGATAGTTAGCTAAACTGACAACAGTGGAAAGAGGAATCAGGTAGTATTAAGCAGAATAACCCTTCCTCCAGCACTGCTAAAACTATCACTTCATTGTTTTATAGTGCCATAGTAGTTGTTTTCTTAATTTCTTTTAATGTGTATTAGGTTTTATCTTTTTTTTCAGAATATTTCTAAATATTAGAAAAGCATTTTGAATTACTACTTTAAGTGGAACTAATAATGGAATTAAAATCATGTTGGTGGAAGATATCACCAAACAACCTGTTGACTTTAATGTGTATGATACTAGTAAGTCTGCAAGACAGGAACTGCACTTTAGATGTAGATTTTATATTGAGGTCATATCAGTTACTTGTGAGTGGAATATGTAGATGACATTGACATGAATAAAACTAATCAGCTAATATAGCTTCAAAAGTCAAACATTCACGTGGTAAACAAATATTCTCCTCGTGTACCTCTATTAATAGTCTTTGTTATATACATCTTCTACTTCACAGTGCTTTAAATAAACTGAAAGGATTCCCTCTGTGAAAAACTTTGATACTTTGCCTTTACCTTGATGTTCAGTGTATATTCCTATATATTACATATGGCACTCCATTTAAAATCTTTATGAAGTCACAATTACTCATTTTCTCATGAGCTTCACCATGGCACACTATACCGTAATATCTGAGTGCATCACAAATACTGATGGATTTATTTTCACAACAGTCACTTCTGTTGACTTCACTCACTATCGTAAGTGCTTAGCACTTCTGCAAGTCATACCCAAGGGTCTCCAGGCAGGCAACCAGAAAATGAGAGCATGCATTTGCTGACTATCTGTGAAAGTTCACTATATGTGGGTTTTTCTCATATGGGATTCAAAGGTAATTGCTGAAAGCAGAGTGTTGGCAAGACTGAGGATTCTTTGGTTGCATTCCAGGCTCTGGTGTGGAATATACTCAATTTACTCCAAATTATCCCACGTCTGATTCCACTTTTTTCTTTTCCTTGTTCTAGGCTTTTACTGAGACCTTGTTTTCACTACTTAAGCTTCTTGCCATCAAGCCTCTCTTGTCCTCCTGCCATTGTATGAGTCAGTCTTTTGCTTCCCCACATCCCCCACTGCTGCCTTCTTCCCATTCTCAGTATGAGATTCTTGTTTCCCTGTCCCTGTTCTCTGGATCCAAATGTAGATATCGTTGCCTCATTCCTGTTCTGGTATGCCACTACATCACCATCCCTGCTTCTCAACAGCCCTAGGCTGAGTTCAGAACTTTGTTTGCCTTCATATCAATTCCATTTCTTTCACTAATCTCCTCCTCCTCGGATTTTTTGTAAAGCAAATGCAAACTCCTGCTGTCCAAATTTACTACATTGTCTTATATCCTAACATTTTCATATTCCTGCTTGTCCTAGTTCTCATTCAAAATATTTTTTCATTCCTGCTTACTCTGCTACTGTTGAAGTCCCGGTTTCCTCACTGAGCCATTCTGATGGTTTTCCCCAAGCATCTTTGCCTTGAATTTTAGACATCCCTCCCTTTTGCTTTCAGCCTCCCACTGCCAGTTTCCTTCTTCAGTCGTTTTTCTTACCTGCTTGTGTCTGTGACTCACTTTTACCCCGTCCTCCCCAACCCTCTTGATATCTTGTTTCCCTTTTATATTCTTGTCGTGAAGGTTCCTTTGTTATGCTCTCATCTTCTTCCAATAAATCTAGGAAAAATAGTGGACAAATGAGCTGTCTGTCCTCTACTCTGATTCCTGGGCTTGATTTGCCTGCAGTCTACAAGAGCTGCAGCTTCAGGAGTAGTTGTAGTCAGTCTTGTGCTTAAGGTAACTGATATGGTGTAGGTAGTGAATCCAGGTCAGAAGAGACCTTGTGAATCAGATGTCACGGTACGTTTTAACCGTCTTTTGTCGGAGAACCGTGAAGGTGACTGTGGTACATCTTTCAAATGAACCCTGAGGAGACAGGGATACCGAAACAGCAACATGAGGAGCCCTATTTCTTCTTCAACATTAGTTTAATTACCTTTCTTTAAAAAATATAAATTAGACTCAGACAGGTACTTGCTAGAGGAAAAAAGGTGCTCAGGTGGTTATAACAGTGATAAGGAATTTATAATTGTCATATTGGAACACATTTGACTGAGCAAAATGTTGACACTATTACCTACAGATTCCCCTCTGTTCACTCCTCTTTTCTTCTTTTTTCAATAGCCAGAGGCAACTAAGACATTGCAATCAGGTAATCAACTTTTAGATAAATGCTGTTGTGTCACTGGTCTTTGAGTTAACATGTCATCATTTTGTATATATGCAGCTATCCAACTTCTCTGTGTACAGGGAGCTTTTCCATTTGTTGTTGCCCTTAAAAGTGGAAGCATTTCTTAGGTTCTCAGTACTTCAGTTGATATAAACTAGTATAAGGAAACATGAAATGTTCTTTTTTAATTTTATTTTGAATACTGACAGTAATTTTGTACTGGCTACTGGAAGAGGCAAATTCTTCTAAACATACATTCCACAAAGAGAGAATTTTAGGGAAATAGTTTTAATTTTTCAGCTTTGTTGCATAGTATAAAGAAAAGTGGAAAACTAGGACTGGAATGGGCCTCAAGAGATAATATTCTTGCCCCAAGTAATTTTCTGTGTATCGTTCCAAGCAGATATCTGTCTTGCCCGTTCTAATTACAGACTTCCCACATCCTTGCCAGGCAATTTGTCACAGTCTGTTACTCCTTTCACTGTTTGAAAGTTTCCATTATGTTTAATATGCATTGTTCTTGCTGCAAGTGGAATCCGTTAATGAACATGGAAAACAGACTATTCCCATCTTCTTTGTTAGCAGCCTTTTATGTACCTGTGGATTTATCATCCTGCATCTCCTCTAGCTTATCCGTAGCCTGTCTTCAATGCTGCTACACATTATTTTGCTAATCACTGAGATCTCAAATGAGAGAATTTTATCCTGGCTTCTTAAGTACTCTTTGTTGGAGCTTATCTGAAATTCTGAAAAGGCAGATACTATACCCAGGCAGACAGAGGGGTAGATTTAAAGGGCTGAAAAAAGTGTTCTTTGTTTACCTGGAAGAAAATTTCTCTACTGTATTTCTTGGAGATCTCTGTGAACTATTTTCATACCCAACCTGATGTCCCTAACGGACTTTTCCACTGTGTGGAAACATATTATTTAGTCATTGCATGTTCTTTGACAGTGTCCACGCAGTTGGTCACAGAGTGCTTCTTAGCAGTTTTTTCATAAACTTAGTTCATTGATCTAATTATATGATCAGGTGTCTTTTGGCTTTTTTTTATTGTGGTTTTATTGGTTTTTACTTTTGTATACATGACTATGGGAATTTAGCAAAGTTACATAGATTGTTCTTTATTTGATGAAAGGCACGTGAAAGAAGTGACAATTGAATAAAAACAAAGTAGACTAGTAAATTTTCTGTAGAGAACCAATATTTGCTGAATATTCAGTGAATTAAAAAAAATTTAATCTTTCATGCTTGTTCTTTTCTGGCTCAGCCATTTGATATACATTATATATTAATTGGGGAGTGGTTATAATGTTAAACATATCATTGGAAATGTGTTTCGTAGAGATATAGAGGGATTTAAGATATTGTTTTCTAATTAGCCAGGTAGATTAATTGACTCAAGGACAATTTTACCTTTAATTACTGCCCCTCTGTTCTTTGTGTAAAAATGGAACACCTTTTTTTACAGGAGAGTTATGAAGCTAGATTAATTATGTTTGTTTAAAAGAGGAGAACACTAAGATAATAGAATAAGAGAACTATTGAAGGCCCATGAGGAAATTAGTAATTCTGTATTCAGCACAGGGTTTGTATCCTGTCCAGTAAATACACTATGGGATTGCAGTCTGAGTGGTGAATGTGGAAACAAGAGATGAATAATGATCATTTGAGTACTATCCATACCCTGCTTTGAACAGAAGAGTTGTCCTGTAGAAATATAGTATTTGAACATAAATAGAGAATATGCCGTACGTGTACAAGGATGTCAGGGAGAGCTTGTTTAGACAATTTTGCCAATACTGTATTTCAAAAATGCTAAGAGTTTTAGGGGGGAGGCTGGATTTTATAGGATGCTCAGCTTTAATTTAGCCTATTGCTATAGAAAGCATACTGTGAATTTTCTGGAAGGAAAAGTAGTACTGGGACAATAACCAGGTAATATATGAAAGTGTGGTCATGCGTGTGGACAAAAAGTGTTATGTAGTAAATGAAATGCAAGGTTATATCAGGTGAAAAAATTAATGATGTCAGGGAGCAATTAAGAATCCCTGTTGAATTTTGAGGCCTAAATTTAGTATAGGTAATGGGACTGCCTTGGTAAGTGATTGATCAATGAATGTAGCGTAACAGGAAAGGTCAGAGACACTTGTCAGGAAACACAAGAGATACGTGTTATTTCAGTTGGCTATGATTGCAGCCTTCCCATGTCAATTGAGTAGAAGCTGTCTAAACTAAACTTTTAGACGCCTTAAATGACTTTCCTTAAGGGAGGTAATTGGAGAATCAATAGAGGGGTAGTTTATTGACACAATGTTATTACCAAAGTACATTCTGCGACCACGTGCTTAAATTCAACATCCTATCAGGAACAACAGAAACCAGAAGAACCAATGCAACAATTCTAAATTCCACAAATGGGAGTTTTTAAAGAAACGAGGATGCTTTTTAAAAAGAAGCTGATAGAGGCAGCTAAAAATCATCTTAACAAATGACATGTATATTGTTTCAAGCCACTCTGTTAGTTAAAAAATATAATGCATTAAAGCATTGTAGGAATACTAAGTTTAAAAAGTGTTAAATACTGAAATTTGAGAAATTATCAAATATGTAAATGTTCTTCACAAAAAATGAATCCCTATTCCAAAAAACCCCAAATTGTAAGTCAAAGCATACAAGGCAGAGGAAGAGCTTCCAAAGACTTTTCTCAAACTCATGAACTGTGAGGTGTCTGTCGGGTAGTCTGTAAGGCCAGTGGATGATACAGTAAAATATGTTGAAGCACAGCATACATGCAGAAAAAGGATTTGTTGCAGTAATAATGCAAATGCAAAGTAAACTGGGAAGATTCTCATATGGCAAATTCTTTTTTTTTTCAGGACGTGATTAGAAAATGGAACTCAGGTATAATAGAGACCAAACTATACTGAGAAAATAAACAATAAATATTGGGTAAAAATATCTGATCCCAGTGGCATTTGCCCAAGAGGCCTAGGGGTCTATTAAGGGTGATATAATTAAAAGGAACTGATTGTGTTACCTCTTGCCTAAAACTTCCTTGGTACCAAAGGTTTGGAGAAAGATTAATGTAAAGCCAAGCTATGAAACAGTTTCTTGAGAGTATCCAGGGTGCTACTAAACACTAAGCCTACATTGACCAAATTGATAGAAACTATAACAAGAAATAGTAACTGGACATATAAATACATATAATAGCTTGGGGAAAGACTCAACATGGCTCATGTAGTCTTTCCTCACTGTTAGAATTCATTTTGGGAGCTAGAGTAGTCCTGTTGATACTACTTAGGTTTTCGGAAAGTATTTGAAAAGATTTCTCATAAAAAACATGATAGGAAAAACTGGCTAGCCAGGAGAGATATTCAGAGGTACTCAATATGGAGAAATATATTTAAAATCAAAACAAGCCCGCACCCACAAAACAAAACAATAGGTTAGGAGTTAGGGTTCAGTCATAGGATTTTGCACTGGAATCTGAATATTTCTGGAAAAATGGGTTCATAGTGAATAATAATGAAGTTTTTGTGAGATTGCTGAGTTAGGATGGAGAAGAGGAGCAACTTCTAAGAGTATCAAAAAAGCAGATGATGAAATCCAGTCTTAAGAAAATGTGTGGAGGTGCAAATGAAGGTAGAAAAAAATCCCAACTGCAGTCATGCCAACCAATTAATTACTGCTTTTTAAGAATGAGATGTAGACGCTGCCATGAAAAATGCTAGGCCATTAGAAATTATTGGGAGAAGAGTGGAAAACTCCCAGAAGTATTTTTATGGCTCTATATACATTCACAGAATGCCCATGTATTGGTTTGTCTTAGATTGATATATTAGTAGTTACAAAGGTAAGAAAGAGAACAATAATGAATTTTATTAAAAAATTACTTTATCCTAAATAGCAATTGAATAATCAAGGACTCCTCAGACTAGAAAAAAAAAATATGACTAAAGGGTATATGTCCAGAATCGAGAAATCATTGTTAGGTTGAGAGAATTTTTATTTACAGTTTCTTTCTGTACAAGAAAAATGGCACATCAAGGGAGGCTAGCAGAAAGCGGTCTCAAAATAAGCAAGAGAAGTACTCCTCAGACAACATAATTAAGATGAGCAAAACTGTGGCATTGGGTATTAGGAATGCTGAGTAGTTTTTATGGATCTAAAAAAGCAAATGCACTAAAGCAGGGAAAGCGATTTCAGAAGGCTGTTAAATATGCTACCACTGATTGGGAAAGCTCCTAAGCAGCAATCACTGGATGTAAGGAGCTTTAGAATGATGGCACAAGTAAGGAAAAGGAGAGACAAAGCGTAGCTTCATGATGAAATGAAGAACATAATAACGTTGGTGAAGTATAGGAAGGTGTGAATGCGCATATGGGAAAAGGTGAAGATGAAGAAGAGTGAGCAGAACTGGTATAAGCTGCAGGTGGCTGAAAGAGCAAAAATGGGAATATGACACCAATGCTGAGTAGCATTCATATTATTTAGGAAAGGGGTGACAGAAAACCCACAAGACGATGGCAAAAAAAGTGTTGAAAATTCAGGTATTTTGTATGCATAATAGCATTGGAAATATTAGATTGACTGAATATTTTTCAAGTACAAGAATTATATTTATCATGCATTTATGAGCTGTTGTGCTCACAGAAAGCAAAATAAGACAGTTTGAGAATCAAAGCTGTGTTGAGATGTAAATCCAAGTACAGTTAAAGTCTGTTTAGTCCATAAATGTTTTCTCACATGTATGATAATAAGAATCATCAGCTAGCTTAGTAGACCAGAGTCCATACTGTAATTTTATTCTGGATCTTGTCACAAGACCTTTCTTACATCACTAGTATCTATATTATTTTGATTTTATGGGGTTTTTTATATTCTTATGCATTAGCTCTTTTTTTTTTTTTT
>VXBA01002427.1:408579-608025 GCA_013399895.1 Serilophus lunatus
TTTTTTTTGTCAGAGCACAGTCAGTTAGCTTGTTAGCATAGTGCGTAACAACTGAAACTTCAAAATCCTTCGGGAATCCAAGCAAACGAAAACACAAATGAATTTCCGTGATCTCAACTACTGCATGTTGTTTAAAAAAAGTCCTCAGTGGATGAAATGGTACTATAATCTTTCCAAAGAGTTGATTACAGAGAGGCTGAAGAAAGGCCAGTTGAGTAATAGGTAAGTGACTGTTTTACAGTAGGCTGAAACAAAATTAAGACTGATAAACATAGTGCTTTCAAAGCAGTGCTAAAGTTAAGCTCAAAAACATGGCTAATTGAGTTACTTTTTCATACAAATCTCTGATTAATCCTTAGTACCGTTATTCCCAATGTCTAGTTAATTCAGACAAAATACCTCACAATTACGTATTTCATACAAATCTGAAATTATCTAGTAAAATATCAGTTCCACTAAAGCTGCTAATTCATGTTGATTCTTTCCAACATCTGATAGTGAAAGACAAAGATTTTTGGGAGTACAGTTTTACTGGATTTATTTATCTCTTTTAGATTTAAAATAGAATTACCTTCCCTTTGAAAGATTATTCCTTTGATTACTAGTATGCATATCTTCATTTCCAACCTAATACTCTATGCAGAATACATTGCATATGACTCCTGAGTAGTTCTGTTATTTATTTATACCGCTGCAGTGGGAGCTGGTTCAGAATTAAAATCCTGTATTATCTGTAGGACAGGTATTAAAGACGAAGTGTGAAACCACAGAAACCACAAGTGTTATCAGATGATTGGTGTTGTTTTTTTCCTACTGCAATTAGCTTAGTCTCAGTTTTACTAATTGGATTACATGTGAAAATGCAAGGAACCCGGGGATGTCAAGGTTTGCATCAGGAATAACCGTTTTGCAATCGGTTTTTACTCTAAAGGGAGTTCTCTCAGAGACTTAGGTCTTAACCTGTCTTACTTGTCATTTAGATGGACTGTGATAGCGATTTTGGGACAACTTGACAAAGTTTCCTGGTATTTGGTAGTTATCTGTCTGTACAAGTGCTTGCAGCTCTTCTGGGACCTAGAGAGGCTCAGTGAGTTTGTTTTCTTTGAGATATGCAAACCCATGTCTCTCCTTTTTTTCATTGGTTGTCTGAAGATCGTTTCTCATTTCACAGCTGGTATGCAATAAAGAGAAAATTTGCTCTTTTTTTTTTTTTTAGGAATAAGATCAATAGAATTTTCCTCCTGATTTTAAAGTGTCTCTGAAGTTTGTAAAGAAAGCTGATGCCATGTCATTTGGTTTGCAGGTAACTAATTTCTGTGTCATGCAGAACCCTTCACAAGACCATTTGGGGAGTGTTAATTAGGCCTCGGTAAGAGTCCCAGTTTTAGGTCTGATTTTGTGGCTAAATATGGTGAGTTATTTGACTCAGGTATGCTTACAAAGGTTTTGTCTTGCCTGACTGGGTTTTCTTACATTGTGTTTTTAAATGCATTGCAATTCCAAGCAGAATGCTGTTTCTCTACAGATGGAGCCTTTTTTTGTCTCTTGTATTTATTTGTATTTTTCCCACTTTCTTTGTAACTCTACTTCTCATTGTGTTTAGAGGCTTTTCACTAGGCTTGCAGTGTTACTTTTCTTATCATTCATTTGTAGAAACCTTTTTATTTATAGTTCTACGAAATGCTAAAGGTACTTATCTGCATCAGTTTTATCTGTCTGGCATAGTCTGTGTGTCTAGGAGACTTATCAGTGGTGAAAGAACATTGCCTGTCCAAGAGCAGTCTCAGTGATAAAAGGACTTTTGCAGAAAAGAAAGGAAAAGTATATTTTACAATACATTATAGAGCTATTCAGAAGTATGTTTGTATTTGTGATTCCGTAGTCTGATGGAATTTTTATTGAAACAGTGACTTCTGATGGATAGCATTTGGTTTGAGGCATAATGTGTTCAACAGGAAATAGCAAACATGAGTTCATTTTAGGTGAGAATTATAAGATTCCTTAGAGAGTGATCTGCCATTTCTGGTACATGCTGGAATAGCATTTAAATCACTATGAGTCTGATGCATGAAGAATAATCAGGTTGCTTCATCTACTTTAGATTTTGTTTCTTTTATTTTAAGCAATTTTTTGTAGCAAACTGTCACTGGGTAAGGTAGAGGCACATTCTTCACACCTGTTTGAAGAATGTATACCATCTGCCCAGTATTGCTGAGAATTGACTAACCTAGTGTTTTCTTGTTCTGAGTCATTGGAAAGAAATGCTACCATACATGCTCACATGCTGCCGTCTTCATTTGGTGAATACTAACAAAACATAAAAAGGTGCTGATATAATTAAATGGAGTAATGTATAGGACTTTTGATTGATAGTTTAACTTAAACAGTAATGAGACAAAATAGTGTAAGGAGTATTTCTTCATGCCTTCTGTACCTAACCATCCAGGCCCTATTAATTTCAAATACATTTGATTTTTCTGGAGAAAGGTCAGTGAGCTCAACATAACACAAATTCTGTGGGGACAATATTATTTTCCAGGATAGTTTGAAGGCATGTGACTAGAGATGTTAATGTTATGAGGAAAGATGAATATTTAATGTGAGCTCTTTAACTGTATTTTGAGTGACCTTATGGCAATCTTTGTTACCAGTATGACAGGAAAAATGTGCTTCAAGACCCATTAAGACAAATAATAATCATATGAATGATACAATATGAAATGACTGTAACAAAAGCACTGTCAGTCTTCTTTTGTACTGCCCCAAATTCTACTACTAGACGAGCAGGTTTTAACCAGGAGGGACACAATGAGAGCCTGGAGTGGTATTTATGTAGGTCCGAGTTTTGCAGAGGAATATGTTGGAGAGCTTTTTCCATCTTTATAGGTCGTATGTTTTTTTTTTCTTTCAGCTGTAAGTGACATCTCAGTTGATAGATCTTTCTTCAACCACATCTGATATGCAGAGGGTTCGACTTTCATTTCAGTCCATTTGATTTTTTTTCCATTTCATAAACTCAATATAGATACAAATATGCACATTAAAGTGGGGTTTGTGCATGCATGTCCTGGTGTCAAGTAAGAGTTTCATGAAGACTTCTGTGAGTGCTCTTAGACTAAACATAAGTTCCTAAATGTACCTGCCTTTATACATCTCAAATGTTAAGCTAATAATAGATTTAGTGATCCTTATTTACATAGGGCTAGACACAGTTTCAACAGTGAAAAAAGGAGTATAAAAATAAGCACTTCACTGCTCTTTCCAGTGGAAATCTTAAGTTCTTTGCAGATCTATACACGCTGTGCTAAAAAAAGACTAACAAAACCTTAATACAGTTGCTTCATAGTAAAACTTTCATCTTTCTGTTGAATAATAAAAGTATTTTTTCTGTGTTTTATTCATCATCACTTCTTATGGAAGACCTGAACTTGAAAGATTCATTAATGCTTTTTTATAATGAGGTGTGCTTTCAATAAAAATTTGTTTTTACTTGACATAATTGCCATTTGCATGTAGTAATTGAAATAAATTTGCTTATGTAAATCAGAATACTTCTTAGCATATAAGCTACTTTTAATAGCCATGTAATTTTATGAAGTTCTTTATTCCTTTAAACCAGATCTTATTTTTAATTTGCATATGCCTAACATGCAAATTATTCCTGTTTCCCGTATCTTACTAATGTTTTACTTAGTTTTAATTGCTAAACTTCTTTTCAAGTACTTTGAATAGGAGAGTGACACTTTCACACACTTCTGGAAAATAGCATTTTATTTTATGAGCCTCTACATAACAAACAGACTTTCATCAAGCTATGATTTGAAAAGCAGATTAAATAGCAAACCCTTTCTTTGCTACTTCTTTGCTTCTAACAGAGTCTATACTGTAGCTGAGACAACGAATTTAAGCATGATCAGTGCATCTCCTTGCTTTATTGGTCCTTCTAATTGTGCAAAGGAAATTTATTTCTTTTCAAATGAATAAATAAGTTGCTTCTTAATTTGCATTGTCTTCCATGGCCACGATTCTGTGTTCATGGCAGTGCACTAAAATGGATGCAGTTGACTTTTTGATGCTTTGTTTTCTTTCTTCTCATGAGTATCTAATGCTGCCAATAAGGTCACGTAACATAGTTGTTTGTAGATGCCATTTGTTTCTTTTTGGTTGTGTAGGAAGAGAAACTAGGAGAAAACCTTTGTTGAAGAGGAACTTGGAATATTTCATCATTGCCAGTCTTTTGCTAGTACTTTCATTCTCAATTCAGTTTTTTATGGTCTGGTTTGATGTTTTTGGCAGCTCTGTTAATTAAGCAGAAGTTATCCCTGATTAATGTACTGTAAGCTGCTTCTGAAGTGCTATAAATAATGTGGTGATTAATTGCTGTATCCAAACGCAGTCATCCCTTAGCATACTTCACAGATGGATTGTTTTGGTGAAATGATGTCCCATTCTCATACATATTAGAGACATTGATTGCATCAGAACTTATCACTCAGTTATTCTGTTTTCTTCCCAGTAATTTATGTCTTTTGATCACTAGGAAAATCAGTATAGAGAAGCTATTTCAAAATTACAAATGTAATATTCCTGCAGATTCTGTACAAGACCATGCAATCTAATTGAAAGATAATTACAGAATGTCTGAGCTCTGGAATGTTCAACTTTGTTCAAGTCTAAAAAGAAAGTTTAATAATCATGCACAACGGAAACATGCCTCTTGGAGAATAAAGAAAGGATTTAAAACTCAGCAAAATAACTGTTTTTCGTATTTTTTCTTGCATGTAAGACACAAAATACGTAGACAAAAGTGTGATTTTTCTTTTAAAAATTGGTAATATCCTACTTGTGCAGAGAAGAGAGCGAGTGTAATGAAACAAAAATAATATATTAATATTTCTGAATAAATCATCTATATTTGAAATTCTGATTTGAAACTTACTAACTGAAAGGAGACTAGTTGTGCTAAAATCAGCAAAGCTTTTTAAAATTTGTCTCTTTCAGAAAATTCCCTGTACTGTAGCAGCAGAACTGCTCTTCTTGCTTTTTAGATATGCTTAACTATTTTACTTCTACTAACATTGACAGAAAGCCAATTACCTCTTCCAACCTCTCTGAACAGGCTATTTTAAATTGTGTGTGTGTGTACATGCATGCATGCAAAAGAAATCTTTGAGAAAAGGGCGACACTTGGCAATATAGGCAAAGCCCTGGCTTGAAATCAAAGATTTAAGTTGGATGTTTTCATGCAAATACCAAAATAGAGTAACAGGGAGCAATACTTTATTGGTCACATCTCTTTATGGGCCATGAAGACCTATCTATCTGCTTCAAAGGCCGCTGGATCAGGCTCTGGCTGTGTTTCAACAACTACAGAAGTGAAAACAATGTGGTTCAGAAATTCTGGACTGTTTCTCTGTGTGAGACAAGGAGTTTGTCCAGATGGGATCACAACAAAGCATAGATCTATAATTATAGAGAAGGGTATGACTATGATTGCTCTTTATTGGAACTTTCTAGTCTCAAAGGCTTTGAATATCACCTTGCAGTTGCTCTTATTGTGAACTTCTCAGCTAGTACTGAGTCATAAGCAGTTTGTAGTAATATAATGAAATTAAACTTGCATTATGACCCAACTCCATAAATCTTTATTTAGGAATAATTTAGGATTATTGTATTACCTTATTGTTTAAGCATTAGGATTATCCCATCATTTTAGAGTAGACGATTTTTAAATACTCCTAATCTCCTAATATCAATTTCCTCCTCTATTTTTCTAGAAACGCTGATGATAAATCTAAGTGCCATCTCTGTTAAGAGCATTGCTTATTCGGCAAGAAATAATATAATCCCTGGTCCAGACTGTGGGTTTTTTTGTTTCTGCATGGTCTTAATAATGACAGTGGGATTCTCTGCTAATATTAAGAAATAGCTGACAGTCTCGGCCTATTGCCTTTAAAAATGACTTTGTACAAGTACAATTTGTTTTCGCCTGTTAATAAAGAGATCGTGATTCTAACATAAAAACAGTATTGATCTTTTACTCTTCCTCTCAAAAAAAAAACAAACAACCCCCAAAAAAACCCAACCCACACAAAACAAGCCACAACCACCCACCCCCACCCCCCTTTTTGAAATAGCAACAATCTTAAAGATGATTGTCTGGCAATTTGGAAACTGTCTTCACAGTCCAAATTTGTACCATAATCTTCTCTTTTAGTAAGGTGGGAGAAGTGTATTTCTGTAATGTCCTGGGTAATTCAAAGAGCAGAGGAAAATGAACTGCTGGCATGTGCTTTTTCATAAGTGGTGATGTTTGTCTTTACTATACTGGTATTGTGTAGGTATTGATGTGCAAAAGGCGTTACTTGAAAATGGAGAAGTTATATCTTCCTGAATTCCAAAAGCCAGGGAGAAAATGTAAAATGAAAAGCTAGGGCATTCTGAGTTTAATGTTTTCTAGGAAAATATAGGTGTTGTGGCATTTGAAATAGCCCAAACTTTTACTGATATTTCTAACCAAGCTATTCTTATCTGTAGTCTAATTACGTTAACATGCTTTTTGTTAGACTGGAGGGTATCTTGAAGGATAGATAAACTAATTCTTATTGAAGTCATTATGAGCTGGAAAAGATCCTGGTCCTGCAAAGGTTCACATGTCATGCTTACGTTTAAATATATAAGAAGCTCAGATATTTACAGAGAAATCTGCACATGTGTAGAAAATAATGCTTACATATAAGTGCTTACAGAGTGGGAAAGTAGGACACTTAGATGTGGACAGAGTCTGTGTACTGATCTTAAATTTTCACTTTCTGTACATTTGAGAAAGTGTTAGTACTGTTCCAAATGTTTTTCCTCTCGTTTGAGCAGACTTTTCAACAGATACAGTACGGTCATAATTATATTGAGAAAAAAGATAATAATAAAATACTCCCATTGAGTGTTTCCTGAATTGATACCACCAATGTACAGCTCCTTGTACATTTCAGAATCTGCCCTACATTTCGAAGTTTTCTCATACAATATTTATTGTACATGTTTATATTGGACTAAAGTACTTCTATCCATAAAGTGCAAACAGATAACTCTGAGAGCACTATGAAGAAAATATTTAAGGAAAAAAAGTGTATATTATAGGATATTTATTTATATGCTTTTATAACCCTCAGGAATACCTTCCCATGATATTCACATGCACCGTTTATATAAATAGTTTATGAAAACATCTATATAACATACATTCAAACTGAAAACACAGCTACTGAGAAGAAAGGCAGTATATTTGCCAACTGTCATCGTTCTCAACCAAAAAATCTTCCCATCTTCGCAGATGCTCTGCTCTTTCTAATAGGAATTAAAAAGTAGATTAATAGCAGTTCAACCAACGGGTATTTTTCACCAGTCATATGTTGCTATTGACTGTATTTTTTTCCAGTTATTGCTTTTCTTCTGACTTCAGGACAGAATGCCATGGCTTTGTCAGCCTATATAAAAGAAAGCAAAGAAAAATCCTAAATCTTACGGAGGGTTCTTCTTTTCCCCTTCCCAAGAGAGGTGTATTGTCAGATGTATTCTAGAAGTGAGCCATGGAAATTTAAGTCTAAAATCACTTCAGTAATTTTGCAAGTCCTCATTCTTACAAATAATATCATATACTACCAATAGTTTGAGAGAACTGAAATGTGAAAAACTTACTGAGAAGATGTCTTTCAGCTGAGGACAAAACCATGAGAGCAATTACTAAGCTAAGAGTATAAAGTGTCACATTTAGTGGATAGGAAGATAACTTATTAACTATGAAGAATGTCTTACTGATTTGCAAGACTGTATCAAGGAGAAAAGGACATGCGAGGACTTGCAGTTGTATATAATTTCTGTACTGAAGTGTACAAAAAGAAATTATATGAATGGTGATGATAGTGGCTGTGAAATAACACAGGTAAGCCTAAGTGTCTGAGCGGAGAAAAACACTTCAGAGTACAAATCTAGTGATCCTTCAAGATGTTGGCCCATAATGTGAGTACCATGAAGAAATGCACAATATTACACTCCTGCAGGAGGCACACTGTGCATAGAAACAACTTGTCTTGTAATGAATTACACCTTAGCAAGAGGTGTTGTTTCACTGCACCTATAGTGGATGTTATGAGGAAATAAGAAATGTGATATTTTGAGGATGTCCACTTAGAGTTGGCAGTTGATTTCTGTTGCAAGAGACATGTGGTACAAGAAACACGAGCAGCTGGTTTTTGTTTTGTTTTTTTTTTGGGGGGGGGTTGGTGGTTTTTTTTGTTTTTTGGGGGGTTTTTTTGTAATTCATTTACTATTTGATGGTCTTAACTTTCCTATGCCATGTTAATGTGTACCTTATAGATTTTCTTGCAAGATCAGGGTTACGCTCCTCCTGTTCAAGGGATTCAGATTCTTCCACCTATTGACATAATTATATTAACTAGTTTGTCTTCTGCCATCAGGGGAAACCAGAAATGCAAGTCTATTTAAACTTCTATTTACCTGTTAGAAAAATGTAGTTGTTTTAAGGGAACTGAGGTAGTATGATCCAAAATATAGCACATAATTTCTTAAAAACTGGGGTGGATGACATCTTTCTTTGCCAAGTGTCCTAATTTGTGGTCTCAAATGCAGTAGATATACTGTCAAATTTTTACGTATTTTTAAAAATTATAATGTAGAAAGAAGTCTAGTATTCTCATCTTTCTGAAATTTAGAATTCAAGGTCAAATTATAGTGTGGAAGTAAAGTTTTATTGAAACAAGTTTTATAAAGGTGTCACCTTTTATGGTGGCCTTTTTAAATTGAAAGAGTGTAAATGACACATTTCTGAGGGAATAAAAGTAGTGGCCAAATTGCATTTCCTGGAATAGGGACACTTGGTTTCTCTGTCAGATGGGAATTTATATTTTGCAGTACACTGTCAGAGAGTTTTGAAACTTGAAACTCAATTTATATTTATATTTAACACTTTTGTGTTGTTTTCCTAATGACCAGGTTAGTAGAGCCTGTAGGAAAACTGAAATCCAATGTCAATTGGTAAGACACATGAAGAATCATTCTGTTGTGGTGCAAGAAATTTACTTTCCACAGTCTGCAAAGCAAATAAAATATAGAACTTGAATAAGATGTGTGCTTCTAAATATTTCATTAAAACAGTTGAATTCTGTATCTTGTTTTTACTTTTGGGTAAAATATTCCCCAAACTTTCCCCAGGTATCTGTAAGAAATGAAGAATCATAATCATCTACTTTAAATTTTGAGGAGCTAACTTGAATCATTGATCTGTTCTTTTGAAGTAAATGAGATTATGTGTTTAAAAGTAGTTGTGTTTATGTACTTTGTAATGGAGTGATTTTCATTTGCAAGAACACTGAAGTGTTCTGACTTTTAAAAGCCAAATTTATATCATAATGTATGTCTGTCACATAATTAGGAAAAAAACTACCACAGCTGCAGTGCTGGGTAACATTTTCAAATTTACAAAGGATATCTATAGTCTTTATATGTATTTGGTTCATGACACTGGGCAGCATATCAAGAGAAAAAGTTATCAGCAGTTCTGCAAAGAAAAATGTTCTGTTGACTCAAGAGCATTGCAGTCAACGAGAATTTGTCTTTCTGTATCTTCAGCATACAGCCATCATGCCACTATTCTGTCTGGGGTGGGTTGGATGCTGCCAGTTGCCCTCTCAGCTGCTGTCTCACTCCCCCTCCTGAGCAGAGCAGGGGGAGAGAAAAAGATGAGAAAACTCTTGGGTCAAGAGCTTGGGTCAAGAAACAGACATGGAGATTGCTCACCTAGTGTGTCATGGGCAAAACAGATGTGACTTGGAGAAAAATTAATGTTCTGCCAATTAAAATAGAGTAGGATGATGAGAAGCAAAGCCAAAACACCTCCTCCACCTCTCCCCCCTGCTTCTTCCTGGTCTCAACTTAATTCCTTCATTCCTAGCGTCTCTCTTGGCTCCTACCGAGTTGTGCCAGGGGTATGGGGACTGACAAAAGTGTAACAGGTGCAGTCAGTGCATAACAGCTTCTCTCTTCTGCTCCTTCCTTCTCACGCATTTCCTCTTCTTCAGTCTAGGTTCTTAATGGTCTGCAGTCTTTCAGTATAAACCTACTTCAGCATGGCTATCTGCTCTGGTGCCTGGAGTACCTCTTCCCCTCTCCTTCCTGGCATTTGCAGGGCTGTTTCTCACACATTTTTTTTTTCAACTATTCTCTAACAACTGCTACCTGTTATTAAATGTGCCCTCCCCGAAGTTCCACCACCTTTGTTGAGGGGCTCAGCCCTTCCCCAGTAGGGTTGGATGGAGACAGCTGGAAATGTCTCTGTCGGGCCTGGGGCAGCTCTGGATTCTTCTCCAAGAGGCCACCTGGCAGCCCCGGCTGCCTTCACCTAGGCACCTACACCCAGCATAGTGTCCAGCTCCTTCTGTTTGGACCTTATTGTCTCTTGTAGATTCTGGTAGGCACTTCTTAATGAAACGTTCCTTGTTTTTAAATATTCATGTGCAGCAGGGGAAAAAACTTCAAATCTTTCAGAGCATAATTTGACAACAGTGAAAATATTTTCCTCATTTTTTGGAAGGGAAAGTATTATATTGTGTCACTGGCTCATCAGAGTAATGGAAGCTACAGTACAGAGGAAGCATCACCACTGAGTTGACTAAAGCTGTAATAATCACACATGTATTTTTGAGGTGACTTTTAAGATTTCCATGTTCAAGAAATTAGGTACTTGATGAAACTCTACTTATGTCTTTGTGTGATGTAAATAATCATAAAGTTTTCCTCAAAGTCTTCTTGCCTGTTCAGTACTTTCCCTAGAAAAGACTGAGGTGAGACACTATGTCAATGTTTATTTACAGAAAAAAAAATCAAAAAAACCCAAAAACCAGGGCAACCACAACAACAGCTGCTTTATGACTAGCAGTTTAGTATCAGCAAGTAGATGTTGTTGATAAGACACAATCAAAGTTTGATGGTAAAAGCCTTAATTCCAGAGGCTACTGGGCCTCAACAGGGCAGTGATGATAGTGGAAATTTCTCCGGAAGAAAAGCAATTTTACAGGTTTTATGTGAAGGGAAAAGAAATCCAACACCTCTCTCCCCCCTCCCTCTTTAGATATTGCTAACATTAACTACCTTTAGTTAGTAATGAAACTAGAATGCTATTCCTTTAAATGACTTAATTCCTAAGTGCTCAGCAATAAGTGCATTTTCAATTGTTAGCTTTAGAAGTTGATTTTCCCCCCTCCACTGAAGGTACTGCTAGCGCTGACTGAAAAACTTTTTCTCAAGATTTTACCTTAAATAACTGCAGTTATCAATATTATTTCTAATATCTAAAATGCTGTACAAAATATAGAGTTATAGCCGGTTATATTTTCTTTGAGTAGTCCTTAATAGGGATTTATTTTGGGAGGTAGTGACACTTCTCTCCCCAGCTTTGGATAAGTGGACCTAGAATGGACAGAAGTTGCTGTAGGTAGACTATGGCAAGAGTATCCCAGCCTTAGGTGGGAAGGGCTGAAGGAAAGCAGAAGGAAAGGTGATGTTTTTGGCTAAATGCACGGAGTACAATGGAAAAGCATGTGCAAAAACGTGTTAGCAATCCAAAATGCATGTAAAGTTATTCATACTCTTCTATCATCATCAGAGAGTTCTAGCATGTTTATTTCTAAGACAGGAGACAAAATGCTTCTGTTTTAATCCTGAAATTCATGGTTCTTTCATTTTGTGTCTGAAGGCAAAAATTAAGAACTGAAGCCCAACTATATTAATTAGTTTGTGATATTGTGAAGTAGATCAATGCCACCATTTCCTGTACTGTGATATTAAAAAAATAATCAGTATTACTATCAAAAATAACCCTATATAACAAACTAGGCTATCAGTGATCATTATTTTCTTTGATGTAAAGCAGAGTATAAGCAACATAAATTTTATATACATACTTTTATGTACATATTATATATTGATCTTTATGCTGATCAGAACTCATCTGCCTTGCATGTTCAAAATTAATATATTCATTAAATGCACTTTATTAATGTATTTATAGATTTATTTGCATACATGCTATTTGTAAATTTAGTAGGGGAGGTGGCAATTTTAACAGAAAAAAGATATCTGGAGAAGTAATTAACTTAAAGCATTGGCATTTATGTTTCCCTTACTAACAAAAAAATATTTAGTAGAAAAAATTTCAAACCAATTAAAATAGTTTGTAAAAGTTAATGGATAAATCACTAAAATAATTTTGTCATATGTCCTTGATGTGAGGCTGCTTTCATAGCCAAGACTTTATCCAAAATGTCGGAGGCTGTGTTACAATTTTTTTCCTCTAGTCTAATTAAGATATAAAGTTCGTGACTGAAACTTCGAATTCTTTCCATTAAGTATGGTTTTACAGTTATGGCTTTCTGCTCTATTTTTTTTTTAAATTGAAAGCCCTTCCTCATAATCTGGACAGAAAAAGAAGGTGAAATTCAACAGAGCACTTTTTGAAAGGCATTTTGTCTGTTGAGGCAAGTATTCAGCCAGATTTTCTACTACTTATGACACTACTGCTAAGTCTGTAGACTGGTAAGTAGAGTTCTACTTAAATGATTAAGGCTGTGGGATGTCTGGCTACAGGTTTCCCAAAGACTTTAGCTGTTGTCGCGGTCGGGACAAGAATGACACACTGGGTTGTTAGACGAGATGGCCCAAAATGGCCACTTTATTGCCCTTTGCATCTGGTATTATCTTATTACAGAACGCAGTGTGCTCTCCTCTCGTGGGACAGAAAGTTGTTTTCCAATGCCATGATTGGAGAACTATAAAAAGTAACCAGAAGGCTTACTTATCACTAGTTACGACGTTTTTGCTACAAAGTTTACTTTATAAATTATCAGCAGCCAAGAGTTACGGCAAAGCAGCAATCGCTCTTCTGCTTTTACTTGTTTAAGGATGTGCTGAGATTCAAGGGAATATCCGAATATTATCGATATCAGTTTAATTAATTCATGCCAAGGTGCTGACAGGCCCGCTGTCATCCCCAACAAGCTGTGTTCAACTGTAGCTTATTATTTGCATCACTTAGATGCACCCAATGAATATATGTAATATCCATGATGTATGGTTGCTCAACTTACTTGAATGTAGAATTGTGTAGTTTTAATAGAGAAATGCTTGTCTCTGCCTGCTTCTCATTCACTTGACCTATTTATAAATTATTTGTTTGTGAACTCTAGTAAAAGGTATTGTTGGTATAATGAGGTAAATGGTATGCATTAGTAGTAGAGCATTCTTTGAGATTATTTCTGTTTTCACTTAGTAGTAACTTTAGAGAAAGGTGTAAGTTTTTTTCACCTGGACAAAGACAACATCACATTGTAAATTTAATCATGCTTTATAATGCCTGGACAGTAATTTCAGAGGCAGAATCGCCTCTAATATTATACAATATAAATGATTCTAGAAACTGGCCATCTAGTTTAAAAAAGAGGGTTATGACTTGGGATGGACAGAATGTACTTAAGAGGTTGAAATTCTCATAAATAAGCTGTTTTTCATGTTGCTAGTTTTTTACAGAAGGTAACAGAATGAGATCTGTGATGATCATGCATTAATAATGAAGATTAAAGAGATGTTCTGCAAAATGGATTTCATGTGAAATGTTGGATTGGTTTAAGGAAAGAAAACAGGATTAGATCCTCACATAAGTCATTATAGCTCCATGGAGAACAGCAATATAGAGACTGAGAAGTAATTCTGTATTCATGGAGGTATTTGAGGCATACAGCAGAATAGAATTATGTGATTTAATACAACTGAATTTATTTTTACATGATAAAATCATGAAGAATTTAGTTAGGTGCCTTTTAATTTTTTTATGTGCAGTTGTCTAATTTTTTTCAATTAACATGTTTTGGCATGATTGAAAAGAAGAGCCAGGCAAGATACTTCTGAAGTCAAGACTATTTGTAATTTCAAAGTAATTTTTCAACATTTGATACCAGCTTGTTTTCACTTATTTATTCCCTTTTAGAATTTGCCTTACTGTAATATCTAAAGCTCACACAGAATGACCCATAAATACAGTGCTGACAAATACTTTCCTTTCTAGTACTAAGAGACTACTTGAAAGTCTTTGGTTTGGCCCGAGTTAATGAAAGGTTGAATTCGTTAACAGTACATTTAGACTGAAAATCTGTTTTTCCACCTCTCTTAAGTTCCCTTTTTCCTTAGATCTGAAAATATTTTTAACCTACATCATCATTATAATTTTTAACCTGGCATCATTACCACTCTATTGTCCTATAGGTTTATCGGCTCCCCATTTATTAGTTGTTGGAAACAAATGCAATTCCTGTAATAACTGAATAAAGAAAGCCCTACAGCTACTTCCAGCCTATCTCAGTATAATAATTTTGGCTGAACTACAAGATAAATTATTGCTGATTGAATTTAATTTTGACTGTACAAGACCCAGTCTTCAAGGGCAGAATGACTGTGCAAAAAAGCCACAGTATCACCACTGTTCCTGACTCTATGGGGATATTTTATGAATGGTGCATAAAGCTGCAAGTATACTTACATTAATGGATCTGGGCATGACCTAAAATATATTTTGATTTATTATGTTAGATGAGAAAGTGCAAATTTTGGTCAAATTTCCCCAGTCAGTCAAAGCACTGCTTAATTTTTTGCCTAGTGGAATTCTACAGAAACAGAAAGTGATGTTTTTGCTGAGTCTTCACTCTTCAACTGTATTGGATATGCATGAAATATGTAACATTTACCTGCTTAGAGTATTAAGAAGATTGCTTCCATTGTATAAAGAATGAAAAATACTGCTTTCTCTTGATGGAATATGATAAGTCTTGTGCTTGGCAAGAAAAATGATAAAATTTCTACACAGACTATTTCAGTACAGTTTATAAACTTATGGGATTTAAACATAGTCATTTAATCATGTTAGTATTATAGCATAGGATTTTGAATATAGCCTTCTTAAACTTGGGGGCTAGGGAGGACATAATACATCCACTGGAATGCATTCCTGTCTGCTCTTTTCACACATCCTTGAGTTTAGAAGTGGGATGACATTATAGCATTATGCTCTGGTTAATTGTAAACATCCCAGGAGCAGAAACGAAACAGCAGGTTGTTGTGGCTTTATTATGAAGTACAGTCTAATTTAAAACATTATTGTTTAAATAAAGATACTTCAGAGTCAACGTATCTTCACTGAAGTCTGGATACCCAGAGAGGCTACCATCAGTACAAGAAAAGACTTGGGAGTGAGGGAGAGTTAAAGTAGGGGCTGAGGGTGTGTCTTACAGAGGGAAAGGAGAGCAAAATCAAAAAAACCCTCTCTCGAGATCTCAATCGTAAGAGTTTTGAAAGGAACCTTTAAACTCATTGCACTTGAGGCCACCTGTATGGCCTTGGGAAGAATTCTCAGGCTACACCAGTGGAAACACACACCCACACGTGCACCCACCAGGTTTATTTTTAGCTTGCTTCTCTATCGCCTTCCCTGTATCTTGGCTAGTATGCATTAAATTTTCCCCCTACATATAACTGCAGATTTCATTGAAGGCTTGTATCGTATCTTAATGTTGGGTGATTATTCACTCATGTTTTTGGTAAATAAATTTTAACAAGTGTTTCAGTTTCTTTCTGTACAAAAATGCCAGTTGTTATGCATAGTAAAGAAGTGTACTTCCTCTAGGTGTATTCCCTTTAGACTGAGATCCATATAGTCATAGCTGTTAAACAACTGTTACAGTTTAAACAATTAAACAACTGTTTAGTTCCCAGTGTTTGCAGGATTAGAGAGTAAATTTAACTACCACTACAAATAAGTAGTTTTTTAACATCTCTCTAGTTTATGTGTCTTGCCTTTTCCTTTTCTTTTGAAGAACAAAAGCAAATTTTTATAAACACCACATTAAAATATTGGTGAAAATATTACTTTAACTCTGGTGGACCAAATAATTTGAAATGTATAAATTGGCAGTGGGGCGGTAGCAATTTATGCCACCTGAAGAATCTTGTGAGAGAAATTTGACTTGGCAAAGACATCACATATGCTAACTTGTAAGTAGATGCAAGAATTTTTACAAAAGCTGTGTCTTCGTAACTTCTCTGCTAACAATATTTTCTTGCTGAAACACCAGAATAGTTCCGGTCTTACGAGATCTATCACATACTGGTTTGCATGGACCAAATATCTGTGGTCAAACCAAGAAATAGTTTCAGTTTTCTTCCTATTGTGGTTCTTCTTCCCCAAAATAAGCATACACATTAGCTCAAGTGAGAGAGATTGTTATTCACAGCCATTTCTAAACTGAATGGATGATTGAAAAAGCTGTTGTGGCCAATTGTGCTGCTTGTGACTCGTGCCCCAGTGTATAAACCACGAGCTGCCTCTAGTGAACTACACCCTCACTTTCACATCTGAAGTAATATTGCCTTTTCCTCATGGCTACAGAGCTCCAGCTCCTCATCTGCAGAATATTTGTTGTAAACATTCTCTCCCCTTATATAGAATTTGCATGCAGTATTAAACCCTTTGAGTCCTTAACAGAGAATGCCTATGTCTACACTCTCTTAGCAGAGGCAGTGCTAAATAAACCACACTGTCTTTATCTTCAAAATGAATTATGAATTGCCCTATATCACTAGTAACTGCATTGTGCATCCAAACGTACATTGAGTTCATTGGGAGTACTGTAATTGGATTAGCAAAATTCAGGCTTGATTAATTCATCATTGTAATCAGGTTACTAGAAAATTCACGATGCTCTCGATAACTTAACGCTGAGGCAATGATTAATGGCTTTTCATGAAGGATTAAAGAATAGCTGACCCTACTTTGGGCAGGAGATCAGACAAGATGACCTGCTGAGATCCCTGTGAACCTGAATTATTCTATAAATGTATGAAAAATTATTAGCAGACGTTTCCAAATGTCATGGACAGATTTTAAATGGAATGGTTGAGAAGAGTTTGATCAGAAACAATAAACCAAAGTCATGTCACACCCTGATTTTTATATGTCACTAATGACTTCTTTTTTAAAGCTAGAAAATTTTGTCATTCTAATAAATATGCCTTTCACCTGGGGTCTTAAATTATGCTGTAAATACTTGTTGTGCCTCAGGATTCTTTGTATTATTATAGACTCCAGCTGTAAAATAGTCAGTGATGCAGCTGGGAAAATAGTCCAGAAGTTCTGAAGTTAAACTCCAGCTTAACCAGTTAACTAGACTTTCTCAACACTAACCAACATTTCTGTGCATCAGGATATGCATGCTGCTCGCAGCATTTCTTGTAAATAAACATCTTTATTTAAAATTAGTATTACATGTATATTGATTTTGAAAACAAAGGAGGATTTTATGCCACGGATACAGCAACTATTCCAAATGTGAAGATTATATAACTGTCATACATTATGACATTCGGCGTAGTACTTCATGACATGCAACATTGACATACATGAAAACTTTGGGAAAAAATATGCAGAAGGGCAAAGACGTATCTCTTACATTCTGCTTGTGCTAGTTTTTTATTTTCTGTCTCCAAGTTGTCATTGCAGGCCTAGACAGAACTTTGATATTTAAAACACACAATGTGTCACAAGAACAGCCTGAGGAAGGAGATTCAAAAGCAAAGGAAGAAATATTATTCTCTGTTTGGTCTTTGTATTCATCAGCATCTTTGTCTTGTTCCAGCAATTTGTGGGTGGAATAGCATCAAGATGAAACAGCTTTTCTAGGGCCAGCTGTCATCCAAAACCAGTATCATCTGCTACAAATTATTGTGAGTTTTAGATAACCTACTGTAATACCCTGTTAGGAGCAGCTTTTATGTCACCTTATAACTACTTACAGTTCAGCCTTAATTCTGAAATAGCCAAAAGTTGACTAACTGTGGGAAATGCAGTAGGGATTTCCTAATCTGCTAGTAATTTTTTGCCTTGGTTCTTAATGAAATGACTTATCAGCTATTACTGTCATCTTTGACTGAATCCATGCTATGGCTGACTCCCAAACTAGATGCAGTATTGCTTTTGTTCTCATCCATTCTACAGCAGAGGGAAGACTATGGATTGCATCCCCATGTAATCTCAGCATCCCTTTATCTTAATGCCTGTTTCTGGTCATCTTTGAGTGGGTTTTCTTGTTTGGTTTTGGTATAGACTAGCTGAAATAATGCAAAGACTATGTTGCAGTCCAATAGGTTTGTGTTTTTCAAGCAACAGAGCAAGAGCAGGTAGGTGTTACATCCTTATAACAAGTCCCAAGGCATGTATGAGAGTGATTGAAAGCACAGAACTCACCAGGAAAGCATTGGAAAAAAGTGTTCCAGATGTTGAGGAACCCCTTCAGTGCAGGTATCTCAGGGTGCAGCTGCAGTGCACCTAAGAGGGCATGGGAACCTGTTGTGCCCACCAGGTGAAAAGACACTCAAAGACACGGCAGAATCCAGATGTCTCAGCTGGCAGATCCCATACTATAACTCACAGAGACTGTGGGAGTATAAAAGCCCATGTAGTCCTTTATTCAGGATTCATCCTCAGATTTACCAGCTCAAGCTGTTATTTAGTTGCTGCACAATGATAAATTACTTAAAGGAACCAGAGGGCTTAGACCCTCCTATGGGATGATCCAGTAAGGAAAACTTGTCAACTGTGTGAGTGAGGTGTGTGTCGGGATTCTAGCAAGCCATCCATTGGTTCCCTGGAATCACCCACTGTGAAGCAGCCTTGGTCTCAGCAGTTGAAGTCTCTGGCAATGGAAGTATGACTGCCAGAGTGGCTCATGAATGGTCAGACAGGAAATTTTCCTTGATACCAGGTGTGCATGGAGAGGTCAAATGATGTACAATCTTACCCATGCTGCATATGGGAAGTAGTGTCTGGAACAAAATTGTTTTAGACCAAGATGGTTGACTTACTTGTAGAGATGGTTTGTTAATTGTGGGAAATCAGATGACCAGGATGGAGGACCTCAGTTATCATTCAAATCTAAGCTTGATAATATATTGAAACCCCAATGAGATTTCTAAGCTCAATTGATTGTGTCTTGAGAATTTAAATGCTTAAATGTATAGGAAGGAAATAGATGGTTTCTTCTGGTGTGGTGAAGCTCCTAAAAATTCAATCTCTTTTCTGAAGATGTTAGAGAAGAGAAAGCAATAGGACAGTTTCTTATTTCCATTTGCCAATATAGTACATTATAAACTAGGAGAAAAAAAATAAAGAAAAGAATGACAGTACATTTTTCTTCCCATATAAAGCCTGAAGAATATTTGTCTGTCACACATGATACGAAAAGTTAAATTTGACCCTTTTTTCCTGATTTGTCCTTAAAGAAACACACACTGCAAACATGAGATTTGCTTCTATTAAAAGAAACTTAGACCCTAATAGCTTACTTAAAACACTGTATTATTCTTCATATATCCTTTTGTTATTTAGAAGAAAATCCAGTGTCACTGGATTGCTAACAGAAGCATTGACCTGTGTTTTTCTTATAGCATCTCTAAAAATACTAATGCTTTGATCAATTCCATTTCCACTAACTACTTTATAGTACATTATTATGTCTTGCTGCTTAGGAATCTTGGTGGGAAAAAACCCCTGACATTTAAAAAATACTAAAAATAATTAAATTGAATGCTTTTCTTATCTCTTGATTACTAAAGCTAAAAGCCATGAAAAAATATGTGGCATACCTGAAAGACCAAATTTTGTTCATTTTCCTTTTCTGTTTTATCTGGCTTTTAGTAGTTAGTAAAGACTAACTATTTAGTAATAATAGAAAATGGTCTCATTATAATGAAATATACTCTTATTTCAACAATAGTTACAGATTTTTTTTTTGTAATAACATTTTTATTGGTTCTAAATACTGTTTCATAAATTGTGTTTGCTGTTGTTTAAATATTGGAAAGTTAATTTTTACATTTATTTATGCTGTCAAAATACTAACATAAATCTAATGGATGTTTTCTGTTCTGTGAGGGGATGCAATGGAAGAGGTAAAAACGTGGAAAACATAATTTACATTGTACATAGAAGTATGCGTTTTTAAAAATACTGTTTCTTTTCCCTTCCTTGGGAGTTTATTATATCTTTCCATTGAGAATGCTTGTCAACTTAAAGCTCTTTAAGTTTTACAGTCAACTAATTAACAAGAGACTTGGATGCTGTCATCTGTGTTAACAGTTTTCTGATGAATGTTACTTAGTGTAAAATTACCTTGCCCCATTCCTGTCTGCTTCATTGCTGCAGGAATTCATCCACCTTACAATCAAAGACAGTAACATGGTTTGCTTCTTGAAGAACAGAACAGTATTTACAATAATGTGTAAATTTTCTGTAACTGTTAAAATTACAGCAGCTGCGCTTCATCTTATCTGATGGATGGCACATGATAAAAAGGCTTCTCTGAGGGCACCTCCCTGCTATAACTTATTTACAACTCCTTTTCAGAAAGTAAGAGTTTGTTATAGAGTGGGTGTTCCTGTAAGAAGGGAGAAGGTGATGGAAACACCTGGTTAAATGGTGCACAGCAGTTTCTCATTAAGACCTTGTAAAGCAATTTCTTCTTTTTAGAAGTAGTGGAGGAGGAGATGGCTGTGGGCTTTTTTGTGGTGACTTCTTTGTGAAGAAAGTTTCTACTAGCATGGAAGGGAGAAAGGTATAATGTGAATTTATCTCTGTGTCAGCTTATTTATATGAGCATTGTCACAACTTATTTATGGTAAAGTGAATTTCCTTCCTAGATGCTATTTATTTCACTGTCTGAGAGAGAAGTATTTTGGTGAAGGCTGCAAAGGGAAGCAAGTGTTGTGGGGAAAAAGAAAATCAGGTCTCTTCAAGCCTCAGTTTAGTATGTAATTCTCCTTTTTTTTTTTTTTTTTTCCCTAGTGGAAGACTTTATACTACTTGTGTTGTGTACATAAGAATAAAAATGCAAGTTACCCCTACAGAAAGTGCTAGCTATTATGTTATCATATATCAAGTAGATGCTTGATTCTGTTGTGTTCAGAGGTATTTTGGTCCAAGACAAAACTTGAAATAAATTTCTACATGTGTAATTTAGTACCCTCTTTGCTGCAAGATGTGAACTTAGTTATTAGGCAGATGAACTTAATTTCATCCCTAGTTGTACTGTTATTTGTGAAGGTAAAATAAGTCCTAGCGGGCCAGTGGTTGTTGACTCATACTGAGGGCATTTAAACCACTCTAGCTACTGCTCTATAATCTGCATGATCAAGATACTATATTCATAGAATCTGAACACTGGTAAATGACACAACTGGTGTTTAAATTAAGAGGAGTATGGAGGCAGTTATGTGTTTGGCCTTGGCAGTTCAGAATGGTACTTGAGCCAGGCTTCTTGCTTTTACGTGCTACTACTTCCCCTGTGTTTGCCAGAAATGTCATTCAGATGCCAAATTTGCCATTTGTGCTCCTTCTCTGATTGTATCATTTACCTCAGCAGTGTAATTAAAACCACTACCTAGATTACAGCTGAATTAAGTTAAATTCTTACCGAAGGATCTTTTGCCACAGTTTGTTTTTTTTTACCTTTTTAAAGTGATCTCAAAAAAGACCTGTCCTGTTTTGGTCTAGGCATTCAAATTGAGTTCACATAGTTTAACTGCAGGGTTTTTACAAGATTTTTCTTAAGGTGAGGATGACTTTTCCACTGCTCTTTGTAGAACCACAGTCACCAAAAGAAGCTATTTTGCTACTGCTTTCAGTCCCAAATTAGTTTTCTTATCTGGGCTTGGTCTTATAACTTGCATAGTCAGGAAAGGCAATTCCAGGGGCATGCTTTGTAGTTCAAGTCAAGTACCCATTCAGTACGGTTCTTCTGGTTTATTCATGTGGTGATCACAGTTCTCTAAAGACGTTGAGAACACCTAGTCCACTTCCACTGTTACTTTTTATATAGTGTGTAAAAATTCTACTTTTTTTCCTAAATGGTATCTGAAAAAACAAGAATCAAATATGTGTTCTCAGAGCTGTCCCATTAGTCCAACACTTGAGAGTAATGAAACATTTTTGGTTATGAGAAATGTGGACTTAAAATTCAATTTGGTTTTGTTGCAACCTGTCTTAGAAAACTCTTTGCCCAAAACTCTTCCAACATCTTCAGTGTTATGTATGAAATTTTCAAAATAAAGAAATTTGCCAGCAGCGTTTCAGTTGGATTAAAAATGGAGTTAAACTAAATTAATGTGCACTGAGGTAAATTTTACTTGGTGGTACTTTGGCTGTAACACCTACTATTTTCTGAGACTGAAAAACTGTTCTGACTGGGACTTTCAAATACCATTTTCAGAACTAAATTGTAGTTTTTCCTATAGATGCTTCAATCTCTTGTTTTTCTTTTGTTAACAGATCATTGTCCTTTTTCCCCCCCCACTGCTCTGTACAGAAGAAAGAAGTCACAATTACACATTTATCAGGTTTATATTAGAATGATTTTTCTGTTTAATCAATGAAGTTTTGCTTTTGGTAACAATGCTGAGCTTTTGATTGCTTTTTGATAAATCTTACTGGAAATCAGTTTTCTTTGTTGCTTTCCCTGCAGAAGAGGGGGAAATAAATACTGTGTAAAAAGAAGTGGCTCTCATAGTCACTGCAAGAGATCTCTGGGGAAAATTTACTCTGAGTAGCACCCCGGCCTAGAAAATAAGTAGCCCTAACTGATATGTAACCAAGCACATTGTGCTAGATTGCAAGTGAGACCTCTATTCTCCTTCTACCTCTTTTTTTTTTTCTTTGCATCTAATTCAATAGTGTTTAAGCAACTAACTAATTTTAATCCATGAACAGCCTAATTGATTTTTCCTCCTGAAGTGCCTTAAACTGTAGGGGAATGAGCTTGGCCTTTTATTCCTTTTGAGAAAAGGAACACTGGCGTTTGGGGCAGCAAAGAAAATTAGAATTCTCTTCTAAGGAACTGGGAGCATTTCTTCTGAAAGAATAATCATAAGAATTGTATTTATTGATTTGAAGTGAAAGTTGTTACCTTAGAGTTGTTGGGTTGTTTGTTTTTGGGTTTTTTCCCTCCACTTTGGGATGTGATGATCCCTTGGATAATTCTTTGAAAAGTGAGACTTTCAGGGAAGTATGCATAAGATTATTTGGTGTCAATATGACTATTACAGCAAGTAAATCACTACATCTGTATATTTGTAGAGGGATATGTTCTGTGTTGTGTTGCAGGGAAGTTAATGTCAGGGCAAGGCTTTCGTTTATACTTCTGTGAATGGCTTTGATGATAAATTACAGGCTGCATATAGAATATTTTTTTCTTTGTCATTGCATGAATTAATGTACATCTTACATAACTAATCTTAAAGCATTGAGAAAAAAACCCACAACTTAATTGTTATCTTTCAGGAATAACTTGTCAGTTTGAGAACAACCTGAGTATTTTTGAATAATGAGGGTTGTGTTATCTTCCTACAGATTATCCACATATCTGGGGAGTTCTTGCATATAGTGCTGACTGGTGTAGTATAGGAAGAGCTCTAGGAAAATTTAGATAAAATGAACATTTAAAAATTTACTTCCTGTCTTTTCATTCCTGTCTGTTTCTTCCAGCCTTCCGCTAGAACAAAATGTCAGTTTGGGGTGAAATAAGTATATTAAAGTTACCATTTTTCCTCTAGGTTGCTTGCTGTTTTACTGGCCTTTCAAGTAAGGAGATGTATTTGTGTGTTAGACTGTTTTTTTACCTGAAAGTGACCAAGCTATGTAGCATGTAAGAGTTAGAAAGAGTTAGAAAGCTATGTAAACTGCTGCTTGTATTTGCTGGTGATTCAGATCTTTCTATTCTTCATACAACATTAATGATGCTTTTTGCTAAATTGCCTCTCAAACTAAATAATGC
The DNA here is from genome assembly GCA_013399895.1 of Serilophus lunatus. Classification (NCBI taxonomy): domain Eukaryota; kingdom Metazoa; phylum Chordata; class Aves; order Passeriformes; family Eurylaimidae; genus Serilophus; species Serilophus lunatus. The sequence continues at coordinate 432,516 of VXBA01002427.1, forward strand.
TGGGGAAATGAGCAACTTTCATAATTTGATGGTAGCATAGTCAAATACATTAGTCTTCAAATCAGTTATACAGACATTTGAAAAGACAGCTTCATTAGCAGTACAAAGGTTATATAAATAATCATGCAGAAAGGGTTTCCTTGCTGTTCTGTCTAAGGAGTTTCTCTGTATCTCTTTGGTTGCATGATGTAGAATTGCAGAATCACTCATGTCAGGAGGTCCAAGATCTTGCTCAATGCTGCATCAGCATTAAACTCAGGCCATGCTGTCTGGGGGCTGTAAGGTCTCTGAGGATGGAGATTGCACAACCTCCCTGGATTCTGGTGCTACATTATCCTCATAGCAAAACCCTTTACCTCCCACCCTCAGCCCCTTTATCCAGTTAGACACTGCCACAAATGTGTGGTTCCCTCAACCTGTGCCCCATGTACTCTGTTTTATTAATAACCTCCTTATAGTACTGGGGCTCTGCTGTTAAGACCCTGAAGGACCCTGAAGCCTTCTTTCTTCAAGGCTGAACAGATCCTGTTTTCTCCAGCCCCTTATCATCTTGGTTGCCCTTCAGAAGATTTGCTCGAGACTAGCACGCTCTTTCTTGTTTTAGCCAAATAGACTATCAGCCCTCATTTAAACCAGAGTCCCATGCTGACTCACCTTTAGGTAAACATCCCCAGGGACCCCTGGATCCTTGTCTACATATCTAACCAGGCACTCTAGCCTAGCAATATTGGTGGAAAAGGTCCATTCTTCCCAGATACAGTACTTTTCTTTGCTCTTGTTGAATTTTCTGAGGTTCCCCAAGTTATATTTATCTATGTAACAATAGTATGTAGTTTAATGAATTTGTTCTTCATGGTACAGTGTCTTGCAAGCTCTTTTCACAAAAAAATGCATTGAAAGGTCAAAGTCTCAGGAAGTCGTTCAATTCTTTCTGTCTGTTTGGAACAGGATTACAATGCTATTGTGTCATCATGCTGAGACATACCATACATATATTTTCTTTAAATTTAATGCAGTATTTTACATTAACTGTAAGAGTATTTATATTTTTTACAGTGCTGCATATTAAGTATTGTCAGTATGAGGAGATAGAAAAATGTCTTAGTTGATAAGACATTTGCTTGCAAATTAAGAGACTTCTACCTTGTCACAAGTTCCTTTATCTACTTTGACAAGGATTCTGCCCGTATTTCTCACTTCTGTTTTTTTCTTCCCATCAAATTTTCAGGTTATAGTATTCCTCCTGTCGCCTCAAGTGAAGTAATAGAACTATGGCCTCTTCCTGCTTTAAAACTTAAAATAGTATTGACCTTGATTCCCAATTTAATGTTTGTGTTCTTCAATAACTTGCAAGATGAGGTACAGGGTAATCTAGAAAAATAAATAATGGCATTGATTGAGATGGAAGAACATGCCTTTATAAGTCAAGGTTATATTCAAATGCAGAAAACTGACATAAAAATGAGCAATTTCTTTTTCTAGTTGTTGCTGTGGGATAATCTTAAGCAACATTTGGAGAATGTGATTGTTACTGGCAATAAAAACTTCACTTTTTGTAAAGTATGTGCTCTTAAGTCATTGATGCTGAGTACCATCTTTTAGCAGGTTCTACAAATTACACATTTTTTCTCAAATTTCTACTTGACCTCAGCTGTCATTAGCATGTTTTGAAAGGAAGATCTTTCTGCATCTGTTTGCTGTCATTCAAAAGGACAGGAAATCAAGGAAGGGGGAATGAGGAAAATGGAACTGAGTAGATGTTGGGTAGGCAGAAGGATAGAAGGATATAAGTCTTCCTTGTAAGCGGCAGTATCATCCTAGGGGCATTGATGCTCACAGAACTACTCCCTGCTAACATGTAGGATTCTCTGAAAATGGAACTGAGTCCCTTTCTCAGAATACAAGTGCTGTTCTTTTTGAATGAGAAAATCCTACCTACAGTGGCTGTAGTGCTTGGGTTTCTTACTGGATCCTGATTTCTGATTATTTGTTCCTATTTGATCTAAAGGGATTTGGGGGTTTTAATCATTTTATAGGGAACTTGTAAACCCACTCAGGAGGAGAAGAAATGCTTTCAAATGGGCTAGTAAAGGATTAAGGTTTGAATCAAACTTGAGGTCAGGAGTTAATTCAGAAGCCTTAAACACAGTTCCCAATAACCATCACCTACCTGTAATCAAGTGTTGAAGCTGACTTTGGTTTAATGGGTGATCTTTTCCTGAGAGCTTCAAAATGTTGAGTAATTGAGGAGGGTGTGTTGTTTACTCTACCAGCATTATATTGACTCAGCAGTATTTCCCTATTTACACAGTAGGCAATTTCAGTTCATTATCCATAACAAGTGTATGTTTATGTTCTTCCTACTTAGATATTTTTGTACATACTGGTGTTTTCGAATTAAAAGCTTTATTTTTGACAGACTCGAAAATGTGTATAATTTCTTAGGACTTTGGCTCCCCTACTCCTCCTCTGACTCTGCAGATGATTTATTTTTCTAAAGTAAGTGGTCCTCTTTGTGTTGAGAATGGAAGCAAATAACAATATGCATTACCTAAGTAAACAAAAAGTAATCGATTTCATTGTGAGAACTTGGTAAAGGAAAAATAATGCATCTCTGTTCTGTTCCAGCAGATGGGAATTCCAGTTCTGGGTGTTGAGTAAAGCTAATAATACCAATAGGGGGTGTACTTTTTTCTATATTCTGCAATTCCCCATCCCCCATATTGCAGAGATTGTCCTGCTTATAAGAAATTTAAATTATTGTTTACATTCTTGTGTACATGTTCTATTTAATTAACTTTATGCTTTGAACCAAATTCTGGCTTGCAGAAGAAATTGTCTGCTTTCTGAGACAAAATTGTCAAACAGAGTCACTGTTGACAGTAAAAATGGCCAAGAGCAGCCAACTGACTCAAAGCCAAGCTTGCCTTTTCAAGTCCAACAAAGTACTTTGTGTCAAAGGTAAAACGAGCTGATGCGCTGTCTTCTCTTAGCAGTCACTGTTTCCCTTTAGATGTGAATAGGAGGGATCGATTAACATATTTCCCTATTGAGGTGAGAAAGGGACGGCATCTTAATTCTTTTAACATCAGGACCTTAAAATGATGATGTTTAGTACTGTTGATGCATGTGAATGCATAGGCTGAATTTTACAAGGTATCCTAAGAAAATAAAGAGCATGAAAAGTCTGCAAGCAAGGTTTATAGACCTTCAGGTTTTGATTTTTAAATTACTTCTCTAAGGCTTAGCCCAGAAATGTGAAAATACAAGACTGTAAAGAATACTACCTGAAGTCCCAATTTTGTTTGAGTTCAAAATATCACACACAGAGTGAAAGAATAATTGCTATTTGAAGATACCTGTGGAGATTGTGTTTTGAATATGACCAAGGACTCCTCTACTTCTCTGGGATACCTCTCCTCAAAGATTTCAAATACCCTCCGAGTGAGTAAGTTACTTACATTTAAATGAGGTTTTCTGTATTTCAGTTTGCGCAGATTGCTTTCTGTCTTCCTTCTGGATACCACTGAGAAGAGTCTGGCTCCATCCTTTTACTGCCCAACACCACAGATAGACAGGAAGACAGACCTCAGCCTTCTCTTGAAATTCTTTGCTGAACTCTTTCTTGTATCTCTGTACTGTGGATCTTGTACTGGGGAGTGCAGAACCAGACCCAGCACTCCAGGTGTGGCTTTACTAGTGCTGAGACAAGGGGAAGGCTCTTATTCCCCTTGACCTGCTGTCAATGTTGTAGATAATGCAGCCCAGAATCCTTTGCTTCAAGGGCTGCTTTGCTGGCTCATGTTCATCTTCTTGTCCACTAGGACTCCCAAGTCTTCTTCCTTGGATTCTCATGCATTTCATGCACTCTTCTTGTCCATTGGTCTTGCACAGCCATGTATTTCGGAATCAGGCAGAGAGGACCACTGCGTTTAAGAGGCCCAAATCCAGACAGGAACTGTGGGTGCTTAGTGTTGCAGAATGTACCTCACAATTAGCATGATTTCCTTAGAAAAGGTCTGGCTCACCAAAAAAATGCCTCAAAAGGCTGCTGGTGGCAGTTGCTGCCTGATTTTCTTTTTATGCTCTCTTCTGGTTTCTTTTTTGAGAAAATTTATTTATGCTTAAAGTGTGCTAGGGGCACTCCTTTTGGCAACTATTTACTCTTTTTTTCCTCCTCCCCAAGCAGATATTAATAGAGAAGTAATAATAATAAAGATGTTCATGGTTTGTTTTTTTTAGCAGTGACGACATAATAAAAGCCTGTTTCGTTTCAGGGTGTCCTTTTTATTTAATTCTCCCAAAGCATGAAAGTATTTCTCGATTCTCTTTGAACTGGAAGATGACCAGCTTTAGGTTAGTTATATTTCAAAAATGTTCAAAACCTATTCCTGTCTAACATGTATATGTGCTTCACAGGCTATTGTATTTGAAAAAAATTTGTGAAAAGCTCTGATTTTATTTGCATAGATCTTGATTTCTAGATCTACCTACAATTTGCTACCAAAAAAGTGGGAAATTCTGTTGTTTGACATGAATTATGAATTGGCAGGACTTGTGAACGAGACTGTGGGAAACAAAATATTCAGAACAAAAAGAATCCATTAACATGGAAATTGAGGAATAATTATATAAATTCCTTCCATAAAAGTCGCAATATATTTCACTGCTCTTTATTTTATCATGGGGGTACCTCTTTTTGTTTGAGTATGAATTACCTTTTCTGCAGGAGAAAAAGCATAAGTTACTGTTTGTTTGTTTGAAGGAAAAGATAAGAAGGAAATGTGTTGGTTTTATTTTTTTATGTTCTGTTGGAACATGGTTATAGCACTGGAGACAATTGTCTTCTATTTTTCCCTGATTTAATTAATTGGTTGAATTTTTAGAAAACATTATTTTAATGTTTGGTTTTTTAAAACTTTGTGGTTATTATTGTTCCTTAATTTTTATTTCAATACTACATGACACTTCCAAAACTGTTTCTGAATTTTGCCCACAAAATGTCTATAAATGTCATATGAAAAATATGCTCTATATATACACTAGTATATGTATATACTAAGCTGAAGATTTTACAGGAAGTGCAGTAGAATGTTAAAGCTTTCAAGAATAACGAAGAGTTTGGGGCAGTTGCTATTTTGCAGAACACAGTTATCCTCAGGATCAGATCTTTGAAAGAGTAATTAACCTAAACGATTTCTGCTGCACTTTTCCTCAAATGGTCTTTATGCGAAACTTGATTAAGTTAACCTTAAGATTTAAAAACACTTAGTATAACATGAAATTAAGAGTATTTTTGTACTCGACCATAGTAAGTTCTTTACTCAGGCACTTTGTCACAAGGTATCAGGGAGTAGTGTATCACGGTGTGGTTGTGCATGATGTGTGTTTCCACTCTTACCCTTGCTAAAGTAGTGTTAGGCATTATGAGGATGACAGAACATGCTGTTTTCTTAAAGGCTAATGTTTTCTGCATTCAAGCTCTATTTCATTTAGAAATTGACTCCTGTTTTAGCCCTTGAATCATAGGGATAACATGTTCGTTGTCATAGTCCATTTAAAAAAAATGGAAAGAAATCTCATTTTCTGCGTTACTGTAAATAAACCTTCCTTTGTCTTGGGGTTAATGTTATTCCTGAGACCAATTTTAGCATTTAACCAGAATTTTGTATAGATTTCAGTCATCTGATCTTCATTCTTTTAGGGCAGCATGTGTATACATATGATTGTGGCAGTGATTTTAACTTAAGCTGAAAATGATTGGGAATTTGGCACTCAAATTGAGTCTCCTAAAGTGAAATAATGCTTCACACGCTTCTGTGTTACATTCTTTACTGTTCTCTGGTTGTAGCTGACAAGAGGAAAGAAAAGAAAAGAACTGTGTTCTTCTTCACATGGCATTAATTGAAATTCAAGCATATGGTTTCAAAAAGGTAACATCTTGCTGAAAGTTCAAGTTTACTTAGTAATGTAAATGAAAATACTGGTATGAAAAGTGACTGTAAAACTAGAGCTTTGTAAACGATTTCATTATACAAAGTGTATCCAAAAAGGATGGCCCAGATAAAAGGTTGCTTCTGACATTGTATTTTACAAGACTGTATTCTGAACTTGAATGGTGTATTTAGTGTTTTGGTAAATTACATTTCTATTAGTATAGTACAGATATAGTACAGAAAGAACATCTTACTATCTTTATCATGTATCAAGAAAGCAATGTGATTATATACAAGTACTTAAAAATTGACATGGAACTGTTTAGCTTTTGAATATTTTATGGTTCATATTTGACTGGCTACTAGATTATATTACTGCATTTGTAAATATTATTTGATTGGAGGGTATTGTCTGCATAAATCTACAGCTTTCATTAAAGGAACCAAATGGGTGTGTTTTTAATGCAGGCCTACTGCTTTTTAAGGTTAGGTATATTTAAAAAAACCCACACCTACTTTTCTTTGTATATTTCCACTTAATTTTTATTATTTGTATAGCTGACTGGATATCTCATAAACTGGGATTGTGCAACTTGATGAATTTTTCCATTTCCCATTTTATTCCATGTTTATGGTGCTATTTTCATCCTCCATTATGGTAGTCTGATAAAGCACTCTTCCTCCTAAAGAGGCAGTATATAGCTTTAACTTGGGCCATAAATATATACACTGCAGTGCAGGTTTTAGTTTAAGCCTTCATAAAGCATGATCACTGCTGCAGGAGGAGGTAAGACTTGAAATATATAGATGGGGGTAAGGAAATGAAAAAGACAATGGTGAGATGGAAAAAAGGAAATGAGGGGTGGAAAGTTTGCTATTCAATGTTTTAGTTGTTTATCTCTTTTATTCCTTTAACTGGTGTCTTGGAGGTGTGATGACAATATAGTAAATCAATAGTTTTGTGTAGGAAGCAGTTTTCCTCCTTAGATGTGATTTTACGATTTTGTATAGCCTGTGGATTTAACAGACTGCTAAGTCTGAGGGTAAGGAAGACACTGTAAGTTAATGAGAAACAAGTACAAAAATGAGGGCTGTCACGGATGTCCTGATGGTCATAATTGTGAAAATGAAGGGAAGGGACCATGACCCGAGCAGTTACATGTCAAACATATTAAACCATTTTCAATATCTCCTGCTCGTATTTTGCTTGTGTACCTTATTACACATTTTAGTTTGCTGTTTTAGCTACAGGGTATTCCTTAACAAACTCTTCATATAGGTCATGACAAACTGAAAGTGATGAATGAGACAGATGGAGAATGAAAAGCTGAGGTGACAATAAAGCAAAGATCGTAGATCTTGGTTTGGCATCATGTTGATACAGATGCCTATTTTGAAAGCAAGTATAACTTAAATGACTGTAAGTGCATCATTTTTGTATTATGTGTTACTTGTCAAATTGTCTTTAAGCTGTTTCAATAGTTTTGGGAGTGTTTTCTTGCATAATTCCATAAAGAATAAAGTGACCAATTGAATCCTGATTGCCAAAATACAAAAGGAACACGTAATAATCTCAAGAGAATCTTTTCCATATTCATACGACTTTCTCATCTAATGATATGATCAATAGAATATATGAAGCATCAGTCATACCTATATTTTTATAGTACACCTGAATGTGAGGTTCTGGGTGTTCAGTTTTAGCAGGTTGTTTGAATGTATCATTAGATAGTAATTAGCTCTGCAGCTTTCAAAGTGCAACTGATCTGTTCTTCTTGACTAACAGGCTAACAGAGTGTAATGATTCCTATAGAAAAGGACAAACCTACATTTTAATATGCAAAAAATGCTAATTTAGAAGAGCTTGCACAAGTTGTCAAAACCCCCACAATGAAGAGTTAACAGTTCCTGCTCATCTGCAATGAAGTCTATTCTAAAGATTTCATTAAAGAAGGAAGCTACAGATGGCAAATTATGGTAGCTGTGAAATAAGTTTCCTCAAGGGCACTTGGAAACCTTGTAGTTTTCATTTTTTATCAGGGAAAGTGATGGTCAGTGTCAACAAAATTCTGTTTCGTATTTTTTTGCCTTTCTCTACTACTTCCTAGGCTCACTTATGGAATTTTTTGGGGTGTGGAGTGTTTTTTGATGTGGGATTTGTCTTTCTTTTGCACTGCTATGTCCAATAAAATTGGTTGGCTTCCTTAATAGAATTATTATCATTGTACAGCTATTGATATTTCAAAGGAAAATGATTTTCCAAGCTCATTGAGAGTAGATAAAAGATCTAGAGGAAAGGGAAAAAGGTTTTATATTAAAGCTCTATATTTTTATTAGATCAGAAGGCAGGATTTTGCCATTTATTCTTTCTGGAATTGGAGTAGTTTATTTCCCAACAATTTATTTTACTCTGGAATTTTGCCTGTATAGAAATTGTGATATGCTAAAGTAGAAGTATCACTTCCTAGTGTGGTAGTTAGTCAGCAGGATTATAGGAATAGGATGTTCATTTAAATCTATTAGGACTTTATTGAGACCTTAATATATGAATCATACTGTCTCTGTATATAATGCCACAAGGCTTTTAAGATGGATTGTTATTAGTTTAACGTGAAAAGGATCACCAGTTTACAGATCTGCTGCTCTGGAACAGGTTATTTTGATGCTGTGGAGTTGCCGCTGGGAGTACAATACCCAGCTGTGGAAATCTGGGGTTTGTGCTGGAGTCCTGCTTGTGGATGCTAGTAGGCCATGTGTCCAGGTCTTCATATTCATAGTTTAGAATATTTGACTGATTTTTCTTATTAATACTGATTCTCTAGTTTACTCAGTTCTTTCCACCTGGAGCCCTTTTGGAGACATTAATCTGCATACTGAAAATATTTGAGAAGGAAGAAAAAGAGACTTGATTTGGGCTCTTGTGCTTGATGAAGTAAGGTACCTTCTCTATTACAGGACCTGAAGGCAAGAGGACAGTCTTGTTGTGTTTGTGCTAAATATTTCTTTTGAGGACATAAGAATTTTGAAATGAAAGATAATGTTAACTATTAAAATTCACACAGGTTTTTTTTTCCCCTATGTAGTTGCCAGTTGCTGCTGAGGGATTTCCTAATATATATTAGGAAAGGGAAATTTGTGGATTATGTTTGAAACTTGAGTGTAGCAGAAATCTCTATAGAAGTAAGAAAGCAAAGGTTGAGAACACCAATGCATAGAGAGAAACTTATATTTTGAGAGCGTGTTGTGACTTTGACTAACTTAAATAGACCAAAGTCAAAAGGGTTTTGTTAGAAACTCTGTGTTTAAATGAAGGCTTGGATTCATAAAAGGTTAAACTTCATGTTGTCTCAAAAATGAAAAAGTGTTTTATATCTCTTCATCTTTGTTAAAGTTGTGATGTGTTTACTCCTGATACTAATGCAGACAGCTGATAAGTAAGCAGAGAATAATAACTTTGACAAAAGAGTTTACATTGTTTATACTTGTATAGGTAATTTTGTAATGAAGAAGTGAAATAATATAATACAAGTCCACATCAGTGAAAGTGAAAATGTAGAAAATTGTCTTGAGCAAGTATGTTTCTGTGATTATTTTTTTTTGTTAACATTTACAACCGAAACAAGAGAAAATTTGAAGGGAGACTAGAGGCTGTTACACACTTTCAAATTCTTTTCCTAGTTGTAATGGAAATAACAGCCAAAATTGCTTTATGTTGTTTGGATCTACAATCCATTATTGTCTTCAAAAGTCTTAAATTGTGGGAAATAGCTGTAAATTTCAGATATAATTCATTAATTATTAGCCTTTTTGTTTCAAATTTCACCTGGGAGTAGATGGACTGTCTATAGCTTTTCCTTAAATCACTTCAAAGTTCTCGCTGCCCAAAAACTTTGGGAATTTTAAACTCAGCTGGCATGTTACTGGAGAAAGATTCTTTTAGGTTTTTCAGGTGATCTATCAGAAGAAAGGACCAAGCATCATGTGGCATCAGCTCTTGGTGCAATTCCCAGAACAGCCATGGACCCTAAATTTAACATCTGACAACCTTGTGCACGTGAGTTCTGTGAGGCATTTTCTGTGGGTGAAACTAATCTAAAGGTTTCAGGTTAGCTCACAAGTACTAGTTGATTTTTGCACGTTTAAGATTGTAGTATAAATGTACCAAAGAACAAGTCTCCAGTATGGATGAGACTGAAGCTGAGTTGAGGGAATGCTTCCTTAAGAGTTGCTCTAGGTTGGCCAGTATGGTATGCTTCAGTATTTCAGAGATAAGCACTGCAAACATGAGCAAGAGTGAAATTTCCTTCTGTTGGCATATAGAAGGTAGTCATATGTGATTTTGATAGTTTTTAACCACTTTTCAAAGAAAGCACAATGCTTATTCATGTAGAAAGCTTTCCATGTTTCCTTTAAATTTAAATTTGATATAAATTGCATGTTTCGAAAAAGTGACTATATAGATATGTGCGCAAAATCCATAAGTGCTTGCAGTATGTACATGTATGTTGAAAGAAAATACTGAAGGAGTGCATTAATAGTGGTGTGTGGCACAAAATTGCATTTCCAATCCTACCTGTTCATTCATATTGTCACTTTGCAGATGTCTGTTTAGCAAAAAGTAAGCAATCCGTAATTGTCGTGAAAATAATATAGTAGTCTTCTGGGGGTTTAGTGACTCAGAGGAGTGACCTTGCTTTTTTCCATTGTTGTGTTTTAATATAAATGTTATTGACACAATAAGAGCAGTGATTGATGTTATTTCCTAAAATGTACTCTTTCCTAAAAGAGAGGATCCCTTAGCAGTGAGTAACCCTGAAGTCATTTTTGCATCCTCTTCAGCCATCTGTTTTTGGAGCTTAGGAAACAGATTCAGATGCTGTTGTTAACCCTGTGGTAGGAACTTGTCAGTGTTCATAGTTTGGTTTGGAGTGAGTTTGGAAGGGTTTTTTGGGGATTTGTTTGGTTTCCCTCCCCTTAACAGTTATGAAAGAAAAGGTGCTTTCACTGGGAATGGAATATTCTGTGACATGACTGTTGACAGGTCACTACTTTTCCTATTCTCTCTGTAGAAAACCCAAAAAGGCTAATGGATTCACTGCTTGGTCTACGTTAGCTCACCACAGTTATTTCATAAAGCAGACCTCAGTATTACTGATGTTTATATGAAACTAGCATTTTATTAGTATGGTAAATGAGTCAAGAATCAGTAGCTTGTAATAATTTTGAATGAATACTCATTTGCTATATTCCACCCCACTTCCTGAAGAATCACCTTTAAAATGATTATGAAGTTTTTCATAGGCAATTTTATAAAGGTGGGCTGACTTTCAAATTGCAACTTAACGAAGATCTCAGTATTTTCTCTTTCAGTGAGTACTTTTTGATAATTCAATACAAAAAAAAATCTTTTCAGTTACATCTAGCTATCTTAATCAAAATCGGTTTTAAATTCCATTCTAGTTAAATGGCACTGAATGGAAACCTTAGTACTTGTGAAATTTGAATATATTGGAAAATTTTGCTTCTATTTAGCTAACAGCTCTAATCCATCTTTTTGCTTTGATGGAGCACTTTTGGGGTGGGGCATCAGAAATTTTTCTAGTGATGACTCACCTCAAAATGCCATTTAAAAACCTCTAAGGAGTCTCACATTCTTTTTCTCTTAGGATATTTGAACTTTTGCAGCTGTGAAAAACAATAAAAGAACCTATAGAGGAAGCTGATTGAATGAATCAGAAGGGAGCAATAGAGGTCTCTTTCCACCTATTCTGAGTAGACTGAGACTAAACATGCAGTCCAATTTACAAGTCTTTTCTACTGCTTCTATTCTGCTACTTCATTATTTTGTGGTTGGGAGTTACAAATTAGTAGACCCTGCATGGAGGCAAAGATGTCCTTTCCAGTAGTATGAAAAGAAATTGTATTGTTGAGACAAAAAGGTTATGATTACAGCTTAAGTATGTGTCTATTTTTCACTTCAGAAGTCCAGCTTGCCAAAGCCATTAGAATGATAGATGAAAACAAAAGTTGTGTAGAGATGGTTAAACTTTGCATTTAAGTGCTTTAAGTCTGTACTTAATAAGCTGAAGTGCATCTTACTGTAATTAAATGCAGTAAGCTTCTGCTGTTCCTGTCAGCAATCAATACTTTTTCCGACAAATTTAAGAGAGTTTGAGCTACCTGCTACCTGGGTTTTTCAGGTAGGTGTTTATTGCCTTCGTTCTTTATATCCTTCTTTTGCCCTCTAGTTACTCTTGATCTGAACCTGTGTACTTCAAATGCTAAGTTGCTTTTTCTCTCCAGTGAAGGCCCTTCTTATGCTTGGAAGTCTACAGGGTGATACTGCTCTGCTGATCTTTGGCGCTGTGTGGGAGTAGCAATGGCAGGGGAAAAATTTCCTTGTTGTTTTTGTAGCAGGCACTTGACACCTAGAACTGAATCAGATTTTGAAACAGATTAGTTTCTGTTCAGAGATAGTTGACCTTAAAAATGTCACTCTTTATGTGAGTCTAATGTTATCAGTTTTCAGTAGGGAAAAAAATACAAGTTCAAAACTTATTTGGATTTTATTTAGAGAAAACAGATGATTTCTTTTAAACCTTTTGTTATTGTAATGCTGGTACGTGTAGAATTTTCAGACTAAAAGTTATTCTTGTAAAAATTCTAGAATTAAATAATTTCTAAACATACAGGAGGGACAGTAGTTTTAATGCCTGAATTATTATATATATTCATCTTTCAGTAGTCAAAAAAACTCCAAATATTTTAAAAATAGAATTTTATGGGAATATTTTGAGTCAAAGAATGCATGGAAATGTTGGGATATTCTATGAAAAGCAACTTTCTAAAAAAGTTGCTCATTGAATTCTTGATTCAGTCTTTCCACTGGTGGGTGGGAATAGGAGTTCATTCTATAATGAATAGAAGGGATCAATCTTCCACTGAGAATATTGGCCTATCCCAGTTTTAAGGGTTTTGCAAGTTATTTTGTGGCAATACCTACGCCTTTTCTAGATGCATGCATGGCTGCAAAGCTAACACACACTGTCTTTCCAAATGTGTAGTCTGAATAGATACTTTTTTTCTTTTTAAACCCACTAGGATGATCTCAGTTCGTGATTGTCTTAAGTGTAAATTGGTATGTGAATTAAAACCTTGGATTCCATTAACTCCATCTGTTTTAAAAATAAAAGTCATCATATAGAAAGCTCCTAAATCTGGAGCCTAAAGAGATGAAACACCATCAAAAAAATAGAGTTATCTGTTACTAGAAAACTGAAAATACAGCGGCATCCATCTTCTAGTAGGCAGACACCTGTTCATTCACACATATGCCATCATAACTCTTCAAGAATACTGGTTCTAGTTATACAGTGTTGTGGGTTTTGGGGGGTTTTTGTTTGTTTTTGAAACAGACTAAAATAAGTGGTTCTATACTATTCAAGATACTTTTTGGTGAGTTTTTAATAGCATGACCTATTAGGTATGCTCAGTTTGCATCCAGTGAAAATGGGATGATTCATTTCTTTTTGAAAACTGAATGAGAAATGTGTTTTTTGCATTCCGTGGAGTGCATCAGAAGTACGATTCTCTGTCCACTTCATGTAAAATGTATCAAGGAAATTTCTGCTCCAGTATAGGGAACCTATTCTGCATTAGCAGAGCACTTTTTGGCCCAATGCCAAATCAGATTTTAAGTAACATCTCAAGGGTAAAGCTTCATTAAAATGGAAGGGTTAAACCATCAAATCTTCATTCAAATTATGTAAGCCTCTATGACACTTTGGTTAACTGGATCAAATTCTTGTCAGAGGCTACCTTTCTGTCCTTCATTCTATATATGTATTAACATCAGGGAGTCACATTCTGGAAACACAGAACTGTGTCTCATTCCTATATCACAGAAGGGATGAAAACATGATAAAGTTATTCTTCTTGTTATAGCCTTCATTTATATTCAAGAATTTGAAGTTGTGTTTGGACTGCAGGTTGGAGCAGGATAACAGAAGAGGGTTTTTGTGAATGTACTTTTAGAGATAGAGAGAAATGCAGGCCTTCAAGTTTTGATGTTTGTTTTTTTTTTTTATTTAGGTTTGGTGGGGTATTTTTAGGGGTATTTTTGGGTTGGTTTTTGTTTTAATAAAAAGTAATTTTCAAAAGGTTTGATTGTTACTCATTGGCCACTCTTGTGGTTATATTGATACATCCAGCATTCTGGTATGATAAATTTATTCTAAAAAGTTGCTAAACTAATTAGGGAGAAAATCATGCACTCTCCAGTACAAAATCATGATGGAGTATCTTATTTTAATGGTGGTTTTGGCACTCTCAGTGGGGTAAGTATAGGCTTGTATTTTTTTGCTGGTGAAAATTACTTGAATGCTCTGTGTACATGAGAAAGTATTATTTGGGTTGTTTTTGAAACACAGCTGAAGATGTTACAAGTCTCTGGTTCTGTATTTTTGATAATAAACCCCTTACAATAATGTTTGATTTGCACTTTTTCCCATCACAGTTTTGTAACTAATGAAATTAGACTTTATCACAATTTTTTTTGTGGAAATTCGTGTTATGTGAGTGTGGAGAAAACTGATAACCTACAAGCTGGGATCTGCCTAACCACTTTTGAAGGTACTGCTAATAAAAAACCCATATCACACCATTGTTAAAGCAGCAGGTGAAAACCTGTGTGAAAATTTAGTCTTTACTTTGAACACTGATGTTTGCTTCAACACAAAATAAGGTAACATTAAGGGCATATCCTTGTGGGGTGCCTGCTGATTTCAGCAAAAATGCTAAGAGAAGTGTAATACCACATTCTTCTGCACTGAAATGGTGCTTCTTACTCTGCTTGGCTACTAATGTAGTCAGTGAAAGCTGCAGAGCAGATTTCTCCAAGCTTATGTTTCTAGTACTTGAGTTAACTGGGAGGATGCATGTTATGGTATACACATAATTAAAATATTGTAGCCATTTTATAAATGCTTTTTTCCAACTGTGAATCTGAGGATACTGGAGCATGTGTCTAGTCTTTCATTTAAGGATATTGGTGATGTTTATACTTCCAGCACAAGCTGTTCAAGTGTTGCATATTATCTACATTTGAAAAATGGCCACAGAACCTAGAAGTGATAGGATTATCATTGCTGAAGATATATTCTAGGATATATGTAGAGAGAGCAAGGTTCAGTGAAAAATGCTAGTCCTTTTTCTCAGTAGAAATAATATTTTGGAAAACAACAGCAGCAGCATGAGGGGAATTTGATGATTTGATAAAATGCCAGTCCAGGATGGAAAAAGTGATTTGAGTCTTGCATTCCATGTAAGCATCTATGACATATGTATTTTCAAAACATATGTAAATGTATTTTGAATGACTAGGCAACGGAATTTGGCAATAGTGAGAAAGAAATAAGGAAAAATTGACTTCCTCTGGTTTCTCTTTTCTTGCAACAAAGTATGTGCACACAGTGAGCATGGTTTTTTTCTGGGTTATTTATATATCTAATTGTATGAAAGAACTGATATTTATGAACATGTCTGTATTAATAAGTGAACCATAAAAAAATGCTGTTTTAAAGAGGCTAATCTTACAAAATTGGCTAATCTTGCAAATCTTACAATATTGAGTGTTAAAGCTGTTGGCTGTTTCATCTACAGGTGGATAGAATTCCTTTTTCTTTAGCTCAGTAATCCAGGACCCTTTTTTTTCCCCCTATCTTTTAAAGGCTTTGGTGTGACTGTTTAGGGTTTTTTGGTTTAGTTTGGGGTTTTTGGTAATTTTTTTTTGTTGTTGTTGTTGTTTGGCAGGTTTTGTTGAGTTTTTTTTTTGGTTTGAAGTTTACCTGTAGTTCAGAAAAGGCTGCATAATACTGGGAATGGCTTCTAAAATTATCTTTGTTTAACCTTGCTGGAGAGCAGTTTACCTTTGCATGCAAACTGTATTCTCCTTATCCTTTCTGCAATTCTTTTCTCTTCTGTTACCCAAAATGAATACCAGTGAAACTGTGGTGACTGACAACAGTTCCTCAGTACAGGATGCAATATTGGTTTGCTTTTAAATAGGAAGTTAGAAGTAAACTTTTAAAGAATCTCTGCTATTTATACATATTATTTCTGTTGCTTAAAAAAATATATCTCAAATTATAAATGTAACCAATGAAATAATGAATTGTAATCGACATGAAATTAGAGTTGAATTAATTTAGCTGCACAGCAAAAAAATAAGTAGAGTTGTCCAAGAGATGGCAAGGAATCTCTTCATGCTGGAAAGACAGACAATGTAATAAATAGCCAGGTAGAAGATAAAAAGATAAGCTGCCGAGATCCAAAATAAAAAGGTGTTAATGGAGTTTGGACAGAATTTCAAATTTGAAAAATATGCTGATAGTTTGCAGGTGTGCAGAGAATGTGGGGACTTGAAAAGTAGGATGAGCTAGAATGAAATCAAAAGAGAAATCCTTGTGAAATACAATGTAGCCACTCAGTTTTAGGAATATGAAATAGTTTTGTAAATGAAAAAATTCATTCTGATAGCTAGCGTCATTTCTGAAACAAATATCTACATGTATCAAATTAGAGGTCTGTTGTGGAAGCCACAACTCTACTGTATTAAGGGAAAAGCAGGTGCAGGGAAACATTTTTGCTTCCTACAGTGACAATATCTTGATCAATCACAATGCCTCTTTTCCTTGAGGAAATAGTACTTGGGACTATTTAGAGAAAAATAACTAAATACAATACTTAAGAGAAAAATACGAACAAGATGTGTGTAACATGTCAAGATATTGATAATTATCTTTCAATATTTATAGTAAGAATGGTTGCTCTTGACTAAGGTTGAAATCAGGAGATAGAGAAACATTTTGAGGCAATAGTACATCTTGTATTTTCTTGTGGAATTCTGAATTTTGGCTAAATCTTATGAGACCTGAAAGTGAGAGACCTATGGAATGTTTGTAAGCAAACGTTTCCTCCCCATCTTCAAATGCATGTGTGTTCTTTTCTTTTTTTCTGGAAGATACTTTCGAGCTAAGTAGAATTCACACATAGATAATACAAGTGAGCATGCAGCTGCATGTGTTTGTTCTGTGTTTGCTGAGACATTGATTATAAACACATGAGCACGTGTGGATTTTTTCATATGGGAGTGTATGTGGCTTTTTTTTCTCTATTTTTTTTTCCTCTGTTTAAGCTCAGTGTAGTTGAGGACAATTTGACACCTTCATTTGAGATACAGAAATTTCAGTGGAAATTGCAACCACTTCTAAAATCCCTCTTTATACCTCTGTGGAACCACAGAAAGGGATGGGACAAAAGGACTTTCAAATTCATGCATTGCTTCATGCCACACCACTAGAGTTGTATTTGGTCATATATGTCCAAATATTCTCTTTGTTTTTTAGGGTCAGCAGTTGTAATCTTGCTTTTGACAACAATGCTTATGATATCCTTTTTGCTAAATCTGTATCCCACTGTAAAGGTGAGGTGAGGGTATGTGAAAGGATGCTTGATCATACATGAATTCTAACTTAGGTTTGGACCAGTCTTGATAGCAATCCTCAGACTGCAATTATGAAAGTGGACTTAGCTGACAAACTAGTGGGGTAGTTTCTGCCAGCTGAGTTTCCTTAGGCAATAAGCCATTTTTTTGAGTAAATGCTATCCAGCAAAAATCATTTCATGTATTTGGTATATTTTTTTTTTTATATTACACAAAAAATCCTAAACCGCATTGTCATGCCATCTGTCAGAAGCTTTTTCAGTAGATAACTGAAATTTGGTTCTTCTGGTCTGGAAATATAATTGAACATAAATAACTGGAAAATGCTGCTTCCAGTACTAGACATTGTGGCTATACACACTGAAGTTTTCATTATTTCTCTGTGTTACAGTTCTGAGAGAAGGAAACTGACTAAGGGTGTCTGAAACAGTCTTAAGAATATAAGATATTCTTTTACTACAAGAATACTTTTTGAGATACTGTTTTTCACATGGATAAGTACGCCTTGTGCTGGAAGATAAGACTTTTCCTATCTCCTCTGAGTACTTATTTCTAGTACCAAAGGAAGAATGACAGGCTTCAGGATCAGTACAGACTAACAAAGGCAGACTGTATCCCTTTGCATGGTTGTTTTCCACCTACAATGAAAAAAACAAACAAGCAAAAAGCGTGGTTACATTATCTGAGTATTGTTCAGTGTGGAGAAATTCTTGATGAAAACAGGGTTCTCTGATGCAATCCTAGTTAAGTACAGCAGAAGTGTGAAATCCAATCTCTCCCTGCATTGTTGAAATCACCTCTGATCATTAATGAAATAATTGGTTAAATCCTCTCCTGTGAGGAAAGGCTGGGAGAATTGAGCTTGTACAGATTAGAGAAGAAAAGGGTCTGTGAAGACCTTGGAACTGTCTTTTGGAACTTGAAGGGAGTCTATAAAAGAGGTAGGGAAAGGCCTATTGTGATAGGGTAAGAGGTGGTGGTTTTAAACAGAAGGGGAGTTGAGTTAGATTAGATGTAAGAGAGAAGTTTTTGCAATGAGGGTAGTAAAACGCTGGAGCAGGATGCACAGAGAGGTGATGAATGCCTCATCCCTGGAAACATTCAGGGTCAAAGGGGACAGGACTCTAAGCATCCTGATCTAATTGAAAATTGTCTTACTCATTGCTGGACAGTTGGACTGGCTGATCCTTTCTAACCTCTAAACTGTTCTATGAAATAAAATAAGGGGGACCTTCTTTGCTGACATCAGCCAGCATTTCCCAAGAAGTATTTAAGATTCACTAACAGTCTCTTCCAGGCTTATTCCTATTATTTTTTTTCTGTCGCTTCTTCATTTTGTTATCCTTCTCTTCTTAGATTTATTTTTTTTCCTTTCTCATATGCTTTCACATACACTTCATGCTTTAGGTCTCTGGGCAGTTTTACATTCGCCTTAAGCTTGTGATACCAGTTGCCTAGCTCTGCATGGCCTTAGAGTTATTGCTGTCTTAGTAGTTGTTAGAGCTCTACAGAGTCTCAGGCATTTCCTCCAGTGGTGCGTCTTAGTACTATTTTATGTCGTGTGAAGGTTATTCTTCTGTTATGGTACACAATATCAGGCTTTTGGTTCTTTGAACTTTTT
The DNA here is from genome assembly GCA_013399895.1 of Serilophus lunatus. Lineage (NCBI taxonomy): Eukaryota > Metazoa > Chordata > Aves > Passeriformes > Eurylaimidae > Serilophus > Serilophus lunatus. Next base: position 451,576 of record VXBA01002427.1, read on the forward strand.
TCAGTCCTTGTTTGTAGTGGATATCTTTCCTGGTACACTGCTGGTACACAGTGCCAGTGCAACTTGATAATTTCAAGCAAGGAATTAGAAATAGTTAAAATAATAGGGAGCAGTATCTTCCCTGTACATTATTATCTTTTTTTTAAAATTATTTTTCCTTTTTTTGCTTATTCTGTGAAAACACACAAATTGTTCTGCTATAGGCTCTATATTTAACCATATAGTCTGTATCTATATAGTCTATCCAGGAACCCTGGTATTAATAGGATGAGTCCTAATCATCTCATACAAAATGGTTGTTTTGGACAGAAATGAACCTTGGAAAAAAAATAACGGCTCAATTCTAGCTAGTGTCTGAGTAATGATTTTTCAGTAATCTATTGAACTACTAATACAGTAGCACTAGTGAGAAGTAAAATGTGACAAATGTAGTGTCTTGCAGCAGTACACTCTTTAAACAAGAATATTTTTGATTTTCACAGAGACATCACCATTGATTTCTTGTTTCTCATAGTACCAAAACCGTATTATATGCAAATACGCTTACACAAAAGACAACAGTCTAAAGCAGGAAGAATTCAAATGCTAAGGCCTGGTTAAAAAAAATGAAAAATTGTTTTACTTGCACATGCTCTACCGTGCTACCCCTTGCATTAGTAGTTTACCTGGGGTTTGTGGCTGTGTTGGTGGTGTGTTTTTTTGAGGTAGACTAGTTATAATGGCAAAGTTAACTATTGCTTATGGGAATCATACCTGTGAAGGAGGGGAAATTACTATAACTAGCTATGTGAATAGTCATCCTCTGTTACTAGCTACCTGTATTGTATGATTCACAGGTTTGAATTCTAATGTAGTTGAAAAGGATTCATGATGTTAACACACCAAGCTTGAATATGAATGGGTCACTCCATCTGTACAATGTGGAGTTAGGCATGAATAGAAGTGAGTCACTCATACAAATATATAATTGTCCCAAATAGGTGTCTGTGTACAGTTATGCTCGCCTGCTTCCCGCCTCTTAAATTTCCTGAAAAAAAAGCATTTTGTTAATTTGATGACTAACCTACAAACTAAGTATTGTCAGTGTTTTATTGAGCTGTTTTCAGTGAAGGATAGGGTATTATGCTTAGTGCTTTGTCATGTAATGAAAGAATGATGGCTGCATGCAGTGAGGTATATAAAGGATTCTTACTGGCAACAATAGCAGCCAAACAGAGAATGAGGAGTTTTGTGTTTGTTCTTTCTACATAACATTAATTCTGGAAGTGAACATCTACTCAGGATTTCCTGCAGCTGCAGTGCTCTCTGAGGAATAAATAAAAGCAGCATGTGAATAATTGCCTTCCTTCTCTCCACCTGGCTATTCCTATTCTATTTGTTGGTTTTGCTGCTGAAACAATTATTTTATCAGAAAAGCTCAGAAGACACCAAAATGGGTTAATACTTTAAACATCTTAGCTTTCTCTAAGTTTGATTATCCTGTTTCATGACCCTGATTTGTGGCAGGAACTGTTAGTGCTTATGTTAGTACACTTCACCCTTGATGCTAACTTGGTCTAAAGGACACTTAAAAAATAAATGTCAAGGGGAGGAGATTCTGATTTACTACAGTGTCTTTGTAAAATCCACAATGGGATGTGTACAGAATAGAATGTGAGAATGTGTGATGATATACAAGGTAGAACTATAAAAATAGAATGATAGTCATGGTGTAGAAGCCTTTTATTTACCTTCATTCAATGGTAACTGGTCTGTGCCATGGTAATAAAAAGAAAAACAATGAGTTAAGAGTGAGTTTCAGCTCATTGGAAGAATACTTCAAAACTCATGGATCTGTTATTAGAAGGGCTGCATCCCTTACATTCCTCTTGCATTTGTTTGCTGTTCACCTCTTCATGGTGTGGACCCTATGCATTCAATTCTCTATTAGGGGACTCCCCCTAAAAATAAGAAAAAATCATTTTAATTGCACTTTGTATAATGCTGTGTTAGTCAAGTGATACAGTATGACAGTAAATTTTGTCAAAATGGCTAATAATAATAAATATTTTACATTGAGGGGAAAAATGACCAAGGCTAGATAAGAGTATTTTTGTTTTCTGGCAGAAATCAGCCTTTTCCATCCCCAAAGTTGTTAGAATTAGTGAGTCATAGACTATTATTTTTGAAGCCTGCTGAAATCCTGCTGCATGTGGTTTCCGATTTTTTTTTTTTTTAAATTACTTTATATATACTATAGGCTCCCTAAAATCACTTTACTTTTATAAAGAAAATGAATTCCAATGTTTTCTTTGTGTCCTGAATTTGATCTCACTGACGATTTTGTAGAATTTTCAGGGAGAGTTGAATTATTTTGGAAGCTTTTTTCCATTGTGGATTCGTCCAGACACCTTTATTGGCAAGCTAAAAACACTAAAAGCAATTTTTTAATTCATGCTTTCTGTAACTACTGGTTCTTCTTGGATATCTTTCATCAAAGCACAAAGTTCTCAAAGCAATTTTCGAGTCAATGTAATTCCTTCCAACCCTCAACTTCTTTCACTTTTATTAACTGGTAGGGCCCATGGCCAAAATGGCTAAAGATCTTGCTAGAATCCCATCCACTGGCACTTACTATAAATAATACAAACTGACAGAAAGTCAAGTTTACTTGACTTATTTTTGTGCTGCTACATTCTTTAGCAATAGTAGTCATGTAGCATAAATGACATGTGGAAGTTCTGGTAAGAAGCCTAGTTTTTTCCTTGGCTTTGTACTTCAGACAAAGATAAGGAGCTGAAACGATTTTACAGATACTTATTTTACATTAACATTTCTTTCTTTTGATTGAAGTGTTTCTGATGGGATAATTTCTGTATTATTAATTGATACTGGTTTGCTTGGTTACTTGTGGATGGATGCTGGACAGGGCAAATGGAAGTGCATTACAATGAAAGCTGAGTTCTGCAGAAAGATAAATATGGAAGCTCTTTGTGGGGAAGAACCTAGAGCAGCTTGGTCTTTGAGACACGGCTAAGAAACCATCAGTGGTTCAGAAAGGGCTTAGGGGCTGATTTTCTACTATAGCATGTGTGCAAAACTGCAGATTGTTCCATGTGAGGGCTGAGGGCTTTTCAAGCAGTGGAAAGATAGATTTTTTTATATTCAGCACTCCTTAGAATTATTTGGAATCTCAGAAAGGTATATCTTTTGGTGTGAAATTTATAGTGGAAGCTGTGACCTTCCTTGTCCTATCCCCCACCTGGGAGGAGAACACTGCAGAAAATGAACTCTACCCCAACCAAAAGCAGCATAGTTGTTCGTGTGGTTGAGCCAGGAGAGTTCTGACAGTCCAACTGAAAGAGCAACTTGTGTGTTTAAGCCTAAGGGAACTTAAATCTCAGTCTTATTGTTGATGATCTGGAAGAGCAATAGCAGCAAAGCAGCTTGCCATCTTGGCAATGAAAAAACTTGACACATGAGTTGAAAAGCTCTTAGACATCAATATTGTACTTGACTCCATGCTTCAGGTTTTTTTGGCAGTAATTGATTGTGTCATTTGCATGTAAAGGGTTCTTAGTGTGGGAGTCAGTAGTTCTCTCGCAGACGCAGGAGAAAGCTGGTTTTCCTCAAATTGTATTTAGCATGAGTGTATTCAAAGGCATGGTTTTAGTCACATCATTGAAACCATTTCATATAAGATTTTAAGCTACCTGTAAGAAGTCTATTTTCTCACCTTCTACTGAAAGTGAATGAAAGTGGTACCATTTTCAGTACTCAGGCCAGTCCTACGGTTGTGGTGGCATTTCAGGTTGTTGTCTAAGTGCTCAGATTTGCTGCTATTGGCTCTCATGGCTTTATTTCTCTATTCAGGTGTCTGTGGTGGAATTGAAATATACATTTCTAATATATCTCTTCAAAGCTGACAAGTGCCTGAACAGAATTACCTCTCTGATGTCAAAGTGGCAGGAAGAAGCAAGAGGGAAATAAAACAAAGTGATTTGAACACTATCTGCCCAGGTGCTTTTTAGTAAGAAGAAATTGAGGCTCTCTGCCACAGCTGAGCAAGCCTCAATAATGGAGAAGTGCTAAATGTTATCAAACATTTTAATGGTCTTCAAGCCTCCCAAACCTGTGAAAGCAATCTTCTAAGATAATGAAGAATGCTTTTTACTAGGTACTCTGTATAATTTTCTTCCTATCAGCCTTAAACTGTGGGAAGTGTCAGCCTTTCTTAGTGTTGTATTTAGCATTGTCAAGCACGATCATAAAACTGTAAAGATTAAGATGATCATTATTTGAACTTATATCGACTATAGAATCTCAAGATTAAGTTTGGGTATCTAGTATAATAATGGACACCAAAAATTTCTCTAGAGCTTAATCTCAGCACAGAAAAATTTAGTAAGCCATGTCATCCTTCGTAGTTTATTTTCAGTAAAGAAAGTCCTGCTAGTCTGAGACAAACTGAAGTAGATAAGCCAAAGGCACTTGCCTGTCTGTAGAAATTGGAAAGAAGTGACTGAGAAGTTGATGCACATTAAGTGAATATATGCTAATTCTACACAGGGGATGTTGACATGGCTCTGCCTCATTACACACGCGTAGCTTTTCTTTAGTGGCTGGCTTTTAGTTTACTTGTTAACCTAATTCCCTTACTCACAAAAAAAAAATAGAAAGAAAAAAATGTTCACATTTTAAAGTGGATGTTTTAGTGCAGTGCTTGTACCTGTCACCAATGCTTTTACACTCTTAGACTTTGAGGTTTTTGTTATTACTGTGGGTTTTTCTTTTCCTATTATATGAAGCATAAATGTTAAATGCTGCTTAGATGTTATTAGTTTGCAGTGGCAATGTTCAAGTATGTTGCCATTAACAGTTTATTTTCTCAACCTACTATTTCCTTATTTTTTTTGGAGAGGAAAGTTAGATGGTAAATTGGTGGTGAATATTCTCCTGAATAAGCACGGAACACCTGTCAACATATCAAATATAATTGAGTCTGCAAATACAGAAAAAACATAGGTTCGCTTCGTAGCATGTTTGTAGTAGTGTGGTGACAACTAAGGGGAGAGACATCCTGAATATATATATTGCAGTTGTTGCAGTTGATTGATGCATGCTCCAGACACCAAGTTTCAGTGACCTCAGGGCTCATTCTAGACATCTACTTGAGTCTAATTTTGGGATGTGGGTTTGTTTGTTTGCTTTTCTGTTTTGTTTTTCTTGGTAACTGTGCTCTTAGTGTAAATTTCTTTACTATGAAAAAAGTTTCCATATTCTGCAAGGGTATCACAATAGGGTAACAGTGATTAGCATGGTTAGAGCATGATGGTAATTAATGCCAAGGTGGCAGGTTCAGTCCTAGTATAGGCTATTTGCTTAAGAGTTGGATCCTTGTGGGTCCCTTCTAACGGGAGTATTCTGTGATCTGTAAGATTCTGAGAACTGTCAACAGTACTAGTGTGACTTATTTTCCTAGGAATGAAATTCGAAGACTAAGAAAAAAAAAAGAGAAGACTTAAGAAAATGAAATATGTAGTTTTAGTTTTTGCTTTGGTTTCCGAGCACATTTTCTGCTTTGTGGCAAAAAGCGTATGTGTGTGTGTAAGCATGTGCGCTGCTGTGTAGGCATATATTTGTATATATAAATCAGTTAAGTGTATATCTAAACCAAAACTGTTTTATTGCTTGATTATGGGCCTTTAGCCAAATCCTGCTGGTTAAGGAATGGGTAAAAATGTAATCTGAATAGGTGATTTCTGCTACTCACAAGAGTAAGTGATAAGTTTAGGTGCATTGTAGGATACCTGTTTAGAAAACAATTAGTCCCTTTATTGGATAATAGAATTGATTCTTACCTCTCACTTAACTGAGATAAAATCATGCTTTACTTCAGTTAGTCTGTTCTGGCATCCAGGCCTCAAATTCCAGGGGAAAACAGTAAGGCCAGTAATATCTACCTCAAATACAGCTATAGATAATTGGTTAATTTAGTTGGTTTAAAAATCATTAAAATGTATTATTCCTCATTATTATTAAAGGAAGTATCAGACAGTATACCTAGCATCAAAGATTTAGGGACTTTTGAGATGAGTGCATGAGAGGCACTTCTGAATAGTCTTACAAAACACTATGTCATTGCTATTCCTCTTGCAATATTTGGATTCTGCTTTCAATGTGCAGATCATTAGTAAACTGTGAATTAATCAAGTAATAAAAGCCCAATTAAATGGCTCATTCCACTCCTGGGCTTATAGAGGATGTCTAAGTCTGGCTGTTAAATAGAACCTGCACTGCATAGTGTTTAGTGAGTGAAATCTTCATGTGCAGACTACAATTACTGAAAACTAGAGATGTGTTGTCTGATTGTGGGAAACAAATACAAGCTCATTTCACTTCCTTTTTTTTTTTTTCATTAAATATAATTGCAAAACAATCTGTAGTTTTAGGACTTTCCACTGTGTGAAAGAGGCAAAAAGAGCAATAAAATCAGGAAGCATACAGTTGTCCATAGTTAATAAGGTTGCCCCTTCCTTCTGCCTTTTTTATTAAAACTGTGTCTTCTTTTTCCTCTTCTACCTTCTAGACCGTTCCAGTCTACATCTGAATAAGTAATTGAGTATTAATCTGTGTGCATTGAGAATGCTGTCTCTCATGCTATAAAGAACAAAGGAAGATACTGAAAGAAGTGACTATTAACTCAGGTCTTTGGGTGAAAAGAATGATTTTTGTGATGTGAATCGGAAGTAGTTCTTGAAGTATGACAGGGCTGAGATGGATTGCTTTAGTTTGGGGGAGCAGAAGTGTTGTACATTTAGGGTTCCTAAGATGAAGGGAGAATTCAAGCATAAAAGAAGGAAATATACATAACTGATGTCTGTGTACATGAAAATGTGACAGCAGAACTAAAAATGAAGCAATTACCTCAAAGACTTGACTGAATATGTGAATTCTGGATGTTAGACACTGTTCAGGAGAAGGCAAAAGTTTTACTATCTGTGACTGACTCCCTGTGGAAGAGTTAGAATGAAATAGATCATCTTTGAAAATAAATTTTTCCAGAATGCCTTTGCTAGCATGATGGAATTCCTAACAATTCTTTGAGACTCTTTAATTTTTTTATTCCAAAGATAGGACCAACAGTGATAGTTGTCACCTTATTTTCTTTGATTATATTCAAGAAATCTGTCCAACATTAACAACTCCACCTGGTTTTCCAAGCAACCAGCCTAATCTCCCCTACAACTTTTGTTATTACAAACCACAAAGATATATAAAGGAATTACAAGGCAAGAGATAACTTCAGCCTGTTTAGCAGAAGAACATTAGCATTGTCTGAGGTGAGACCCAGGCCAGAGAGTTTTAGCAACTTTAGAAAGTTATTTATGGATCATGTAAATGCCTGTTTTTCTTTTTTCTGTTGTTGGTTTTTGTTTTTTTTTTGGGGGGGGGGGTTGTTGGTTTTTATTTTCTTGTTGAAAGTACATCCTTTTTATTCTTTTGCAGATAGTACTAGACACTAAAAGTCAAACCTGGCTTTTTAACTCTAACTGTTGCACTTAGAGGATTGCGTTTTCACGCTCTGAGTGGCCATTAAATGTAATTGCTTTTCCTGGACTCTCTTTCGTGATGTGAATCCTTGCAGTTCTAACTAGTCACCTTGTTGTAATGACCATCCTTGAAGCTGTATCCCTTGACATGATACCTAATAACCAGATGATTTTTATTCGTGCACAACTGCTGTCTCAAGGTATGCATAAAAACCAATGATAGCAGCAGGGGAGAATTATTTATACCGACAATGGAAAATCATTGATTCCTCGATGTTCAGTGGTGCTTAGATAAACATCCTGTTTGTTATAGATGGGTAGCAAGAGGCATTAAGATTCCGAGCAGAGGTTGCTAATCAAAAAAATGTGTCTGTAGAGCAAGCAATGGAACTATGCGACTATGTCTTAGTATGTCTTGCAGTAGGGCTGCTATGGACAAGGTTTTTCTGAAATGTTATGTAAAATAGAAATTACGTGACATTAAGACAAGAATGGTAATAACTTCTTAAGCAGGCAAGCAACTCCTACTACAGACTCCTATACAGAATCACTGTTCAGCTTTTTAAAATATTTACTTTGAGTGTTTGAGATCCGGATGATACAGGCATGTCCATCTGTTTGAGAACTTGAAAAATAAAATTAGTGGATGAACTATCAATCTATTTTTATCTATTCATTAAAAAAAGTTAAATGCGGAAAATCTGATTGATCAGATTTTCTGTTTTCTAAGCATTTCATAAGTTCTTACTAATGTACCTATTGAGTAATTTGAAGCCAAATGGGAGAGTGTTAGGACACAGTTTTCTAGAATCATCTGGAAATAAGGGGGTTTTAGGCTGGGGTCAAATAGAGATTTGTAACTTGATTGCAATATTTTATGCCTAAATTGGTTAGTCTCTGTATTTTCTCCTTACAAATTTGTTCTGTTTCAGCATACGTTTAAAAAATACTCTCACTCTTTCACTACTGGATGCAACCAACCTCACATAGGGGGAAGTCTAGTCTGGGATTGGGGAATGGGCAAGTCGGGGTTCAGAGACATTTAAGAAAAACTCAGTGGGGGTGGATAAAATATGATGTGTAGATATCACTGAAACAGGAGAAATTAAGGCACCCAGTGACTGAAAGGAGGAGCAGGATGAATCAGCCTTTTCTGAAGACAGAAGAAGAAATTATAGAAGAGTCTAGTCTGTAAAAGAGATTGTAGAGATTGCTTTGATTAAAAGAGGATCTGGAGAATTCTCTGTTCACAACTTTTTCATAGAGTTAAATAGGATTTATATTATTCATCAATGATGGTGTTACAGTTAAACCACAAGGGTGTTTTCTGTAGTTCTTTTCTCATCATTAGTAATTAGACTGATATTTGCCTGTCAATGTAACTCATCTCCTCACTAATTAGCACTCTGGTGTGATTTGTTAACTGTAGCTGAACAAGTAGAGCTGTATGTGAGTCATCCCAAAATGCAACTCAGAAAGCAGATCTACATCATAGTTGTTAATCTGGTGGCAGAAGAAACAGTTTAGTTCAGAAAGGAAAGGTTTTAGTGGCTAAGACTCCAGGAGGTCAGTCTGCTTTAATGGAAATCAGAAGTAAGGCTTTACTGATTTCAATTCTTTAACTTTTGAAAATCTATCGAGCATTTAGAAGTCTTAACGTAGACATTATGATTTTTTTTCTTTTACCAGTAATTGCCTATAGAAATGGCTTTCCAGTAGGACTACCTGTTTTAAGTGTGCACTATGTTAATATGCATATTCATGGGATATCAGAGTAATTGGAGGAAGGTCTGGTCAGTTTCTATTCCGGTTTGAACATTCCTTGAGATACAGAAATTTCATTGTTGCGTATTTGCAATTCAATTTATGACAAGCCTATACTGCTTCCTCCGGCAAACTATTCGTTACCCATTTTTTTCCCCCATGCTTAGAATTTCCTTCAGAATAAACAGTCTTTGGAGACAACTTCTGTGAGAGTTGAGATGCGCATGATTTGCTATGTTGGTGCATGTGCTACCCTATTATATATTGCTGTGTTCTTTGATGAGAGGTCGGAGAACACAGATGTGGTAATGGATTGTTGGAGATAGAAGGGGGAATAACAGTGGAGATAAACAAACATCAAAAATTGTACTTAACTGTAAACTTTTCAGCTTCTTAATTGTTGAGATCTTAGCCTCTTACCCTTTGGGAGTAAGTGTTTTTACTAGTTATCCAGTTGTCACAAAATGTTCTGACTTTTGACATATCTGAGCATGCAGCAAAGCCTGTAAAGTCCAGTTGCCAGGCTAAAAAAAAAAGTGCAAGGAATCTTGTTTTTATCTCACACCATGATCTGTGCCCATAATACTATTTTCCTGCTTCTACAGAAGACAAATGTGACTTTTAAATTTTCAAGCAGTAGGTATTTCAAAACTAAAAAGCTTTTTAGCAGCAACAATTAGCCTTTTTCTGGATAACAAGAAAATTTTCATGTTAGCCGTTGTTTCAGAAGGCTTCTGACTAGAAAGGAATTAGGTAGTTGATGTTATCTGTGTCATTAAACAGGATTCTGAAAATGAGAGGTCTAAGGGGATGCTGATTTGAACATAGAAGATTGATGAATTTCATCTACAATGTAGAACCCTTGCCCTGTGTAACCCTAATTTCTGTTCTTCCACTTGAATCAAGATGGGAGGAATTTTTGCAATACAAATAGAAGTAGTAGTGCAGCATTTTGGGCAGAAAAGGGGTATTTTCCTTGAACCTGTGGCCAAATTTCTCAGAGTATACTAGTGGAACTGGGCAATAAGTGAATGCAAAATGACTTATGCTGTTAAAAACATGCATTTTTTTTAAAAACAAAGAAGGAAAATAATTCCTATTAAATGGATTCAGTAAATTGTTCATCCCAAATGCTTTCTATTATTTCTGTGTTGTTTATTTATGACATAGTTATGTGATTTCCAAATTGCATTATTTTTCTTAACAAATCTTTTTACATTTTCTGAAAACAAAACAAACAAGATTAACATAACACAATTGGTTTTAAGCTGTCAAAATGGACATCTTTACACCAATGCTAAATGATTTTTTATTTTAAACAACTTTTCAAGATGGCTAAGGAACTCTTACTGAGCATGCTTTTTAACAGATCAATTGTGTTTGAAACTTGGGTATTTGAGATAAGAAAAGTAAAAGATGTTGAGCTGTTTAGAGACCAAGTTGTCTATGATGTCTGTAGGAATTCAGTGCAGTTTACTTGTCTTTAGGATTATTGTCATCAAAATATTTGGAGAAGAGAGAAATGTGTTCCAAGGATGGAATAGGAAACTGAAGAATTAGCATTATAAGCTCAGAGTGTGTTTCTTTCCTTTCTTAATTTTGCTCTTGTAGGTAGAAGGATAGTAAAGACTATAATACAAAAGTTAATATTCATGAAGATACCTAAAAGTAAAACAGAGCATTTGTAAACAGTGTGTAAAACAATATATCAGTTGCTAGGAGCAACTGCATTAAAATACTTTCCCTTGTAATTCTCACTTCTCATATTGGCAGTTTTCCTTAACATTCCTTCTATAAAATAAATTTTTCTCAGGATTTCCTTTTAGTCATTATCCACACGAAAGAAAATGTGAAAAATATTGTCTAGGTGGTCTTTTTTTACCATGTTTGATCTTTGATTTTTTTTGTTGTTTATTAATAGAGAGATGAGAAAATTATCAGTTGAATTGGATGATTACTAATTGAAGGTATTTGATTTTTCCAATATAAATCCTAGATATGATAATTGCAAGTCTTGAATGGTCATATGAAAGTTAACTCTTTCCTTGCTTTGAAAGGAAGTGGTATACTGAGAATATTACCATATGACTATTATGGAAGCTTTTTCACCTTTCATCAGATCAAATGATCAAATGTTAGTCTTGGATGTTTTAAGGACTCTCTAGATCTTTTATAAATATACTGTCAATATTTAGATTGTTTGAATAATTTTATCTCTGACGTCTTTTCCCTGGGAGTGATTTCAAGGTAAAAGAGGCATGCTATGTGTCCTTGTTGTTTTGGAGTACAGCATGATTATTGTCCTAGGCCATTCTGTCAATACCCAGCAAAGAAATGTTTCATGATCACCCTATATCCTCATCCCAAAGTATACTTTGTTTTGTAAAATCGTAATTAGTAGGATTGGAAAGGACCTGAGGGCGTTAGACACTCATCCCTCCTGAATTCTAACACAACTTTTTTTTTACATTTTTTTGTGTTCAGTAAATAAAGCAAGGTGCTACTAAATAAATACAAATCAAAAGATGGAGTGAAGGAAATCAATTTGGATTTTCTTAAAAACCCAATGAAAACCTCTTATGTTCCCTTCAGGATTTAGGGAAGCCAGAAATGCTTTCCTTCCCACAATGGCTATTTTGCTTTCCTTGGGATTATTACTGTTTTCAGAGAATCCGTGTTCTTCAAGTGCAGAGTGGTGAGAGCACCAATTGGGGCAGGTCAGGCAGAAGCTTTATTCACTGCGCTCATGGTGAGATAACAGTGGGATGGCATCTCCCTCTTTGTGTCCCTTGTCCTCTTCCAAGGGTTTCCAGTAGCCCAGCCCATATAGACTCTTTCAGAAAAATGAGTCTATGTTGAGAAAAAGCACTCGTTTCTATCTTCAAGTGTCCATCTCTGGGAGGGATGAACTCCAGTCGCGTGCAAACTGCCACAGGCCAAAGAAATAATTAGACAATAAATATTGTGACAGTGTGGGGTGATAGCTCTTGGTTGAGGCCATAAGAGTGGCCTACCTGGTATTACCTTTAGCTCATGAATGGGGAGTTGGAGGTCATCATAGACTCATTTACTTTTAGCTAAAAGGAATGTTACTTTAGTAAGGATATTTTCTTAGCCAGACCTCTCAATTATTGAATACTACTTTTACCACTACAACATGTGTGGATGACACCAAGCTGGAGGGCAGTGTCGGTGTGCTGGAGGGGAGGAGTGCTCTGCAGAGGAATCTGGACAGGCTGGATAGACAGAGGTTTAGGTTAGACATCAGGAGGGAGCTGTACAGGGAGGGTGATTTGGCACTGGAATGGGCTGCCCAGGGAGATAGTAGATTCATGGTCCCTGGAGGAATTTAAGAGCCTGGATGTGGCACGTAAGTGCCATGGCTGAGTGTACAAGGTGGTGTTAGGTCTAAGGTTGGACTTGATTTTGGTTGTCTTTTCCAACCTATCTGATTCTGTGTGATTCTGCGAATATCTTCCCTTTTAATCTTTCCTCACAGATCAAGTTTCCTAGGTCTTATTGTCCTCACTGGTGTACTGATTTGGTGTTTGTTTGGATTTTTTTCTTTATTTTTTCTCATTTGATTTTTTTTGTTTTTGTTTTGTATCACACTCCTGCAGCTTTCTTGAGAGCACTGCAGAGAGTAAAAGAATTAACTGATTTCTTTTATAGGCTAAACAACACTCCGTACATCCCAGTGTGATATTTATCTTTCCGTGTAAAAACATACAGTGTTTACTTGTGTTGAGTTTGTGACTATTATATGTAAATTTTATTCTGCAAAAAAATATTACCTAGCTGGCCATTTTTCATCTTCTGTTATAGAAAATATACTGCACCCAATGGTACAGTAATTTTTTAAGCATTTGTAAGTTTATAGTAAACAATTAAGTGCTCATATGACACTTCTGCTTTCAAGAGTAGAAGCTTGGTTTTCTGTGTATTTTCCTGTTGTTGTATTATAGGAAGTTATGTTGTGTTTCTGTAGCGGCTACCATCCCAGCCCTCAACATATTTTACCAATGTTAACTAGGAAACCTCTGCACTGAATTTTTACACAGAGATTCTAGATCCTTAGGGGAAATGCTTTATTATGAGTACAGACAGGTCAAACAATTTCCTGTATGTTGTCTAGCATTAGTCAGTGATCTATAAAGTTTAGCATCATGTTTATACCCAGTGAAGCTAATGAGATTAGTCACAGAAGACACTCTTCCTTAGCTGAAATTGTCATACCTCGGTAAGGACTTGGCTAGCAGTTGAAATCCAACTAAAGAGGCTTGTGTGATTATTATCTTGGTACTATTAATTACATCAGTAATTAATAATGCCTGGTTTTCAGAATCCACCTTTTGAATTTCTTGGATTAGCAAAGAAAATATGGTATTAACGAAAAAAAGCCTTCTCAAAAGTGATCTGAGGTCTTTGAGAACTGCGGAGGGAGTTTAGCTTCTGTTGTGGTGCTTTGGTTGGTTGGGGTTTTTTTGGTTGCTTTTTTGAGGGTTTTGCTTTGCTTTTCTATTATTAAAGGTTTTTCTAGTTTCAAAGTATGAAATGCCACTGTAATGTCATAGCAACTGTGTCAAATAACTTTCATGGACCGGGCTTCATATTGTTTTTCTATCAGAAATGTTGTTTTTCTGTCAGAGATGTATAATTTCTTCTAATCTCTTTCCATCCTTATATACTATAATCTCTATCCCCAAAATGAAGTGGAATTGGTAGCAGGTCTGTGTCCTTATCTGGTATTTGTATCATTAGATTTATTTACTGATGATAGAAGTTCTATAGCTTGAATAGTGCAAAAAACCAACGAATACTGACCCAGTATTATTTTTTTGCCTTTGTGCATTGCTTCTATCCAGAGAAGATGCAAAAGACTTAACATTTCAGAGCTGTAGGCCCTTGTGTAGTCTGTTGAGAATGATCTATTTTGTACAGAGAGTGAAGTCTTCTAGATGTCACCTGGGGAGTCACTACTGCTATTCTTCAAATGCATTTTCTTATCAACATAACAGCAATTCGTGCAATGAAAGGAACAGTGAATTGAAATAATAGATTACATTTTAATATTGCTTGACCCAAAATGCACCAGAGAGATGTTTCTTGCTCAGTGAAGTATGACATTCTCATCACAGTCTTTTCTCTTTAGAAAGCTGTGGCACTGACATAGCAGGACTGTAATTTAAACACTTATTTTGCAAGTTCTAGTGATGGAAATCCAGCAAAATATAAATGATAGCAAAAGCATGCTTGTTAAGACTGCATCCACTTACTTTTAATCAAGTTTTCCCATGAGATGTATTTTAACTTGTTCAGTTTTATTTATGTAATGTTTTATTAAGGCCTTAATGTTTGCTCATGTTGAAAAGTTTTATTTTGCTATTGTTATTTTATGGCGTAAATCCTGCATGTAAACAGTGTTTTTCTTACACTAGGCTCAGTTGAAGTAGCTAGGGAGGGTGATGCCCCACGCTATTCATAGTCTATGCAAGTTCAGTCAAAAAACATTCAAGATGTGACTAGAAAGAAGATATTGTTATCTAGTGCCTCAGTCCATGAGTACAGTAAAATATTTCTTGTAGTTGCTCATTATTATCTGGCTGGAAGGGCTTGCTCAAGCAGTATCAGTTGATCAGTGAAATGCTCAGAAATACATGAAAAAGTATTATACTTTTGAACTTTGACAATGCACTTTTACTTGCAGCTAATAATGTACAGATTAATTCTGAAAGATACATCCCTGTCTACAACATAATAGAAAAAGTATATTTGTTTCTAGATAATGGCTTTTTTCATATACTGCATGCTGTGACAAAATTCTCAAACAAGAACTCATTGTTATCTCTTGAATACCAAGTGTCATAGATTTTGCATTCGTGGAAATTTTTTGAAAAGTTTTTGAATTTCAAGAGGTGCTTTATTTTATTGGCCTTCAGTGTAGAGCAGGGTTGAAACAAGGTATAGCAAGGCTGGATTAATTTTTTGCATTTGCAATTGGGGCCTTATAGCATTTTTTCAGCTAAAAATAATAAAACCCAAACGAGTAGTAGTACTACTTTTTATGTTAGCTGAGAAGTTCCCATTTGCTCTTTGGGAATGTTTGGGAATGTTTATTTTCCATTATTCTGGATATTATTGTAGGAAACAGTTGAGCTCAAGAATTTGTCTGAAAATATCTGTTTGAAGAATTGATTGAGCTGATGAATTCATAGAAATTCACAATATATTGTGTGCTGTGATGTTTCCAGCAGTTTCTAGTAAGAAGTTATACAGCTTATACTGTGAAGGCAGATTTAACTCTAAAGCTGGCTCCTTATGAAACAGTTTTAGGGAATTATTTTAAAAAATAAAGACGTCGAAATAATAAATAAAAACTTGCCATAATAGATGAGTGCATGGGGAAATGATTCATGTGTGCAGCGGAGATCAAAGTACTTGTTTTGCTTCAAGAATCAGTAGTTGCTAAAACACCTTGAAATAAAGTTAATTTTCTCAGTATTTTCAGTAATCAGAGGTGACCCGGTAAGGTGGATAAAATAACCAAGAGAACTACAATTTCACACTTGATTCTAATAAATGGTGAGAATAGAGCTCAGCCTGCAAGCAGAGGGCCATTACAATGAAACTCTTCTGAAAACATCTTAGAAACATAATTCAAAGGATCGCTTGTGCCAGTGAATACCAACTCTCTGCAGATGAGAAAAAGAAGGAATAATATCAGAAAATTGGAGGCAATGAGCACTCAAAAGTAGATTTCTGTCATATTATAAAATAATTAGATAGAAGAAGTCATTTAAGGGATAAAGGTCTCAGGAAAGGTTCCTTAAAGAGGTAATGTGACAACTCCATTACAGAATTATTTTGATATAGAATACAGATATGAAGCGTAATAACAGCAAAATATATTTTTGTCAGAGCTTTCTAACATCAGAAGACAACTGTCTTGTTAGGTGTAGTTGCACTGTCTTCTCAATGGCACATACAAAATGGTTGCAGAAACATGTAGAGACAAAACAAAAAAGATGGATTAAGTTCCAATGAGTAAAAGGCCATAAAAATATTCTGTTTGCCATATTAGGTGTGAAAAGAAAAAAGAAAAAACATAAATCCTTTTATTGAGGAAGAGAAAAAAATTAATAGTTCAAAGGAAGCTAGTGGTCTATTTTCTTCTATGTTTTGGGCCTTTTAAAAAAAGTTTCTTGAAACAATTTAGCATAATAAAATCAAGAGCAAGAAAAGAAGGTAGACCAGAACAGGAAAAGCACGAATTCGAGAGTATTTATCCCAATTTGGTGTATTTAAGTCATCCAGGTCTGAAGTTTACCTACAATCCCCCAGGAACTAACCAGATCAATGGCTCAGAAACTGGCAGTGTTTATCTCTGAGAGCTCATAGAGGATAGGTTGGCCCCAGAGGGCTGAAGAAGGTCAAACATAGTAATTAATCTTTCAAAAGAGGAAAAGCAAGCGTGACTGATAGAACGGTCTTTCTTTCCTTACTCCAAGAGTTGAAAAGATGGTAGAGGAAAGTAGCAAACAGCCCTCTCTTTTACAACATAAAACCCAAGAATATGACGGTGTGAGCTGGCAAACAAAAAACTGATGTCAAACCAGTGTGCTTTGCTTCCACATAGGCAAGTTTGCCTAGTATTCATGATATGGTGAGGTCTTTGGTAGCCTCGCAAATGACTTTCAAACAGAGAAAATTAGAAAGGATGCAAATGCAATACGATCATATGATGATTATGCCTTAACCCCCTTTACAATTCATCAATAGTTCTCTGTGATTCCATTAAGAAACAAGAATCACAGTCCCAAAGGATGTGAAATTATATTTTTAAAATTTTTCTGAGAATATCACTTCCTTATTTTTTTTTTTTAATGTTAGTTCTGTGATGTGTAAGGATCTGTCTCTAAACTGAGTAAAGCTATTAGGGAGGCTTTTTGGAGAACTTATGAAGAACAAAGAGGTTATGTTGCCTTTTGCTAGCATTTAAGTATGATTTCATTTCCACTATAAAATAATATATCTTCTGGTAAATGGATTTGTTTTATTTTGGCACTCATGCTGGTAATCCTACATGCAACACAGTGAACTTTATTTTAAAACAGCCTTCATTCTTGGTCATTCAAGCACACTTTTTCTTCTGTTGTTGCTCAAGGACTTATGTTCTGTCCTGCAATTAAATACTTCACATTCTGGATACTTCAATTCTTGTAATAGTTCTGATTGTGCTTATGGCTGTGGGAACCTCTTGAAGCAGTTAGCCCTAGACCAGTGCTGGATATCATTCATATTGTGACGTTAAAGTTGTATCATTCGTATCGGCGATGTCTGTCTATCTCTGCTAAATTGTTTATATTTAACTTGTTGCAGCAAACAAAACTGATTTTTATTTTTTGTTAATCTTAGTGTTGCAAGAGAAGTATTTTTCCACTTGACAGGATGTTTCTCAAGCAAACCTATATAGGTTTGACAGTTCCAAAGAAGGCTGATACTGAGATTGGCGGTTACTGTGTAAGGAAGACTGACCTCAGGAGGCTAAAAACCCTATAGCTATTTTTAAAGTTTTCAGAAGCATCTTTTGCACTGAGGAAAGCCTGCCTTAAATGTTGGTTTAAATGGATTTTCAAGTAGGAATTAACCTTTAACGTTTTCAAATGAGTGTAAGGGCTTTCTCCTTTGGAACGCAGAATTCAGGATAGCTTTTGTTGGCAAACTCATTTTGAAGATTTAAGTGCTTTCGTCTAATAAGTCAAAATAAGGCTTTTGCAATTTAAATTACCATAGGGAATTTCCTCTTCCTGTGTTTTTGCTGTCAGCCAAGAGAGCACCCAGAAGAACAATTGTGTAAATGAGTAGGGTATCTGGATTACTAGTCAGTGTTTCATGTGTATGACTACTTGGGTTTTTTAATTTTATTTTGATTTTACTTAAGGCCTATTACTAGTTAACTCAACCAAAATGATTAAAAAATAAATAAATCAGCAGTCTTGTGGTTCCTCTCCCATAGCTGGTAACTGTAGCACCAATAACTCAGTTGCTGAAGGATGAAGAGCAAAGATGTGATTGCAGTTCCTGGTTCCACTGACATGAATGGGAGTCTTGCCATGAATGAGGACAAGACAAATTTTGATTTGTGAAGGGAAGAATAAATCACTGCATGCCTTCTAAAAATAGTAATGATGGTCTTCTGAAAGCATAAATATCTTTGTGTGAGCTATAACAGAGGAAATTACAAGAATCTTCTCCAGCTTCCAAATGACTCTTTTTTGGTGTTGAAAGGGTTGGAATGTTTTTTTTTGACCGGGTCATATTTGATTTCTGTTGGTTCTGCTTTTGCATATGAAAGTCTATCTATTTTACTCAGGGAAAATTATGATCATAACTGCTGCATGAGGTCTGCATATAATCCAACAGGCACTTGAGGCTATTGCAATTTGCATACGCAAGAAATTTAGCCATGTTACTCAGCTGCATTATACTCTCTGAATATTTACCACTTAAAGAAGGTTCACGGACTTTAGAAGGGCTAAGAAGTCACACTTCTGGATAACCTTGTCTTGTATTGCTATTATGTAACTGGCAAGTATGCTTTGTTTGCCCTGTGTTTTCTTTCCTATTTTTCTTCTAACCCTAACCATTCTATGATTCCACTACTGAAGAAGATTCATTGTTTCCTCAGGAACTACATTTCAGTTTCTGGTGCCATAGTTACAACTTTTGCATTTTTCACTGCATTTTTTATATGTTCATCTTTAAAGGAACAATTAATAATGACTCTTCGTCTGTCTTTTAATTTGAAAGAGAGGACATGTTTGTATAGACAGATATAACTTTTGCTTCATTTCTGAGGGGTTGGGAAAATCATTCAGTGACACATAAGACTGACACTCCTACCTTCTTTTATGTTTTTAGTTGTAGGTGTTGATCTGGAATAGCTTCTGATACTGTCCAGTCGATCAGTTTGAGGTAAAATAAGTTAAATCTATTTATAATTGTCTCATGTTCCCTGTAGAAAGAACCACAATATGCTGCATTTTTCAGGCTCTATTTTGAGAACTATTATTCTCTCTTCTGTGAGATTAATTTCAATATCTCTTATTTTAAACCACTGCAGCTTTTTAAACCAAAAAGAATCTACAGAAAATAGCCAAATTAATAAAGAGGTGCATAATTTGTTTACTGAGCCTGACACTCTTACTGAGTTACCTTGAAGGAGTCAAAAGTAGACACTGATAAACAAAGACTAAGATGATATTGATAGCAGTAAAATTTTCTTCTTAATAGTCTTTATTTCGCTAGGCCTTTGAATTTGAAGTGTCAGTGGTCATGGCTGCTTGATGCTACTTGAGTTCTGATCTGCTCTGTAGAAGAGATGGCTCTGCCTCCTGTATAAATTTAGCATGCTTCACTAAGGTACAAGCTGCCAGGCTTTAATTTACTTTGGTTCTCCTTCAGAGAGTTTGTATTCTTTGCATTTTAAGTTTCTTTGATAATAGGATGCTTCTTCCGGCTGTGGCAGCAAAATTCTGTATTCTTAGTTGCTCAGTCAAGGTTGCAACATCCTGACATTGGTCACAAAAAAACAGGACCAGAAAACTCGGTTTTTAAGTAATGGAAGTGCTTTAAGGAATTGACCTTACCAGTAACTAATGATCATAGAAGGGAGGTTAGAACTAGGTAATCTTTAAAGTTTCTTCCAACCCAAACCATTCTACGATTATCTCCATTTGAGAAGTTTTGGGCAACACAACATAAAGACATTGAGCTATTAGACAGCATCCACAGGAGGGCCATGAAGATGATGAAGGCCTTGAGGGGAAACCATATGAGAACTAGCTGAGATCGCTTGCTCTGTTCAGCCTGGACAAGAGGAGACTGAGGGGAGACCTCATTGCAGTTACAACTTCCTCATGCGAGGGTAAGTGGACAGGCAGGCATTGATCTCACCTCTTTGGTGACAAGGCACAAAGCAACAGTAGAAGCTTAGTCAGGGAAGGTTTAGGTTGAATATCAGGAAAAGGTTTTTTACCCAAAGGGTGGTTGGGCACTGCAACAGGCTCCCCAGGGAAGTATTCTCAGCACCAAGCCTGACAGAGTTTGAGAAGCATTTGGACAGTGCCGTCAGGCACATGGTGTGAGTCTTGCGGAAGGCCAGGAGTTGGACTCGATGACCCTCATGGTGCACTTGTATCTCAGATCATACGAATTAAAATCTGTATCAAACTGAAGTATATTTATTTACTTCATTCATTTAACAATGCAACGGCATAAGTGCGTCTAGCATGCTCTCAGTATCAGGGACAAACTGTGCTGGATCTTGAGGAAAGCGATCAAATACCCAAATTATGTTTTTGTGGTTGTTTTGTGCAACATGCACACTACTTTTGTGAACACATACCCAGAAGATGCTGTTGACTCATGGGTTTAGAATGGCATTGGAGCTCCTTAAATCAGTTCCCCATGGAGCCACTTAGTGTTTTATGACCTTTGGCAAATCTTAGAGTTTTTCTCTACTTTTTTTTTTTTTTTTAATTTCTCTAGTGATGGAAGGAGAGGTTTAGCAGTGATCTCCAAGCGAGTATCACATATTTCAACCTCAGGATGTGATTTTTCTCAAGGCAATATTGCAGCTAATCTATTTCTTTTTTGTTTTCTAGAGATTCTTTGTCACAACTGCGTAGCATGTACATAAAATTAACTGATCTGTAATTTTACTGCATCTTGTACAATGTGCTGAACTCTGTGCTGTCATGCTAAGGGCTATGTGTATCTTCAAGATACAAAACTAATATGTCTGAGACAAGGCCAACATAAAGAGGAAAAAATCAAGTGATGACTGCTGATCCATAGTCTGTCCTCCAAACCTAATAGTCTCATGAATATATTCTTTGAAACTCTTAAATAGTGCTAAATCAGTCATGAGGATTAGAAATTGAGAAAATGAAATGTTTTAAATTTTCATACTTGTTTGAGTACTTGCATGACCTTCACAAGATAAAATAAACTTACTTAGTTTTGTATGCACAATGCCACATGCAGGTCTACTTCCAGGACTAATGAGAGAGGGAGACAGTGAAATTTATCAGTCTGTTGGATGCAGTTAATGGTAGCTTGGCATTTGTGTGCTGCTCTGTGCATTCAGATATTGCTAATTTAACTCTGTAGGTGCATGGTCATGTCTACAGAGTTTCTAGACACACCTGGGCTTTTTTTTCTGCAGATAAAATGGAGACTTTATAAGTAAAGGCTAATTTGATATCGCGCTGAACTTTTTTATTCACTTAGTGCAAAGGAAAAAAAAACCCCTGTGTTTTGAAGGGAACCGACCTATAGTTCATTTGGTGAAGTTCTTCTGATAGAAAAGACATTTCAATTTTAATGTGAATTGGGGTCTAGGAAATGAACCAATATTTCTCAATCATGAAAATATTAAACATCTAAATTTAAAGTTAATGTTTAAATTTATGATATTGCTAGGACTGGAAGTTTCCAGAAACAGCACAGTGACAGGTTAACAGTCACTTTAACTTTGTCAAGAGCAGTTTATCAATCCAATAGCCCAGTGTCTACAAAGTTAGTCATAGTTCTTAGCCTTATAATTTGTGAGATGTTACTGGTTATCATTAGGTCTTTACATACTCTTAATTTGACTTGTTTCCATTATATGCGCTACCTCGTAATTAAAATTCTGTCAAGATGGGTTTTCTTGTGAATTGTCACACGTGTAGTTCATTAACAGTTTCTTTTCTTGGTTAAGATCATCATCGTCATGGCTAGGCTTTGCGAACAAAGATATGAGAAGGGCTCTACCCACACTTGCTGCAAGCGTGCTGATGGCTAAAATGGCCAATGCAGGACAGGCAAGTCTAGTTGCAAAAGGCACAGTGGAAAGTCTCTTTAGGTGGTAGTGACGAGACACGGTTCTTTCTGCATTGTCTTTTCTCCTTGAGACTGATTCTACATGCACTCTCAAAGGAGGCAGCAGCATTATGGATAGTGTGTCTCCACGTCTCTCGATTGGAGGCCAGAGTGGACCACTGATCCCAGTCAATATGACCAACACTGAGATGTTGTTTCAGGGAATCCTTGTATCTCCTCTTTGGGGCTCCTCTATTGTGGCAGCTGGTGGCAAGCTCACCATAGAGCACAATCTTTGGGAGGCGGTGATCCTTCATCCTAGAGATGTGCCCTGCCCAGCACAGCTGCATCCTCAGCAGAATGGCCTCAATTCTGGTGACCTCTGCCTGTTCAAGGACAGCAATATTAGCCACATAGTCAGCCCAGTGGATGTTTAGGATTGCACAGAGGCAGCGCTGATGGAAGCGTTCAAGTAGTCGCAGGTGATGGCGGTAGATGACCCATGATTCAGACCCATATAAAAGAGTAGACAGTACGATGGCTCTGTAGACACTAATCTTTGTACTTTACTTCAAATGTTTATTGCACCAGACTCTTTTATGGAGTTGTCTAAAGGCTCTGTATGCCTTTGCTAACCTGTTATCTTTCTCTTTGTCAATCTTACCATCCGAGGAAATGATATAAAGAGTATACACGTAAAGTAAGCATGTCCAGTTTCTCTAGCTGTGCATGAAGGCAATAGCTATGATTGTCTCAGTTTATCTGGCATGTGTGCATTTATACACCTATTTTAGTTTGTATTCTCTCCATATTTTATGTCCATTTAAGTGTTAGAATTTGTATGAGATTAAAAGCATCAAACTGTGGACCTTCCTTTTAATGTTGTGACAAAAGTGTGTGGAGTATACCTTCATTTTTTACCATCCGAAGCTACAAATGCAGAGAAGGACCAGTACAAATACCAGGGTGTTGTAGAAAGTTAAAAATCTAGTTGTTCTGAACATGGCCTGTTTTGCAGCATTATTAAATTCTTAAAAGAATGAAGGGCTACTTAAGTATCTCTAATTGCCAAGACTTCTGTTTTGATGGGAAGTACAGTATGCTTTGATGAATGGATATTTTCTGTTCTGAAGGATTTTTAGTGAAGAGGGCTCTAGCAATGCTGCGTAAGAACATCTCTTTTTCTGCTAGACTGCATACACTGTATGTTTATCTCATGATTTTTCCTGTTTTCAACACTGGAAGATTTGAGGATTTTAAAACTGCATTTTATTAGAGTGATAGATGTAAATATCTGTATTTATTACTTCTTTGCAGAATAATATTCCTTTTGCAGTGCAGATCATTTTATAAAGAGGAAGCAAGTCAAAATATTGGCCTGCAATCGAGTTGATTTGAGCCATGCAAATTGCTATGAACAAACATTGAGACATTACATTTACTGACAAGTTTCAGGACAGCCCAAAAATAAGTCTGAAGGCTATAAATAAACTACAATAGTTTACAGTTCATCATTGTTTTCCCTGTTCATCTAAATATAACAGTCCTTCCAGAGCAAAAATACTTGAGTATGTGGATGACTTCCATTTAGTATTAATTGCTAAAAAGATGGTGAGCTTGTTAATATTGTACTTGTTCTTTTCTTCTTTAAAATAACAAAAAGCTGCTAGTTCCTAGACGCTTGCCAGATAAATCTGTGTTAGATAATGCTGATGTTTTCTGATGTTTTGTCTGTCGTTTTGGGGTAGGT
Source organism: Serilophus lunatus (assembly GCA_013399895.1). Taxonomy (NCBI): domain Eukaryota; kingdom Metazoa; phylum Chordata; class Aves; order Passeriformes; family Eurylaimidae; genus Serilophus; species Serilophus lunatus. The sequence continues at coordinate 475,489 of VXBA01002427.1, forward strand.
TTTTAGGGCTGGTGGTTTTTAGCAAGTAGCGACGCATGTGACCTATAGGGCCTATCGATTTCAATTAAGATTTGTAGATTTCAGTTTTTATGCTATGTTATATTCTGCCTCTGGAGTCAGCCATTTGCCAAGGGAAGGGAGCCTTGTGTAGAGAAAGAATACAAAAACTTTTGCAGGCTGTTCTTTGAATGGGCGTTATAAAATTTTTAGGTGAACTATCAAATCTGTCAGAATGAAGATGTAGCTTTATAGGAGAAGAATCTCGGCTTAAACTTGAGAGCTGTTTTGAATCTCCAGGCAAATCAATTTCTCTTGTATTTTTTATTTTAATGGTACCCCTTGGGTTGCATTTCTTAATAGCGCATTCTCTAAAGAAGCTTTTTTTGTTTAATGCAAATGCAGTGATGATAAAATACGATGGGGCTCTTCAATGTAGTAATGATATATAAACTCATATTAGATATTCTGATTTTTTATATGCTGTGTAAATGTTCTTTAGGTAGTGTTTCTGATTGCTCTCCAGGCATTCTGAAGAGCCCAGAGGCCTGAAAAATACTGTGTTTAGGCTAAAGTTGAGAAAAATAATCCTAATTATTATCAAGTTATCTGCTAATTTCCGAACACTGTCAGAAACTGCAATTAAAAGTATAAAATGAAATAAATTAGTAAATATGGGCTTTTATGAGAGCTTATGGACATGTTGAGAGAGAAACCTAGAAACTAGAAAAGGCCTTTTATACAGTCACACATTAAATCTGAGGAGCTAGTTCCATTAAAGCAAACCACACTTGAAGAAAAATTCAGTATTTATACAATTCAGGTCTAGTGTAGCTCCCGGGATGGTTTAACGATGCTTTTGACATATGTAATAAAATGTACCTGCTTGAAATATACACAGAAAATTACTATAGCTAAGCTAATGATCAATGTTTATTGCTATACTGCTTATAATGTTAAATTTGTTCAAATTAAATTTTATTGACAGTCTTCTCAGACAATTTTGTAGAGTTGCACATGAGAGTGTTTATAACATTTGAATGCATGTTTAAGGAAATAAGCCGATATAAATATTAGTGTAATTTTGAGGAACTATTCACAAATTATTTTCTAAAGGAGAGAGGTGTTGGGTCACAGACTTTTCTTGTTTTCCAGACACAGCTCTTCCCTCAGAATTTTTTTTCTATTCTACTTATCCAAAAGTCATGTCCTCACCTTTGCTTCTTGTTGATCAGTCATTAAGGATGACTGGTTCTCATTTGTAGCATGAAGATTTGCTACTGCTTGAAAAATTGGTGTTGTCTACTTTGTTTCTCTGCCTCCAGCCTCATTGTCTGGAGTTGCTGATGTTACTTGGCTCCTTGTTTCCATTCTCACATTTTCAGCTGCTGTCTCTTCACTCAGATATGGATTTTACTTATCCTTATATAAACATATCTATCTATTTATATCTTTATTTATATAGCTATATGTTGTGGTAATCACGGTTTACAGGAAGAAGTTCTGTAAATTTCAAAGATAATATGAGGGGCTCATGTAAAACATGCAATATCAGTTCAGTGATAAAAAAAAATCCAGAGAAATTATTGAAATATTTCCTGCCTGCCTTTACGCTATGCGATTATACTTTCAGAGCAGAAAAACAGACAAAGTCAAATATGTGGCTTTCAAAGTGGCAGGCATAGGCAACATGTAATTTGGAATAGATCTCCAAAGCTCCTTTATGAAACATGCACTGATCATTTTGTCCTAGCTGCAAGTAGTTGCTGCTGTGAGATTTTTTTTTTTTTCCTTCAAATCTAGGAAGCAAATACAGTGAGAAGCTTGGGATGGGGGAAGAAACACTTAAGAACTTCAGAAAGAAGCTGAGGGAATGGCCTAAAGTTGTCAAGGAAGGTTTAGGCTGGATACTAGAATCAAGTTCTTCACTCAGAGGGTGGTTGAGTGCTGGAACAGACTCCCCAGGGAAGTGGTCACAGCTGCAGAACCTGAGTTAAAGAAGTGTTTTGATGATGCTCTCAGGCACATGGTGTGACTCTTGGGGATGGTACTGTTCAGAGCCAAAGGTTGGACTTGATGATCCTCTTCAGTCCCTTTCAACTTGGCATATTCTGTGATTCTGTGACATTTGCTTCGGGAAGAACTATTTTCTTTCCGAAGTACGAGTGGATTTGAGTTTCTTGAAGATATCTGTTTCCCTCAAGTAGCCAGCTTGTAGCGCATTCTTGTAGTTTCACTGTTGCCGATAGCCATCCTGTTTTAATGAGCAGTTTGAAATCTTGGGAACCAGTTGAACAGTTAGCTTTTAGAGGCTTATCAAGTCTAGAACTAAGCTGTCAAAGAGTTTTAATGACAGCTCTAGAAGATGAAATACTACTGTGGGAGTGAGCAGTTAAAAGCAGTTCCCCACTGCTTTTGCAGCTATTTGATTTTGGTTTTCATTATTTTTTTTTAATTATTAATGGAAGCAACTAAGAATTAAATTGAACAAGAGATAATTATGAGGTTTTGCTAAGTGTAGTTCAACGAAGTTGCTGCAGCATTCTCTTCATGGTCTGAAATACAGCTGGGTTGAAGAGTTCAGGTTCACATTTACATGCAGTGTGTTTGACTGTTGACTCTGAATTTAATTTCTGACAGCACTAAATGCCTTAATGGAATACAGCCGTAAGAGCAGAGACTACTTGCTTTTAACAGCTCATCCTAGGAGGCACACAGCCCTAGAGTGATGCATGTAGAAAAACACTTAAAGGCTAAGCCGGTTTTGTTTCCTGCCATTCTTTTGAAGGGAAAAGTGTGTTACCATGTACTATTGTGTCCTTAGGGATGCACCGTCTTGTGATAGCATTAAGCCTGATCTGAATCCAAAGACCAGTGATGGAAAAATGGTTTGAAAAGAAAAAAAAAAATAAATTAGAAGGCCAGACTGAGGGATCTAAAAGTAATTTGAAACAAAAGGAAAAGAATGTAGAGTTTCTATGCTGTACTTTTTTTCTTTTTCATATAAGCCTAGAAGGTTTAGATTATGTTTTATTTTTTTATTAGTGGTTTTCAGGAGTTGGAGTTTTTTGTTTGGGTTTTTTGGAGGGGAGGTTGTGTGTTTTGTTTTGGGATTTTTTTGCTGGAGATCTCCTTTGGCCCTTGATCACAAATTTCTTTCCAACTGCTTTGCCAGATGTCTGACTTAAATGTGTTGACCAAAACAGAATATTTTAAAAAACTGAAGTCACTTTCTTCGTTATTAAGTCAAATATCACTGCTTCACAGTTTTGAAGACAAAATTCTTACAAGATTTCCAATGCTTATTTATCTGAAGAAAAAAATATTACAGAATTATTTCTTAAGAGGCCTTTCTATGCCTTTCCAAAGACACTAATTATTGACCCTCCTTAAAATACAGAAATATATGTCACTACTTCCTACTTCTACATATCACTCAGATATCTTTGCAAAAAAATGGAGAGATCTTTCCCAAGAAATTTTCTCAGCTTGCAAGTTACCATCAAGGTTAAACCTGCATTAAGCAAATTTTGTCCCTGGAATTCTTAAAGATAGGGTGGATAAGAATCAGGTGTTTTTATTAATTAAAAACTTATTTTAGTATTTATTGTCAGTCTGAATTGGAAGGAAAAAAATAAATGAAAGAGAAAAGCATTTTGAGTTAACCAGATTAGAATATCATCTTCTCTTGAAATGTGAAGAACTGAGCTTCAAATTAGGTCTGAGTCTTTAGCTCAACCTCAACCAGAATTTTCATTCTACGTTTCAGAAGTTTTCTTGACTGATCATTGTCCAAACCAAGGCATTAAAACTGAAGGACTGGAACTGTTCAGGGAAAACATGTTCTTTGAAATATTTTGAGACACAGCAGGAGAATACTATAGGTACAACTAAGCTAGTCAGAGCAGATGATAGTATTTGTATGTCACTGCTTTTCATGTCGAGAATGAAATCCAGGGTACTGTTTCTTTCAGGTGCTCTTAGCAGATTAAATCTGGTTGTTATTTAAAAACAGTTTTTGGATTTCCAGGTTAGTGCAGCCAGGGTCATTAAAAATCATTGAATACTTGTATCTTGGCTTGCAGGAAGCCAGAGTGCTTCACTGTCAGACTCTGGATGTTATGCCAGCTCCCTTCTGGCCTCTTGTCATGAGAGAGAGCATCTGAGGCATTGAGGTAGGCACACGGATGCAACAACATTTTGGCAGAAGCCAGGCTCTCAGTAGTCTGTAGGACTGCTAGAGGAGGTATTAGTGCTGTTCAGGTCTGGATCCAGACAAATTGGAGTTGTCTACCTAGTATGGAAGCTGCAGGTGCCGGTGTCCCTGCATGCCCCTCTCCTATGGTGCTCTGCCTGTTGAGGAATCCATTCAGCACTGGTAGCTTGGTGTGCAGCTGCTGGTTGAGCACCTGGGCAGAACCCCCAAGGCAAGAGATTTTGACCTGCTGATCCTTTGCATAACAAAGGACATGGAGACCTGTGGTCCAGCCAGCTGACTGTCCAGTGAGACAGGACAGGAGCAAACGACTTCAGACACTTAGTCTGCAAGGGTATAAAAGCCCAGGGGTTCCTTTGTCTGGGATCCCTCCATGGAGGTACCTCCTTGAGATGTCATTTTGTTACGTAGTTATTGCACCATGATTAAATTCTTTAAGGATCTGGGTGTCTAAGGTGTCTATGTGGGAAACCTGGAGTCGAGCCAGTAAGGAAACCTGTTCTGACTGACTGTGGGATGTGTAGCTGTGAAGAGGCTTCTGTCACAGCTTAGGTGATATGAGAGTGACTGCCAGAGTGGTTCCCGCATGATTGGACAGAGAAGTTTCCTTAATTCTGTCAGGCTGCTTTATATTGGCCACGGGATAGTTACAGGCTTTCTAGCTTTTTCAAATGGTTTTTTTGTGGTCTTCCAGGAAATTTTTGTCTTTTTTCCAAGAGAAAAGCAGATCATCTCTTGGCTGTGTTTGAATCAGGAAGAAATGAGCTTCAAGAGACAGCCCTATGGAGACATTATTTTAGTTATTCTGGTGGGTTTTTTTCTGAGAGCTTTCAAAAAATACTTTCTCACTGTTTTTCTCAACTTAAAATTTAGCCTGTGTGGCCATATTGAAAATGAATAGCAGAGGAAAAAACTATCAAATGGAAAACTCAAGGCAATACATATGACAACAAAAACCCCAAACCTGTATAGTAGAAAAGTAATGAGTATCTGTATAAAAAACATGTGTCATGTTTGTATCACACTGACTGTTCAAACTACTCCTTCAAGAAAGATTTAACAACAGTCACTGTCATTTGAGTCAGTTCTCTGAAATTTTGCTGAAGAAGCTAAGAAAACAGATCTCACTTATAACTGACTTTTATTTTCTTCTGTGGTAGTAGAAGGAGTATCTTTGAGGTCTCTGGTATTTATGGTTTCTGATCCTCACCAACAGCACCTTTTTTCTTACTTGGAAGTTTGGATGTGAGTTTTTAATTTGTTATTCTAATATACTGGTGCCCAACCATGCTAACGATTCTTCAGATACAAGCAAGTTGCAAAACCCAGAAACCCAAAACCCACCTGCAAAACCCAGTCAACTATATATATATATATATAAGGATTTTTATTTTTTTTTTCTCCCTAGTGGTCTTCCTTATCCTTCTGAAAACTGTTGACATCAGGGAGCCAGCTAAATAGTGAACGTACTTTGAGCTTTACAGTTGTAATTATGAGAGGGGCAGGCATCATTTTGTTTGGATTGAGAAGTAAGTATAAGGGCCATGACTTGTCTCTGAATAGTAGGGAAAAGAATTTTTCTATTTCTCATCCCTATGGACAGCTGTGGTCTTTTAGCACTTCCATGCTACACAGAGTTCCAGCAATCCTTTTATTGCCCTGTTGGATTTTTTTTTTTTGCACAGTCCCACAGAAATCAGCCACAGGGTAAGATTTTATCATATTCATGCAGAATTAATGCAGATCTATGGAAGAATTTCTGTGCAAAGGAGAGCCTTGTGCTAATTTTTTATTTTGTCATTTTGAATCATTTATTTCTGATGAGAAGGTAATATTCAGTCATCAAGACCAAATTTTGCTTAATGTTTAGGCAACAGATGTCTTGCTGCCTAAGACTGTAAGCTATATTTTTGAACTTGGCAGGTGAGAGTTCATTATAGTAATACTTACTCCCAAATTAATTACAAAACCACATAAGTTTAGATATGATACAGGCATCTTTGCTTTATGATGCATCTCCTCACATCAGCTGAGTTTCTTTTATGTTAATACAGTTAATAAGATAGCAATTAAATACATGCAAACTATTATTTTTACAATATTTGATGTTGCAGAATCTCTTTTCCTTTAGAGTCTCTATTGTTATTTCTTAGCTAGTTTAGGGTTCCCAGACAAAAATCACTAGCTAATTCTTAAATCCTGTTACCCTCTTTAATTGACGTGTGCCAACCACCCTTTCAAGGAATTTCTTGGTGATTCATCCAACCCACCTGATTGTTAGCCATCTGCTATTATAGATACAATTTTGAACATCTGTTAAGGTTAGCATGTTTAATCCTTTACTGGTGTCAATGATGAGCCATTTTTGTTGAGAGAAAAGGGAGAAAGAGATTTGTCTACTGTTTGCGCGGGCTGACTTTAGGATGACCGCTATTATCGGAGTTTTCTACCTTTTAAATTATTTGTTCAGAGCATATTATCTGGCATCAGTGATACTGCAGTACCTCAACTGCAAGCTGGTAGAACTAGTTGAAGATTTGTCTTCCCTAAAATGAGATTTCTCTTCCTACAAGAAGACAGTTTATAGGGACAAACCTTTTTAACCTTGAGAAAATGTGCTAGCATGTACTAATAATACAGTGGTCTTCTTTCAATGCCACATTTATTTTGTAAGTTGGCAAAAATGTAGAGAAAAAGAATTGATCAGAGATGGCTGTTTTTGGATCAAGCTGACCATGGCTGTACCTTACCTGAAGCTGTACATGCCCCAGACATGAGGACTTTTATATTCAATGCAGTTTTAAGTTAGAACTGTGGTTCTAACACACCACGGCAGGCAATTAGAAGAGAGAGCTTGACAGCAGGACTGCTTGCACATGCAATGAAATAGCTCTTTTGTGTTTTAAAAATGGCACATCTGCCCTCCAGGCCCATGTCTGGAGGTCAGTGGTGGTGTCTCTCAGCTGCGATATTAAATGCAGTACCCATGCAGAGTTGCATTCTTGATCTGTTCTTGAACCAAATGAGTGAAAAAAAGATTCAAGAGATCTAAAACTGGGAAGAAACAGTTTCTCAGACCATTAGCAGTCCTGGCAGTGCTCTCGGGTAAGATGACAATCCAAGTTCTTTTTGGTTTATGACTAACAGATGGCTTGGGGGTTTTTTTGGTAGGTGTTTGTTTGTTTTATTGTAGGTGGTATTTTTGTTTGGCTTTTTTTTTTAGTATTACCAACATTCTGACATTGACTTTCCAGTGAAGCATATGTAAGAGTATTTCTAGGGAAAAGGCCATTCATGATCTGGATAACCAAGACATAAGTGTTATTAAATTGTTTTTATATGTTATAGTGGGCATTTGCACTTTGATCTGGGCTACAGGGTGAGCAAAAACACATCCTTGTTACATTTTGAATTGAACTCTATAAGGCTGTTACTATAAGATTTTTCTGTAAATCTCTTTTTGGTTGACTTGTGCGCCCTTTGAAGCAGTAGTTGTATCTGTGTGAATACTGCTGTTTTCCCCTTCTAAAGTCTGCATGCATTTAGCAATGCAGAAAGGGACTTCAGCTGGAGTTTTTTGTTGGTTTTCTGTGGCAGGTAGCAGATGTTTGCTTTACTGTTGTTTGAGATGTATTTTAATGGGAAAGACCCATGCCCCAACAGCACAGTTAACTTGAAAATAAAGATCTTTTTACTTCATTAATAAAGCGTATGAGAGAAAATTGAAATGCTGTGATTTTTGCTTGCTGTAATCTGTTGGCAAACCTCCCCTTATCTATGGGTGAGCTGCCCTGAAATTCCATGGCTTGGTTAAATTCTGAATGTGAAGGCCTTCTGGCTGCACTTTTCACTTATTTCTTTTAGGTTTATTCGTTAGAATGAAAGCTGCAATCCTATATGGTTAGATATAATAAATGAAGATACTCCATTATTTGTAAGTGGAAAGAAATAACTTTATATTTTAGCAATATTCTGTAGGAGAATAGTAAGTTTTATGTGGTTGAAGAACAGCAGAATCTGATTGTGTAGTATTTTCAGTTTATTGTACAGAGCCAGTATAAGCAACTGAATTCCATGGACAAATCTTTAGCACCTGAATAATTGACATGAATTTAAGTGTTTCATCTTCATTTTGATTGAAGTAAACCACCAACAATATATTGTAGCTGATCACACAAGTAATAATTTAAAATCCTTGGGTATTTAGATAGCTCAGAAGTAGGCTATTATTTGTCAATTTTTTTTATAGTGTTAAAATCAGAATGGAGGATTACATAGTCTGAGAAAATGTCCAACCCTGAAGCTTGTAAAAAAAAAAAAAAAANCTACTATGTGGCAAAGCTTGTCCTGTCTTGAACATAAATTATGCAGTCTGCTGGACTAAGGAAAGTAGAAGTATTTAAGTATTCACCACTTTTATTTATTGGGGTTGGGTAATGTTGAATGACTAAATACTTATGCTCAGCTGGGTTTTTTTTCTTCCTTTTAAATTTGACTCTCATTTACACTTTACTATGATGTTAATTTAAGTTATGTAATTCTTTGTGCTTTTCTAACTGCTGTTTAAGCACTGGTGGAAAGGAGTACTTTAAAGGGATGTTGACAATTCAAAATCTTGTCATTTTCAAAAAAAATCGATTTCACAGTGGTTTCAGAAACTGCCTCTTATTCCGGGTCACTGTGCCAATTTTGAGTTCTTACAAATTCAATTTTGTGTGTTTAACTCCCTTGCTGCGTTGTTTAAAATAGTAATGAAATTAAAATGAAAGCTGACTTTCTGACTTAAAAAGAGGTGTAGCAGTTTCTGTATAAGAATCTATATGTGCAATTCAGAAAGTGAATATAAGGAATGAAAGAAATGTGTATCTAAAAATACTGATAGAGTTAAAAATAATCAAGTGATATAGTATGTTGAACATCATCCTATTTTAACTGAAGAATTTCCATTCAACAGACTGTGTTTGTAAATGAGTAACTGCGGCTAAAGTTTAATACATGTTCAAACTCTTAAAATGTTCCTTGGATCAAAATCTGAAAAGAGGTAAGTGGTGGCCCCTTTGTCTGGAAACATGAACCTTTATTACTTGAACTAGAAGGCAAGCCCGTTAATTTAGACTGCAGTTGCAGAAACCCAAAATGTCTTTAGGATTTCCTGAATAGAGCATGGTGTGCTGTGTCAGCTGAAGTTGTACTTGCTCACCTTAATTCAGAAGCTTTAGAGGTCTGTCTCATTGTGTTCCATTTGAAAGGAATGTAGTTTTACAGTGAGAGCAAAAATATATTTCTAACCCACAGCAATTCAGTCTGAAGCTTGGTAAACTACAGGTAGCATTAGGTTGGTTTGCGTTTGAAGACAAAATTAAAGAATTAGGGTTTTTTACAGAAGCCAACTAATTGCAAGATGTTTCAGTTTTGATAAGAAGTTGATGGTGATGAAAACCACATAGAAGGCAGGCGGGGTTCCAGCAGAAACCTTCCCACTGGAGAAGGTCATACCATCAGAAACTTGCCTAGTTTCTTGCTAGTACTTTTTTTACCTGGGTTCTTGCTATTTACCAGTGGGTTTCTGGTGTTCTGTGTTTCCTCTAAATGATGACTTATGTTTTTAAGCAAGAGAGGCACGAGGTGGTCTTAATATTGCCACACTTAGACTGGACAGTGATGCAAAAAGGGTAAATTTAAAGGCCCCAAGGAAGCTAACACTGTGGAAGTATTCCTCTGAATTTGTCGTGGAAGTATTCTCCAGAATTTGTCTTGGAAGGCCTGACTTAGGGGAATCAAAGCAGCAATGAGCTTGCACCGCAAGAGAACAGAAATACATCTCTTGTAGCTACTCAGACTTGGCTGGAAACAGAGATAAGGTAAATCAAAGCAAGAGGAGAATGAAAAATGTGCCTAAATCAAATGAAAGAGATTGATTTTTTTGTAATTTAATCCTAACTAGAAGGTATCAGTGTAGAAAAAGAAAGTTTCCAAAAGGTATAGTCTGCAAGAAGTCTTTCACAGTAGAATTACTTTTGTTGATCTTAACTGTTTTGAGTGTGCCAGCTCAGAGGAGCCTTTGACTAAGAAACTGTTTAGCATGCAGTATTGATCTAATGGTTAGACGTGCTGAATACCCAGAATCTCGTATAGGAAAGGTGAATGGAGCACATCTCAAGTGCCTTCTAAAATTACTGCTGATGTACACGTGTATGCCTCACTTTAGAAATCAGTGCAATACTGATTTTAGTGAAAGCATGTGCATGCTATCCTTTCAAATTATTTTCAAATTACTATGCTGAATTGGTGTTTACAGATGCCAGACATGAGTCAGAACAAGGGAATAGTTTCTGATTCCAAGTATGAGGGATTTTGGAGAACAATGAAAAAATATTGTCTGATGAAGATATTTTATAAGGAGAAATGCAGGAAATTTCTAGTTGTTGTGGTGCTTCGGAGGTTATTTGGTATCTGGCTGAGGTAATTTGAGTGCTAGAAGCCTTATACCTGATTTGATTTGGGTTATTTTGTCTTGAAGTGTATACTCTGATTTGATACCCTGTACTGAAGCTATAGGCTGACTGTCTTGTGGTTAATTTCCACCTGTGTTAGTTGGTTATGAGAACTAGAAGACTCTAGGTTCTTGATTGCAAAGGTTATTATTGCTAAACTTTAAATAGTAGCTTTTGAGTTAGAGGGAAATTTAAAAGCTTGTCTTTGAAAGCAAGATGACTTTTGGAAAATTAGTGATACCTAGGATTTTTAACATAGTCGTTTGCTCATAAGTGATTTGATGTGGAATTCCTGTCCAAGCTGATGACATAAATTCTACTAGAGTAGCATGCCTCCAGGAGGACGGATGGATGTAAATTTTTTGATCTCTTCTTTATGCTGGAGGAGTAAGGATGTGGTGAAGATCTGTCCTGTTGGGACTTTTTGACTGTAGAAAGCAGAGAAAGAAACTTATGAACTTGGGGTGAAAAATTCCCACTGGGAAACAATGTTTGTAAAGTGTTTCCAGCATGTTCCTTTTTGGTATCCAGAAATAACTGTGAGTATTAACATTTAATCGTTTGAGAAAAGTCAACCTATACGTTTCCAATCACAGCGACAGAATATTGTCTGGAGCCTGAAAGCTTTTCAGAAACCTATAAAATTGTGCCTGATTGGCAGACTTCAGCAGTAGGTGGGAGCTTTGGTCAATTTTGTCATCAGCTGTTTGCTGTTCTTTCCTATGTTAACTTCATTAATGTCTGAGACATCAACGAGAATTACATTGACTGATCTGCAGCAATGGCCTGATCCAATGCCTAGTGAAGCTAATGGATGTCTTTACACAAACGTAAGTTGATTTTTAGATTCCAGATGCTCTTCACTGCATATTGTAATTACATCATTGTTCTCAGAAAAAAGACATATTTTACATAAAGGCGTATCAGTGAAATGATAGACATTTTTACTGTTGCACTTCTGATTGTTTGATTTCAGTCTTACTGTAGAACTGTTTAAATAAAGCCAAACTGAGTCTAATGATGCTAAATGTTTCTTTTACTCCATCTAGAATAGGTGAAAACTTACACTGCACATTGTTGAGTCTTTATATGAAAGTATTGACAACTAATTTAAATATTAATACCTAATACTGAATGGTTGTGCTAACCTGATCAGATTTGTAATGCTGCTGGATGCCATTACAGTAATTATTAGAGGTAAGAATCTTCTCCTGATAAAATGGCAAGTTTACGATTATTAGAAATTCATACATGGGACGAATCTAGCCTAGTGCATTTCTAAAAAAGAAAACTGGTAACTATGCAGAAGCTTTTTTGGTTTTAGGTGGTGAGTGATGAGTAAGCAAATGTACCAGAGAGGAATCCCAGCTAAGTTTTCCTGATGTTCTGAATTCTGACTTTTATATATTCGTTTGCATTCCCTTGGAATACGGACTGGTTTCTACTGATTTTTATTTTTTTTAACTGCTTTTCTTTGAGTTGCTAGACAAATCTGAGGTCAAGGCAAATTCCACCTTAGTGCTCTGCTGATAATGGATGGGCAGTAAGCAGCCCAAGCTCCTGTAGTATCAAAAGGTTGCACATTTCTTCATGTACCTATCTCCATACAATTTATGTGAGACTGGAAAGTGACTATTATCAGAAGACTGGAAAAACAGTTATTTTTTTTTCTTTTCAAAAAATAAAGCCAAAATATAAGTGGTGACCCAGTCTGCTCTTATTTCCATTTGCAAGCAGCCAATGACAATTGCATTATATTGATTTACATTTGAAGTTGGCTTCTGGATTGAGTTAATTTATAGTTTTCTCTTAACATTTACGCTCCTGTCTTGCAATCTCCATGTACTTCTCCCCTTCCTTATTTGTGTTTGGGTTGAAAGAAGGTGGATTGTAGGAAGAACCCAGCAATTAGAGTTTGTGGAAAATAAATAGATATGCAACTCTATACTAGATGTAGTAATACAGCTGGAAACCAGGGAAGGTGAACTCCCATTTTCTTTTAAATAGCTGTGTTTTAAAGAGATCACTCTAGATGTGTAACTGAGAGTAAATGTTTGAGATGGAAAGTGGAAAACATGTACAAGTCATTACATTTACTTGGTTATTTTTTTCCTATTTCATTTGTAAGATTGGTATTTATATTCACAAGGCAGATTAGGCCTTTATAGGTATGAATTCAAAAAGATATTTGAGAAGGACTGCAAGGAAATGGAAGAGTTTATTAAATGAAGTGAGGAATATATGAAAGATTGTGTGGTAAAGGAAGCAGAGAAAAAAAATGGGACTAAGGCTGAAAGGAAAAAGGAGGAGGTGAGAAGAGTGCAAAAAATGATTCAGGCATTAGTTAACAGAACACTGAAAACAAAGATTGAAGAAGAAATTGAGACTTTTCAGAGGATTGTGTTGTAGTCTGAGATCATATAGCAAGTTTCTTTGAGAGACATTTCCCATGGGATGAAAACGATGGTATTTTGTAACCAATCCTGTTACCCAGTTAGCAAGTTAAAGTTGAAGCACGTGGGTGTGAAAACTTGCCAAGGGGAAGTTGTTCTTTTGTTTCAAAACTGCAGATGGTGTAACCCAGAAATTTCAGGATATTTTGCTCAATAAGTGTTTAAATTATATAGAAGTTTGGTTATTTGCTTGTTTGGTGCTTTTGTTTTTCCTCATTTGCCTTGTGCCACTATCAATGCAGAATGTAACATCCAGCCTTTCAGTACTACTCAAAACACTTGTGAAAGAACTCAGCCTTGGCAAGCCATTTCATTTTTCCCTATTCATAAATTTCTAGAGTTTGAAGTAAACTAGGATTAAATAATCTGGTAAATCTTATGTGTCATGAATAGCAGCATAACTTTGGGAAGCCAAGAGTAAAGTCTAAACGTCTTGTAATGCATAACCTGTTGATTAAGGATAGCCTGTTATGTTCTGTAGCCTTAATAAACCATCCTTTTCTCTCCCTTCTAGGAGAAGCTATGTGTTCATTCAAGTTCTGGGTGTCAATTTTAAGTGATCTTGCAGTTTAGAGAATGTTTTGTGTTTTTGCAGGTGCCCAAGCATTCCTGAAACAGATTGATAGGCCTCTGTTTTGTTTTAGTTTTGCTGTTTTTTGGAGGTCATCTATTGCTTTGACAGTCTCTCCCCGTAGGTTGATGTTTCAGTCTTCCTTCAAGCGTGTGCAGGCCAGAACCCTGGCAACTTCTTTGTATCGTCGTTTGGTTTCATTCATAGTGGCTGTGGTATAAGCATCTCTTCAGGCAGGTTCTTACTTGGCCACAGGGAAGGTGAGAGATGGCTTTCCCTATGCTGAACAATGTGTCGCTTTCCTTGAGGGGAAATCTGAAATGAACCAGTTTACAGTGTGACCACCTTTTATTATTGTTCTTTAAACACAAGGCTAGTTGCTAGTTTAATCTTCTTTGGAAATGAAACAAAATCAAGCTTCCTTTTTTTGTTGACTTTTAAGGTCTTGCAACTCACTGTCTTTGCTCTTTAAGTTCTAAGATTGCATCTGCATTAAGCTTCATGCTTTTTTGAGTGGTGCCTCACCCACTTCCCCTCTTCCCTGTTAAATATCTGGAGAAGATCCAGACCTTAATGAAGTCATTGACACTATTATTCCAGGAAATGTATCTGTTTGCGACAATGCAGGTAAAAAAAGATTTTCCTAGAAGATAGCACCTTTTTTCCCTTTCTTTCTCCCCCTTGTAATTTGTAAAACTCTTTTCAAGATAAAACATTGTTCATTAGCATTTACTAAATTTAATTTTAAAACATTGTCTTTTTGTTTAAAAAACTTTTTCTGAAAAAAACAGGAAAAAACTACAATTTTTTCATTAAGTAGAATAAAAGTTGTCTTAAACACTTGCAGTGTGTTCAGACTTTGCCTATGTTTGAATCCCAACTTGTGTATTCCATAGTGAAGTTTGTAATTCAACACGAACCCTCACACAGATGTCTTAGTCTGAGCTACTGATCAAATCACTGGTCAGGCTGCCTGTCTTAAAGAAAGACATGATTAAATGTTGAGACAGCTTCTTTCATAACCTCATCATTGTAAAGCAATAAGAAGCTATTCTTATCTGTGTGTATTCATGTACGTGTGTGTTTTAGAGGTGTCCCCCCAGCCAGTGCTGTCTTTTGAAACTCTCGTATTTGTAGTGAGGAGGGAATGCAGTGAATTTTACCAAGAGATCGATTTACTTTCAAAATGGAAAAAGCACTTCCTGCTTCCCAAGGGGTTAGTTTTGGAGTCCTTGTGGGGAAAAAAAAAATATTCAAAATAAAGTAAACGTGCATGTGTTTCTTTAAAAGAATGGCTCTGGCAGTTGCAGCGTGGTTCACAGCATATTCTTCTTGAATCCAATGGGATGAGTATAAGTTGCCAACAACAGCAACAAAAGATGGTGGTGGGGGGAGGCAGAGGGAGAAACAGAAATGTGTTGACAGTGGATCTGACCGACACAGCCCAAAACAATAGGATGCATGTTTAGCATGACTGGCTCTATTCATTCTCCTGTCAGTGCTTGGCGTGCCTGCCTCTCAAAGGCAGCAAAGCTGCAGGAAGTGTCACTTCCTCACACAATATATAGAGAAATTTCCTTGACACTATTTTCTTCAACTGCAAATGGCTGGTTCTGGTGGGTTTTTGATTAGCGAGCAGATTTAAATATCTGGTAACTTAATAGTTGTGATGCTGAAGAATAATGTGCATGCATGAGAAAGGCCTGTTATATAAATCAGCCTAGTGCCTGTTGACTGGGTAAGTTTCTCTCTTGTGCTACTCACACATGGTGTTTGAGCCTGCTGAAGTGTGTAGGAAAAACACTGTCTGCACCCTATAAATGCTGTTTTTCTGGTTCAGATTACCTCAGCTACATTGACTTCTGAATGACACGTGATCAGCTGCTATTCAAGAATGTATTTACCTTGCAGCCCGTGCCAGATTTTCCTTTAAGCACAACCTCAGGCCACTGTTTGATGTCCTTCCACGCCCTTTAATTCGGCAAGAGAGATGCTTGAAAACTGCACGTAAAAAGTGAACTGCCAATTACACCACATTTGCAGTTACTTCAGCACAGTACTTCACTTGCACAATAGCGTTCTGTCGCAAAATGACTGCGACCACTTCAAGTTGTCTGGATAATGCCTCCAACTCACTGCAAATCCATGGGAAGTTATGCAAAGCCTTCTTTTAGTAACCTGCTTGCCATTTCTGCCACTTTTGTGAAAAATCTCGTCTGCATCTTCTAAAGCTGCTTTTTTCACACTGATTTCTGTTTGTAGAATTTGCAATGAGAAAAGAAAATATATTCACTCTGTATTCAAATATATACATAAAAATACATTCAATTAATTTCTAGTGTAATCTAAACGGATGATTGTATGAAGATCCGTCTTGCAGGGTTTCTATCTGTATGTTCTAATAATTCGTTGCTCCCTGGATTAAGAGCTGCTCTTAGCATTGGTTTGCCGCGGCTGATAAAAATCTTTGTCTAATTTACATGCTCTACCAGCATTGAGTTTGCGGTGCTTGGTGAGAATCAGTTTTTGAATGGTCTTGTTTTAAAGATGATATATGCTTGAGCTGTGTAGAGATACTGAGCAGTCCTGCATGCATTGATAATCTATGGAAGAACGTGGGCCAAGTGTAAACTCTTCATGAAACGCACAGTTTTTCAGGTTTCTCAGGAAATATCACAAATAACCTTTCTGAAAACTAGTTCTACTTCTCAAAGAAGCATTTGATGCTACCCCTACCAAGACTGTTTCAGGACATGAACAGTGTAAGTAGATAAAAGGCAGGTTGGCCTCTCTGCAGTGATGATTGTTTCTGCTTGCTGCTTAAAAACTCCTCATTTTACAGGTACCTTTTTTATTGAAATGATACTAATTTTTTTTAAAACATAGTATTTTCAATATCTGAGGATATTCTGGTATTACATGCTTTGCAGCAGAGCCAAAACAGAGGTATTGCAATTTGGTTCTACTCCCCATTGCTATCAGAAGATAGCAATACCAAGATATCGATGTGGTTGCTAAAACCTGAGTATAGTATTTGATAGTGAAAAGGCTACAAAAAGAAGCCAAGGAGATAATGGATGACATTTTCAAAAGCAGAGTGATTTATTACTTAAATGAGAGTGAGGCTACAAGTTGCAGTTGATTCTTCAAATATTTTTGGGTACACAACCACAAAGTGCACACAGTACTGATGAAAGGTGCATGGATAGCTGTTTACTCTTGGATTCCTAGGGAAAAATTATCACATTAAGAGACTTCATTAGGAAACATTCTCTCTTTTTCATTTAAGCAGTGATTTATGGCTGTTTAATCATTATTGGATCATCTTATTGCATATGCCTTTTCCCATTTACTAATGTGAGTTCAAGTATTATTGTTTTCCTGGATTTCTCTCTAAGTATTGTGCAAATTTCTGAGAATAAAGTAACCTAATATAAAAAGAACAACGAGAAAAGGCAAATAATAGGCAAATCTGTACTTGTAGTATGGTAAAAGATCTCTTATACTGCCATATGGAAGAGAAAGTTAGAGGATTTTATTTGTGGAAATTTAGGTGCTAAATTTAAATTTAGGTCTTAAAGTTTTATAATGACTCAGTAACATAAGTGTTTACTTGAAAAAGCAGAAGTGATTTCACAAGCCATTTTGAGATTTGCCGCGTTTTTACTTTTGTGTCTTTTTGTTCTGTGGGGATGTTACCGTTGCTGAAAAAATGAAGCTTGAGACGGATTCACATATAATGAATTATATATGCTGCCACTGAAGAATTGTAAGGGTAGTTAATCTTCGTTAGCCTTGTCATTCTTCTGCGCTGTAGGATAGAGCTTATAAAAGCCAAATGACTTCCACCTGCCCAATTTTTATTACACTTTTAGAAGGCTTTGCCTTCACTTCAAAAATGTGCTATTTCTCTTTGGGAAACCATGTTCTTTTCCTTCTTCACTTTCTTTTAGAGAGTGTATATTCATGAGATGATAATTCTATACAGTGTTCCTCTTCTGTGAGCTTGCATGTACATTTTAATTTTTTAATCCAAAATACCATGAATTTCGTGTTGCAGGATGGCTTATTGCAGACTGTAAATATAACAATGTGACCTTCTATAGTAATATATTCATTTATATGTTTTGTATAGTGGGAAAAGGGGACTTCCCTTCCACCATATATAAAGTAGTACTGAGATTTGTGTGTGTGTGTGTGTTTTAAAGTAATTACAGAAGCAAAGTATGGTAAGTCATACATCTTTAAGCTTGAGTAATAGTCATCTTCCCAGGTTTTTTATATATTCACACACAGAAAAATAAGATAAGCAGAAACAGGAAATGAAAGCTTCTGAGGATAGGTAATTATTCCAAAGCAAATTTGGTTAAGTTTTGATGGAATAGCCAGCTTTATTTATTCAACAGGTCAAAAAGTTACCCAGGCATCAAATGTTTATCAGCTACTGGAGCTTAGGTGAGAAACATGCCTGTAATAGCATGTGTCTTTAGTTGTTTTTTCCTGGTATGACTAAAGAGGAAAGATGAAACTTCAGTCACAGTATATCTTGGCTTCTGTAAGCGTAGCTGATGATGAAGGTGTGTTTTCAAACCTAGCTCTTTCCTGAATTGTAGGAAACAGAGAACTATTGTATGGATGCCATTTGGGATTTACAGCTCTGAATCTACAAGAGCAGGATGCATGAACTTTCTTATTTATGAAACATGGTGGAATGAGGTAATCCTAATATTTTCTTTTATATTCTAGAAAATAATCAAAGAACTTGCAAAAAATGCTCAAGGCATCTGCACAATTTTATTCCTTCCCGGGGTTTTAAACTGAGTCCTGTGGAAATGTCCCAGCCACGATTGCAGTGTCCTAGTACTCTGCAGCAGATGTATTTATAGCACTGGTGAAGTCATTTTATTGTCCAGAAAGTAATTCAAAGTTTATTGATACATAGCCCATGAAAGTGAAGCAGGGATCAGAAGAGAAGCACGAGAAGATTCTGTAGGGTGATGCCTGATTTAAATCACAGAATCAATGAATTAACGAGATTGGAAAAGACCACTGACATCATTGTGTCCAATTGATTACCAAACACCATCTCATCATCTAAATCATGGCACTAAGTAGCTCATTCAATCTCTTTGTAAACACATCCAGGGATGGGGACTCCACCACCTCCCAGGGCAGCCCATTCCAATGGGAGATCACTCTGTCTGTGAAAAAGTTAACATCCATTCTAAACCTCCCCTGACGCAGCCTAAGGCTGTGTCCTCTCATCCTGTCACTGGGAGCCTGAGAGAAGAGACCAGTCCTTGCCTGGCTACTGTCTCCCACAAGATAGTTGTAGAGAGCAATAAGGTCTCCCCTGAGCCTCCTCTTCTCCAGGCTAAACAACCTGAACTCCCTCAGTCGCTCCCCACAGGGCTTGTGTTCCAGCCTCTTTGTCATCCTCGTTGCCCTTCTCTGAACATGTTCGGGCATTTCAACATCTTTCTTAAACTGAGGAGCCCAGAACTGGGCACAGTACTCAAGATGTGGCCTAACCGGTACTGAGTACAGGGGAAGAAGAACTTCCCTACTCCTACTGGTCATGCTATTCTTGATAAATGTCAGGATGCCATTGGCTTTCTTGGGGGCACACTGCTGCTGGCTCATGTTAAGTTTCCTATGAATCAGTACTCCCCAGTCCCTTTCTGTCTGGCCACTCTCCGGCCACTCCCAGCACTTAGCCTTGTTAAACCTCATGTTACTTTACCTTATGCTTCAGGGAGTCTTGTTTTGGTATTCTATTTCTGAGACCAAAGAGGGAAATTGTTACCTGTATGTGGAAAAAAAAAAACAAACAACCAAAAAATAGAGAAAAGTGGACTTGATTATGTATGAGTGGTGTGTAATGTGCTTTGTGAGGCTTCTTTTTCTTCAACCTATAAAGGGAACCATTAGGAGATATTTCACTTATCTGGAAGGGTAATACTAAAATAAAATTCTCGACAGTCCAAGAATCAGAGAAATACCTTCTGCTTGCCCTGTCAATCCAATGAATAATATTTTGTTGAATATTAATTAGGTTTGAGGTTTGAATTTTTTTTCTTCAAGAGGAAGGAAGTTGAATTTTGTTCATGAAACTCACATGACATTTTTTCTGAATCGTAATATAGGGAAGAGGGGGTCTGGATGTTAACACTTGCTGTAGTCCTATATCTTCAGTAACTATTACCCTTCATTGTGGGTTATTTTAGTATGCATACTCTATTGTTGTGCAACACATACGTAATTCTCAAATCCTGGGCAGACTAGTTTTCCTCAGGAATTCTATCTCACAGTAAACTCCACTTTGTTATAAAAAGTAAATTATTGTACAGTGGTGATCTAACATGGAAAAGCATGACCTCAGCAAAGCAGTATCTGCTTTAAAAAATTAGAGCTTTGGAGTCATGCCTGGTGCTGAGATCTAATTCCTAGAAATGCCTTTTCCATTACTGTTAAATAGAGAATATTTAGATATCTCTTTTTTGCTTGGAAAGAGGCCAACAAGGGAAACAGGTTTGAAATAAAACCTTCTAAGAAGCCAGTTGTGTTTGGCACAGTCTGCTAGGGGATGCCTGGAGCAGTGCTTTATTTTGCAGAGCTTTCACTAACTTCGGTTTAGGAAGTCGAGTACCAGGAATTATGGGTGCAGGAAGCGTTTATATTACGTGGAAGTCCGGTGTAGCCTTGTGGAGTAATTTGACAAGTTAATTCAACATTTTCCCAGATAAAATGTGCAACAGTATACTCAAAGTATCTCACACTAATTGGTAGTAATACAGTAATAACTTAATTATTACAGGATCATTTTAGTTAAATGATAAAGTAATAATTAGATTGAAAATCTGTAGACAAATTTGAAAGCTTTGTCTAGTCATGTGACAGTCCTGTAGGCGAAATCAACGTGAACTAAGTTTCCTCATCTTTCCCAAACCATAAAAAGACTTGACTGGGGAAGGAGTGACTGGAAAGTGGAACTAAATATATCCACTGAAGTATTTAAGTGCAAAGGAAGTTCTAGTGTTGAACACTGTGTAACATGTTCTTCTGTTTTGTAAAATATTTTCCTAATTTCCTTTAATGGTCATATTTCCTATCTACAGTAATTACTGGGGTTATAAATAATTTTTCTTAAACAAGTCAGCTCAAAGGCTTGCTAATATTGGAAGTTTCTAGAAGAAGAATAGTGTGAAGGTTATTTTCCTTGCCTGGTTTTCCCTGTACATTTTTTACTTGGGTACTTATCAAATGTGACACAAAATAAAGTGCACATTGTTTATGGGTACTGTTCTGCTGACTAAAGGAAAGCAAAACATTGATCTCGGTTCCCAAAAGTTAGTAGCAGGAACTATTTTGAATTAGTGTTTTATTAAAAAGAAAACATATTTTTTATTATAGTGGCAGTTTTGCTTGTTCTCTTTTTATCACTTTTGTGAATTAATAAGAATTATTTTTTTTCAAAATGATTTGCTGGCTACAACTAGCTGCTGTCACAATGCTTCTCTCTTGCTTCTCTCTTGCTTCGGTTGGCT
Source organism: Serilophus lunatus (assembly GCA_013399895.1). Lineage (NCBI taxonomy): Eukaryota > Metazoa > Chordata > Aves > Passeriformes > Eurylaimidae > Serilophus > Serilophus lunatus. The sequence goes on from VXBA01002427.1 coordinate 496,767, forward strand.
TTTCACGAACTTCAGGTGTTCAGCAGAGGTCATGCACTAACAAGAAAAATTTTTCTCTACACAAGTACCACATCTGAAGTATTTTGATTCGTATTCCAATCTCTGTATTGCCTGTTTAAGTTTGAATATGGTAAAGGACACAATATTTTTTGCTAGTTTGGGTTTTTTTGTTTGTTGTTGTTGTTGGGGTTTTTTTTGTTTGTTCTCGTGGTTTTTTCTGCATCATTTTATCTTTTATTTTCTTTTCCCTCTTTCCAGCTTGGTGTTTTTTTGTCGTGGTTTTTTTTTTTTTTTTTCTAATTTCACTAAGGTCTTAAAATGTTAAAGAAAGCCTTTGTCTAAAATACTAGATATCAAGTCTATTCCAGTTAGAAGGATTTTTGAAGATATTACACACATTTTTGTCACCTTCCGTTTACAGCTGCTTCACTTAAAAATAAAGCTAAACAAAAAAGCCAAGAAAACTAATCAAAACCTATAACCTCCCTCCTAAAACACTCTGAACAGAAAGGCAAACCAAACCTGTTTTCGGATGAAATTGTCAGACAAAGTGGGATCTATTATAATAGCATACTTACTGTTATTTTAATATCAGTGTTCCAAGACTGTATACATTAAGTGATAGAAATAAAGACAGTACTTTGAATAATCAGGTTTTTATTAGAGTCTTCTAATTTTGACAGGCAGCTAATTATGGAGTGTCTGAACAAGTCACTGCACATCTGTTTAATGTTGCTTAATCTCTAAAATAGGAATGTAATTATTCGCTTGCACATGACTCTTTATAAGTTGTTCTGGATAGATGATAATTTAAATGAAATGTATAGTTTTAGGTTGGATTAAAAAATCAAAGGTCAGGGCTAGTTTCTCAAAAATATTTGTGATCTCAGGGTGATATAAATTTATAGCAACTGTGGACCTGGAGGCTGACATTATGGAAGCCACTGGAAGAAACAGCTGTTTCCTCACAGAGATTGTCTTAAAATAAGAAATTGTATCTTGATTTTAAAACCAAAAAAATGCAGACACTTATTGCACCCTGGGAACTACTCTTTATAAGAATTTGACTACGTGTAATTGACTTGCAGTGAGGCTTTGGGAAATGTAAATTCATATGCCAGCATTATAATTTTTGAAGAGCTTCACATATTGCTGAAGAACTGTAGGGTTGTTAAAGGGTGAGGTTAGATTGCAGCAGAGAATTGAAGGAACTGAAAGCAGGAGATCTTGGTCATATTTTAGTGTGTCTCATATTGAATGGCATTAAGCTTTTCTTATTCTCTATTTCTTATTTTGCCCATTCCAAAATAGAAACATCATTAGCAGAATTGATTGGGTAAAATTTTTGAAATACAAGCTGTAAATCAACTTATCTGATAGATGTTTTCTGTCTATTTTTTATACATGTGCAAATTATGAGTCAACAAAATAGAAATTATGCTCTCAAATGTGAATAGGAGCTCAAAAGATAATCTGGCACTACCTTTGAATAAAAATTGCAAAGAATTTAAGCATTCAACATCCTTCATCATGAAGGCACTCTGAGCCCATAGTCCTGAATATTTAGGAAGAAAATTTCAGAGCAGCGTACGTCATTCTTTTACCAAAATGATTAAATAAAAAAATTATAATTAAGGAGACTAACACTAGTTTACTGAGAAGTAAATAAGAAGCATGCTAGTAAAGAAAACAGAGTCACTTTTACCATTTTTGGGAAGTGACTATTTCTTGGGGCATTTTCTACATGGTTTTTCTGTTAAAATTGGAAACTGATTGCTTCCAGATTTGTTACCCTCTGTGAAAGAAAAGTGAAAGAAATTATGTATGTTAATTTTCAGTTGGAATGTAAATTGCACTCTGAGACAGTCCTGTCCTGCCTTGGTAAATGGGCTAAAATGACTCTGAGACTAATTCTTCTGGTTTCTGCCATTTCCATCCAAATACCATGTTTGTGCTTAAATGTGCTGAACGTCTCCTCAAGCAGAATAGAAAAGCTGTTAAAGAAAAGGATTAATTTCAGAATCTGCCTATGTGTTGTCAGTCAGATGCATGAAACAGTTTTTCATGACTGATTTCTTACCTGTTATTTAATTCTTGACCATAGTACTCTTATCACCATGTGTTGTGTTAGATATTTAAGAGCAATACATTTGATGGGTATCTGTCAATACTTCTCAGTGATAACCTGAGATGTTGTGGGCATCTTATCATTGGCTGTGTTCAGGGTTATGTTGTATGGGGCTATTTGCAGCAAAAAATTGTACACAGAGAGTGATTGGCCATTGGAATGGGCCACCCAGGGAGGTGGTGGAGTCATGGTCTCTGGAAGTGTTTAAAAAAAGGCTGGATGTGACACTTAGTGCCATGGTCTAATTGAGGAGTTACGTAAGAGGTTGGACTTGATGATCTCAAAGGTCTTTTCCAACCTAATTAATTCTCTGATTCTATGAAAAGGCTTGTGAAATTTCAAAGTGAAACAGAAAGGAAAAAGCAAAAAAATGCCCTCCAGAAATATCTCACACTTTAATCTTTGCACTTTCATGTCTGTGTGTGTTTGTAGGCATATATTTGTGTATTAACATTTCTAGCATATTGGTAGTCTCATTCTCCACCAAGTTGAGCTGCTACAGGATTAAGGTGCTGTGGCTGCCTCATGTCAAAAAGAAATGATTTGGCAGCAGTCTTGCCTTCATCACTGCCTGCATCATTTGATTAATTAAAGCATTAGTTCATCTTTCAAAAATTAAAAAGCAGAGTTGCACAGGGAGGTAGAGCAACAAGAGAGTAGAGGACAGTAGGCAATGTCAAGTGCTTAACAACAGGTTAGGAGACTTTCTCGGTTGCAGTTATCCTTGTTGACACTGCTTAGTGAAGTGTTCTTCCATTTACAGGTAGGTGCTAATAAAAATGACAAAATAGTGTATTGAATCAGTGTTTGCTCTGATTCTAAACCAGCAATTAAGCAAGATCTTAAAGGGTGTTTTTTAATTATTTTTTTTCAAGAATGCAGAAACTATGTAGCAAATTTATGATCATCACATTAACTTCCTGTATGGGATATTAATATTTGGCAAGAATGTCTACCAAACCAGATGCTTTTCACAGTTAGATCCTAACTTGATAGTTACAGATACGATAGAAATCATGAAAAACTTCATCATTATCAGCTCATTTGTTGTATAATGAATGCGATGATATCATCACTGTAGTTAATCACCACATCAAGTTTATGGTGGAAGAGTGCACAGAAGATATTTTAGTTCTCATGTTGTGAAAGGTTCATTGTGTATAAAATGTACTGTTTATATGGTGATAATATTGTGCCCTGCTGTATTTACGAAAATACTTATCAGTCTCCAATGCCACAACAGGTGATTGTGTAGTACTTTTCAATCTACAGGAACAAAATCTTAGTGGCTCTGTAATTTGTGCAATCAATTAGTTGGCTCTAAAAAAGAAAATCAAGGTATGTCATTTGTTATTCCTTTGCTATAGTAGTTTTTACACTCCTTTTCTACTCAGTGGTCACTTAAGTTAATAAGAACTTAGAGTGATTGGCAAGGGACTTCATTATATACCAAGAGATTTTGTAGAACTGCCTTTTAAGATGCCTTTGTTTATATGTTGCATACAAAAACAATTGCACCTGAATAAACGGTACATGGTGTGTGATTCCTGGGCCCATCCTGTGCAGGGCCAAGAGCTGAACTTCGATGATCCTTGTGGGTCCCTTCCAACTCAGGATTTGCTATGAAGTGCATTTCCTGGTAGGACCTCAATGTTTTCCCTTCCTCTCCCTCTGTCCTACTCTTGCTTCTTCTTTCTAGCCAAGAAGAACATCACAAAAAGTGACTGACAAATGACAGCTGTTTAAATGAGTCTCAGCAGATGATTTTGACAAATTGTACCATTTGCTGTATTAAACATGAGTAAATTGATGATTTAGAACTTCAGAACAATTAGAAATATTTGTTGGGATGAACTTAAAACAGTTCATCAGTGATTGGAAAGAGTTTGTGTTTGTGCATATGTGCCCAACCCACAGTGTAAATAAGGAGGATAAGATCTTAAAGTCTGTTCTTTCCAAATGTGAACATAATTCCCAAAGACACTGATGTGTATCCACAATGCTGCAATAGAATTAAACAGAAAAACACCCTATAGAATATGCATTCTAATAATGCAAACTGTTAGAGCAGTAATTTTCAAAATTTTCTGAACTCTGCAGAACTCTAGAACCTCCTGTGTCCAGATGAACTGACACCAGACTGCCTCTAATGATATTAAAATTAAGGCAGCACAAAGACAATTGTTCTATGCCTCAAGCTTGTGTTTCAGCTTTGCTAGAAACTCTGTATTGCTTTATAATTGATAGGTTCGACACACAATACGTGAAGCATTGGCTCTCGTATGTAAATTGGTTCTGAAAAGCTTAAAAAATGGAGTCTTTATTTTGTCAATCTGTTAATCCACTTCAATAATCCCAAAATTTGGTGTATACTCTGGACAGAAAAAAAAGGTGCAACACAGTGGGATAGCCTCCTGAAGTAAAATAATTTTCAAATAATATCAGTTTTCAAAACGAAGCAGAACTCTGCTGGTTGTTTTACTGTGGACATTTAAAAACCACCATGCTTCAGCAGAAGAATGGAGAGACTTTTCTGAGTTTAGATGAAAATGACACTTTTCTGACACTTTGTATTTTAAACAGACTTTGCCTGTAGCAACTTACCAGATCGAAACATCTGTGAAATTCGTCATTCACGAAGGAGAGTGGAAGGAGTTGCTGTATCATTTACATGATATTCCAGTCTCATATAACTACACTAAGGATAGGGTTAAGTACTTATAAAAGGAACAGAAATGAATGGTGTATTTTTGTCATAACTCCCAGAGTGAGCAAAGGTATCTTCTTCAGTGGTTTGAGTAAGTGATACGATACAAAGTTGGCAGCACTGTGTTGAGGTCAGCAAAGAGTCTCACTGCAAGGCGTGACTTGAGGTATAGGTTATTATGGGCCTAAATTTGTTCATTCAAAGCATTTACTAAACTTGAGTGTAAATAAGGGAAACTTTCATTCTCCAATTCAGCTATGTAAACTCTAATTTTTGTGTCCAACTAAAAGTGTATCTTCTCTAATTCATTAATGTGTAATTTGAAATATCCATCGAATGGCAGAATTAAATGTCAAGATTTTCAGGGAGGGTGGCTTCCCTAGACATTAATGCCTAAAGGTTTACTTTGGGGTAGAGATTTTTTTTATCTATTCTGATTAGGTGTGGACCTTGTATCTAATAATTTTTCTTGTATTTACATTACATTACTAGTGTGTGCAATTTTTTCAAGAATGTGCTTTGGAGATAGCAGCAACCTGTATGCAGGAATATGTGATGTATGGTCAACCAGTGTCAATGATGTCAGGGAAACTGCATTGTTCATGGTCTGGAAAAATACCACCCTTTTCTGTCTGAAGCAGACCATTTCAAAAGGTCCGTTGGTACATTTCCAAAAAAAAGTGAAGTAGGCCTGAGGCTTATCTTACTTGAGCAGTCTTGCATCAGTGGTAATCCAGAAACTGTAGTGAAGTTTTTCTGGTCTCATCTGTGCTGCCTAAAGTCACAAGTTGAACTTCCGTATGTGTGTGTAGATTTAGTGTTGGCAAATACATTCCGTTAAGCTGATCATTTTAATTTGCATTTACGTGTCTGATGATAAATATTGAAAGATGTGCCCTAATGTATTGCTCAGTGTCTTTAGTGTGCTTACAAAGTTAAGAGATATATAAAGTAGATAATCTTCCCTTTATACTTTAAGGGACAGGGAAACATTGCATTATCTGCAGAAGGAGCTGGTGCAGGTGCTTCTCAGTCTACCCTGCTGTCTCTTTCACCATCATCATGGGAGCTGTGAAAGTCATGAAAAATTAAAATGAACAAACAAGTAGTATTTTCAAAAATTTCAGCTTGACCTAGATGCACTATGGTGCCAACATCCCTGTGGTGCAGGGCAGGGAGTCTTTGGGGAGCAAACACATGAGGCTGACAATTTCAGATGCAAAAGATTGGCTCTGCCCTGAGCTAAAGCCTTATGCTGGCCCCGGGTGAGCTGGCTGTGGTCCCTGAGGACAGGGGGGCTCAACGGCCAAGCCCTGTGCCGTGCTTGGCATCCGCAGTGTGATGTGAGAGGTGGCTGAGGACACGTCTGCTGGCAACTCCCTCCTGATGCAGAGGAAGTAGAGGATTTCAACTCCCCTTGTGCTGCAATGAAAAGATTAAGCTTATTGTACTGTTTCTAAAGGGTTTCTAAAACTTTGTCAACTTGAAAAAGAAAGGTGAAACATGCTGTTTTCCCTTCATTGACAAAATCAAGATGTGATTGCATGTACTCGACTGCTATCAGAGAAACTTAACAGCAGCTCTAAATGTGTCACAGTAAAATTTAAGGTCCAGCTATATTAGTGTATGGTGAATATCATAATAATTGGAGCTGCATGAGCAAGGTAAGGTCTCTGTACATGACTTTGTAAATGCCTATACTAGTGTGGCCACTCTCTCAAACTTATCAAGTCCCTCTTGTTGGCAATAATACCATTTTAATATAATTGTCCTTTTAAAGTTGCTTGCATATATTCATTAAATCAGACATACTAGTATGCAGTATAGCCAACATTTGCCTCTATATTTAAAAATGAATGGGTTTTATACAAATTTTCCCAACTAGATACTCACATAGCCTAGAAATAACATGAAATTTTATTCTACAGTGTATCTGAGGAGCTCAAATACCAATCTTATTGATTTAGGCCCCCAGAATATAATGTCTCCTAATAAAATTTTATTCAGGTGTACTAGACTTGTTGCAATGGACTCGTGGGTCTGAAGGGCATCTCGGATGTGATTTGCCATGAGAAGTCAAAACTCTCAGCTTCCAGTTCTGAACATCAACAGCATGGCTGTCCTTCTCCCAGCAGCTGTATAAAGTTTCCCATTTAAAATAATAATTCAATAGCAACAATTGAGAAAATACAGTGAAATTGGATTCAGACACTAGAACAGGCAATATCAGTGAGGCAAAGAATTTTCATGGAATCAGCAGCTGCTAAGAACATGAGGTAGTTGTTTATGAAGTTCCTATGTATACGCTTCCCTTTTCTTCCTTATCTCTCCAAACATTCCTGGACTTGTGAACTAGGAAATTATTAGGCAAAGTTTGTATGGCTTTTATTGCTGAAGTATGTGTGTGCAATCTGAGAAAGTGAAAATCAAACACGTGCTGAAATTGAACTGTGACCTCGATTCACAATGACATTTAATCCATGTACTATTCCTCCTCTTTGAAATGAGGGACTTAATTTTCTGAGACTAATATGGGGCACTAAGGTCCAGAAATGTCATACTTTGATAGGTAATAAAATTATAATACTTGAGAACGCTGTTTTGCAGGCAGTGAACTTTGTCCTTTCCTAGTCAATAGGATGGCGAACACTAGTTTAAAGCTCTTCTCACTTCATCCTTGCAGTCATGATGCATTTCTGTCCCATTTTTACATTTTCAACAGAAATCAGTCTAGAAATAGCTCATATCTAATTTGGATTATATTTTTTGTGTGTATGGGTCAGTAGTCCAAGAGATCTTTGAAAAGCCTTTTTAACAATGTTTTTGGTATTTGAAGTTAGTGAACTTTTGTCTGCTTTGGTTTATATTAAATTGACAGATTTCTGATGACATGACTGAGTGCAAATGAGGCTGTTAAATGCAAGGAATTCTTTGCCTGGCCACAGGATGTTATTGATGTGTTGAGAGTTTTTAAGAAGCTAGTAGAGAATTACATTTATGCTGTCCTAAACTAGATCCCGAAATAAAGCTGAAAGTAATAACATGCTAATGAAACAGGAGGAGGAAAGTAGTGTGCAGAGTATTTGCTGTGTCAGCATGTTGGCTCTTGATGCAATCATAGGAATGTTCCTTGAGTATAGTTATAAATGACATGTTTAGTGTGGGTCTAGTTCCAGCTGAGGTGAGCAGTAGGTATGGAAGAGAAATGAACAGCATGTACTTTTGTATACAAAATTTTCAAGACTTTCTTCTTTTGTAAATAGTGTTGCATCATTTTTCTAGAGCAGGAGTGTCTTGCAGTATCTGTAGGAATAATTTGCTTTTTCACTTCAGTTGTTTATTACATTCTGTAACAATTTTTCTTTTGCCAAAAGGATTAATTTTAGACATGTACTCCAAATAAGTTTGCAGTCATCCCAGTTTTGCCACTTGCACTATACATGAAGATATGAGACAGTGTATAGCTCTCACTATGGAAGTAATTTTGCAGTCTGATTCCCTTTATTTATTCATTTGAATTGTTTGACTTGGTTAAGTGACTATATTTGAAAGAAAACACATAAAAACTTAGTGTGATTCCAGGCCTCGGCAAGAAAAGAAAATCGTACTTCATACATAAAGTTAACCTTTAGTTAAAGACTGTATATTGAGCTAGATGTAAGAATTTTGATATACCTCTTTGACATCAGAAAGATCACTCCTGTGAACCAGAGGATAATTCCTGAAACTACAGTGGAAGAGAAGTATTCCAGCAATGATAGCATAATCCAAATAATACCTTTTACCTTTACATTGAAAATAGCTTTCCTTTTAGAAAACAAACAAACGTAATATCCCTTCCACCCACTCTTTAATGTAGAGGGATATATGGACACATGGAATGCAGCTGGTACAGTGACATAAAATTATATATATGAGAATAGAAATTATTTAAAAATTATTCTGGAATTTTGTGTCTTGTTTTCCTTTTGGTTTTAGTTGTCCAATTTTATTTAACAACTGGAATTAAATGTTGGGAATCAACTATGTAGTAAAACTTGTCTTATCACTGAAGCATAATGCATGTGCCACTGTGCACTGCCATCTCCTGATAGTGTAATCATGTATCTTAAAAGGCATTTTGTGTAGTGAAGTTAGATAATCTAATGAATTAGGCCTGAGCTTCTGAAGGAAGACAACCTAGTTCCTGCTAGGATGCTCAAGCATAAGCTATCGTTAGAACTTCTTTTTGTAATTCACCTATTTGTTTTACCTATGCAAATACTCCTACGCTAGAAGACATGTCATGTCTTGTTTCTGTGAGGTAGTTTCTCTAAAGTGTTACGGAAGTTTTGAAATTGGCATCTGAAACATGGAGCCATAAGTGAAATAAGCAGTGGTCAGAGCAAAAGTGGAGAAATTGTACTAAAACAGGAAAGTATAATTTGTGAAGATAGCATGGAATTCCATCTAATCCAGTTCTGTAAACTTTCAGATGCTGTCAGGGGTAGGATTTGTTTCAGGTTGAAAAATGGGAGAAAAAGTGTAGGAGTTGATTAGAAAGTATCTGTCTGTGAAAGAAACGGAAAAGATTCTCAACAAGGTTCATCTGTTGAGAAACTTCATGGATTCACCAATCCAGTATTGTCTTGAGAGCAGCTCTCTGCTGCCCAGTGGAAGGGCTATGGGGCTACAGGGGATTTTTGTGATGACATGTGCAAAAAAAACCCTAGATACCTGGAACTTTTCTGTATCCTCTACTCAGTAAAAGACCTGGATTATTTTGGAGACAAAGCCATGCTTAAGAGGACACTTCCCATTTCTGGAATAAGAAGCTGTAGTCTGCAGTGTTGGCTGGAAGAGTTTTGTTTTGCCATGCTGTTCTGTAACACAGTTGACAGCTGCCCTGTGTGTGTGCATGAAATGTGTGCATATTCGTTTCTTTACAGTATAGCTTTTGTTACAGGATTATTCTACAGGGATAGAATTTGACTAATTACTGTAATTATTTACCTTTTTTTTTTTTTTTTCTTAAATTTACCCTTGGTACTTTGTAGCCTGGAAGCAAATATTTCCTGGCTTAGGTCATTATCGTGAATATAGGTGTAACTCTAAATAAAGCCTTTGTAGGTTTAGTTTGAGTTCCATGAGGTTAGAAACATGTTTTAAAATATGTCTTGGACAAAGTCTTTTGTACCCTTAAATACTGCATGGATACACAAATAGCTGCCTTTGTGGAGAAAGACATGGTTTGCAGCATCTTGCATATCAAGCATATTCTCTGCCATGTGCAGTTTGGTTTTATAGGGCGAAGTAAAACAAGAGGAATTGAAATGGGGAGCAGAGAAAAATGGATGTTTTCAGCTGAGATTTGCACAGAGATGACAGGTGAACGAGGTGGAGAGGTAAAGAACAGCTGCTCCAGATGGTAGCAGCTTCAGGAGGGAAAATGCTGGAGTCAAAGCGGTCAGATTGTAGGAAGAGATGACACTCTTAGGATGAGTGGTGCTGGCAGGGAGATGAGTGTTGGAGGTCAGGGGGAAAAGCACAGTAAACACTGTGTATGAAGTGTATTTATCTTAAAGTATCCATTTCCTTTAAATGAGTCTTTCTTAGTTCTTTTCAGCACTGATTGCAGGTGTTTATCTAAAATCATCTGCGATCGTCATTTTCTATTAGCTTTGTCTGCCTCCATACTTATACTGTCTTAGTTGAGTTTTGTAGTGACAGCAGACATTCAGGAATAAATAAACACAGTTTTTAAAAGTGATTTTGAAGAATCCCTTCTGTCTTTTTAATGTACTGCCTGGAAATGAACACTTTCAAGTTGCTTGAAAATCTAATAGCCTTGGGTTTTTGTTTTTTTTTTTTTTTAATCTAGCATTCTTCATAGGACTATAACTGTGTAAGTTGAGCTATATATGCATAAATAGTTCATACAGGAAGCAAGTGTAAATAATAGGAAATTAGTGATGCTAAAAGGGACACTACAGTTTAAAGAAAGAAAAAAGCTAAAACCTCTGGATTTGCCTTCGAGTTTCTCCAATACCCCTGAAAAATGGGCTAACTGAAGCTTGGGCACTCTCACTGCTGACTCCTCTTGTGTTTCATCATTCCCTGTCTGCAATGTTCTACTTAAATGTTTCTGAGAAATAGGCAGAACAGTCATTTTCTGGCAGATTTTTAGAGGCAGAACTTATTTAAATCAACCATTTAAACTTGAGTCAGACAATTAGCTGGAGGTGTTGCTTTACAAGTCCAATAGGTATTACACATGAAATAGCTTATATTGACCATTAATCTGTCTATTGATCGTAGATATCAATTCTACTTCATTTTCCCAGTGTTGGTACTATTTTAGGTTCTTGCTCACATTTTTTGAATATTATTTATCAGTTGTCATGGACATGAGGTCAAATGTATATGTTAGGCCACTGCAGTCACTGAATATATTAAATGGCACCTTTAGAAACAAACTTAGTTCTCATTTCATGGTCATGTTCTTATTCAGATAATTTACTTTGTGCTTAACTAGTTTTCCCTAGTATTTCTGGCTGGAATCAATGTTTCCCTTCAATATGTCTTGAAATGTAGAAATCTTGTACATTGTGAAATAGCTGCTGGGCTCTGTGTTGAGAGAACTGCTCTTCAGGAGTAAATGAAGGGATGACATTCCAGTGTAAAATATTTTAAGTGCTTATGATTAATCCTTTTGGATACTTTAGATGAAATGTGCAATGTGATTTTTTTGTTCTTTTTTTTTCCCCTTCCACAGGGGCAATTTTTGATGAATCTGCCAAAAAAGATGAGGAAGTTTTCCGAATGGCTGTTGCTGATCTCAACCAGAATGATGAAATCTTACAAACGGAGAAAATCACATGTTCTGTGACATTTGTGGATGGCAACAATCCTTTTCAGGCGGTTCAAGAAGGTAGGACAACTAAAGAGAGCTCCTGCTGTTGTTTCTGCTGTGACATGCAAAATAATATCCTGATAGCTTCCTATCTTTGAGAATTTGTGAATTTTATTGGTTTCTTTTTCTATGAAATATTAGATATGGCATTTAGTTTTGGATTTAGCTGCTTTGGTTTGTGTTGGTCTAGTGACACTATATAGTTATAGAGTCATCTTTTTTCTGTTTTGTAAGTATAGGCTGTTGAAATGTGGTAGGGAATGTGGTCAGACGCATTTTGCCTCCATCTTTTCTCTTTTGTGGGGTGTTTTGAAGTTATTGATGACTTCTTCCTACTACTTTTTGGTTTATTTTTGTGCAATAAATGGCACTTAGTTGGAAAACATACGTTGTTGTGTGGATAAGCTTTTCAGCCCACATACCTGAAAAATTTACCTATTTTATAGGAGGAATTAGAGATAACTTCATGACTCAGAAAGTTGTCTGTGTCCAATACAATTTTGTGCTCTGTCTGTCCTTTGTAATTCCTCAATTACTGGACAAAGGATGATGATGTTGCTTTGGCTCCTGTGATAGTGGTAGGAGGATAAGGGAACATAGTATTTGAAATCCCTCTGAGCTGGATTAGTAAATCACTGGTGTGACTGAGCAGTTGTCTGGAAAGACAGCTATGAGAAGTCTCTAGAAATATGGATTCAGATTTGATTTGTAAGCATTTGTGATTTCTTTGCTCTTCTGGCACACTAACTTCTGTTTGAGATGCAAAAGATACTTAACATGTATTATTAAACGTTTCTTAAAAGCAAAACAAATTTTTGATGGTTTTCCATATCCGTATTGGCTCTGTATTGACACTTAAGATTTAAGGGAAATATGCAAGTAGTTGCTCCAATATTTGTGAAGTCAAAGGTTGATACCTGTTTGCCTTCAATGAACTCTTGACAAGACAATGCTGATAAGATTTTTAATGCTTATATGATAATGGTTTATACCAATGACATTCTCACTTTTTGAGAATTTAGTAATTTTTTTTTTTTGTTCTATTAAATTTTACAAGTAGGTAGACCTGTGTAATGAAAACCATTGTAGTTTCTATTTGATAATGCTGATTACAGAGAGATGTGATTTTGAAAGTATTCCAATTAGAATCAATTCAATCTCTTTCAATCTGGAAAGGCTAATGTAAAACCTGAAACTATTTGATACTTTTAGAAAGTCTTTTTAGAGTAAGTAAACTCAGTCTTCTTAAGATATTTTCTATACTGCTGGTATTTGAATTTTTTTTTTCAATTAATCAAGGATGGATAATAGCTGATACTCTGTGCTTAGCATTAATTAACATTGAAACATAGCAATTAATTTCCTTTATCATTGCAGTAGAGTAGTTGAAAATTATTATACAACATTATTTTAAGCTCCATATTTATTTTTAACTTAAAGTAGGAGTGTCTAGTAAAGTAGAACATTTCAAAGGAGTTACTGACCTGATACTTCAATATTCAATTAATGATTGTATGCAAAAGTTATATTTGTCATTGTTGCTGAATATATCATGGTATAGTCAACATTTGAAATGTGAATGGAGCGCATTTGACATAAATTTCATTACCATTGGTGGTGACGGGGAAAAAGGTCTGTTTTGATACTGAGGAATTCAGGAAAGTATTTTCCAGTAAAAACTGTTTCTTGTAAACACATAGTCAAATACAGCTACTTGACTAGCAAGAGTCATATTTGCTATCCTTTAAGGGCTCTGTGTTTTTATTTGAAATAATTTGAGTGAAAAATAAACATTCCAGCTCTTGCATGTGTATATCTGTGAAATGTTGCTTGCTGAACTGTTTTACCACAATTAACATGTTTTATTTTGTTTTAACTGAACACAGACATAATCTGCATATTAAATTACTTTGCACTAGTTTCTTCACTTTCTTCTTTCCTCTGCATCTTTGTGTTGCTTGACCCTGGTCTTAATTGTACTTCTTATGCGTGTTAATAGCAGGAAAAGGGACAGTGTAACTTTTGCCATATATTACATTGTTTATAACTTGGAGAACCACAGCAAAAATGCACTGCACAAACACCAGAAAAAAAAGTTCATTTAAACACTCAGGCCATTTCTGTCTTCAACTTGTAGAAGGCAGCTAAATTTCATGTTTTTCAATATGTATCACATTCAGTATGCTCAAACATGTGATTTCCATGCTAGTGTGACTCTTCTTTGAATCGTAAGTCCTGATTCTGAGGTAACATGGCCTCTCCTATCAAGTAGAGTTTGATGTTCAAAAACTTATACTAATTCTTTATTATTAAATTCTGCTATTTGTTTGTTATAATTATTTTTATATGAACTGCTGGAAGTTTGCTTTGGTGTGCTTCACAATATCTGGGGTTTTAAAGGTTTTAAGTATTTTCATTTTATCTAAACTTCAGAACAACCTTCTAGAAAACAGCTTTTAATATTGGTAAAATGCTAGTTTAAAGCATTATACCCATAACAATAACTTAATGTTGGTCCAAATGTGCCTAAAATCTGCCTATTTTAGTGACCAGAAAAGGTTAAAAAATTTGCTTAGGACTGCGAATTTCAAAAATCAAGAAGTTATGACCAAAGACATCATGAAAAAAGACATTAAGTACCAAGGAAATATTTATGAAGTTATTTTTCATTATGAACCAATAAAAGACATTATGCACTATTTCTTTTATACCACTTTATTAGTGGAAGTAGCAAGTAATTCCACAACAATGTAAATACTCAGATACTTCATAATAATTTTGTAATGTAAAGATGAATCATATGAGAGGATCCACAGCTGTGTGATACTGTGTTCTTCCTTCTGTATCTGTTTTTATTATTTGCTGTGGTGCCCTTAAATGTCTTCCATTTGTACCTTAGGGCATCTCATTAACAGTTCTTACTGGAGCAGTGATACTATAGCAAATATGAGTGGTTATCCTGGAAGAGTTGTGAATGACATGCTCCATAATATCACTGGAAGTGCCCTTGGGGACAATTTATAGGCACATAGTAGTGCACAGAAATAGGAGGTGAAATTCGTTAAGAGAAATTCTTCTTCCCTTTGGTGTGTGTTCTGTCAGAAAGGGCCAACAGCAAGTGTGATGCTTACACTTGTCTGGTGCAACTCATGCTTGCACGTCAGCATTGTGAGGTAGTATGGGAACCCACCAGGATGCTGAGGTTGCCCAGTGAGCAGGGGGGAACAAGTCCAGGCCAAGCTGGGTTGGTGGGTCATTGTGAGAACCAGTGAAGTGTATGGCCAGATCATAGCTCTAGCCTGACACATATGGGGGAGAGTTTGCAGAGGAAGAGAGGGGCTGAGAAAGGTGACTGAGGCAGGTAGATGGTGCATCTCATGCCCTCGTGGAAGCTGCAGCCCTGTTGCTAAGATCGAACAGTGACACGCACTCATGAAAATGTTAAACATATTTCTTTTTCTTTTACATTGAAGAAAGACTTCACAATATTTTTAGTACTCTTCTATGCTGTATCTCAAAACATTTGTGTGCTTTACTGATTGGAGGGGAAGAATCCTCTCCGATACGGTTGCTGGCTTTTTTTATGCTGCACCTATGTTGGGTGCCATAAAGGGAAAGCATGAATTTTAAGGGGGTTTTTTGTATAGTCATTGAAGGAAGTAGGGATAATCAGTTTTTGCATGGGGGCAAGTCAGTAATTTAGCACTAGGAGACAATGAATTATGATGCCAGATTCATACTAGTGTCAATAGTATATGTTGGTATGAACTTTGCTTTCTTTCCTGTGAGACTTCAATTTACAACAATATTTAAATAGAGGTGGCATAGGCCTTCAAAAGATTTTGTGTTCTACATATACTTAAACTGTAATTATTTTTGATAAGAATCTTGTTTCTATATTTCCTTTTAGTGGACTGTTTATTCTTTCTTGTAGATTTGGTTGAAATAAAAACAACACTGTTTTTCTTGTTTGTCAGAAAATCATGCTGTTCTCTTATCTTTCGCTTTTATTCTTATCCTTACTTCAATACAGTAATAATTAAAGCTGAAAGTTTATCATTCAAAGCCTGCTATTTCCTCCAATCCTTAATTTATCATTAATAATATGATCATACAGTTGCTGAATGACTAATATAAAATATGCAAAAGCCCGTGTATTTTTTGGCAAGTGGAGGGAAGAGGCAGCTTTAAGTTCAAGAGGTAATACCTTGGGTTGTGCTGATCTGCCTCCTTGGGCAACAGTTTCTATAGCCCTCATGCTGCCATTTCTACTTTCACACCAGGAGTTATGGAGCAATTCTGCAGGAGTTTGCAGTACTTGAGGCAACCATAGCATCTGGAGGGTAGTCAGAGCTCAGCAGGACCCAAGTCCAAAGATGTGTATGGTCCTTGGAGAGCCATCGGCAATATTGTAAACCTCGTGGCAAATACTTTCTGTTCATTTAGTGCTGGTATTTTTTTCGTCTTATTCCTTTCTCCTACCTCTTTTTTGACAATGAGATATTTTTACCTATCTTGAATTACTCTGTAGTAATCCAATGCTTTCTTCTATAGGCTGCCTATAACACATGACAAATAGATTTGACTGATGCTGTCTGAAATCCACTTTGTTTGACACATTTTCCTATTGCAGTCACATACACATGAAGCTTATTTTTCTTTTCTTTCCTTTTTTTTTTTTTTTTAAACCACCCTTTTTGTCATTCAGGTTAGTCACCAGAGTATGCTTACAGACACCAACTCAAGCCTTCGTAATGGGTTTTGAAAGCTTACAGTGAGCAGTGAAATAAATAAGGCAGTGAGTCATAACTAAATGGGATTCAGCTGTAGAGTAACAGAGGTTTGTAGGGCAGCAATATGTATGAAGGTCACATGCAGGATTTCATTCAAGCGAAGTTTTATGATCAGAAATTATGACTTGACGGATACATCTGCTTTGGCCTTTGGGACTAGATGAGTGTAATAAGATTGTCCTTTCTCATTTCTCTGATCACTGTAGAAATCTGTTTAAATCCACAGATTTCATGGACTGCTAAACTTTTTTTCACTTTGTCACTTAGTTCTTCAAATTTCTCAGCCATCCTTGTGCTGTTTATTAACCAGTACATGTTCAGTTTGAGATTAAACTTTTACAGAGTTGTATTTCTTCACTGACCTTCCGTTTCATTCCCGATTTGCCTTCTTATTTCCCAATAAAATGGATTTTGATGTGAAAAGATATATTGAGGAGGAAAAGTTCAAGTAGGATTCAAACTATAAAAAGTTAAGGAAGAAGAGGAGAAGAAGCATTTCAGTAATGATGTAAAACTCCATTGTAAAACCAGAAACTGTTGGAAATGTCTGCAATTGAAAATTACTTGTGTCATGACTACTTCAGAAAATATGTTAGGAGATGTTTTGAATTACCTGTCCTCTGTGAATACACATAACAGCAGCTGTGGCATCATGCCCTGATCTCAAAGTGCTGAGTGAGAAGCATAGTACTCTTACATGGACTATGTGCTCATTTAAGTCTTGCTAACCCCACAAAATCAATCAGATCTCCAATTTACATAAATGCATCATGGAAGTCCAAGTGTTGACAGCTTAAGAAAAAACATCTTGCAACGCTGGTGATAACATGACAGTTGGGAAGACAGTGGTTGCATAGGAGAAGATCAGGGATAAGGGAGGAATGAGCAATGATTGAACTAGAAAAGGGATATGTTATACAGGCTTAGTTTAGGATGAGTAGGATGCGCATTTAACACATTTTCAGCAACAACTTTAAAGTTATTGTGACCTTCCTTTGCCTGGAAGGAATCTACCCAGAGCATACTGCAAGCTGTAAAAAGGTTAGATTGATACTTGGTAAGGCCTTATACTGGTACAGCAGATACAGTAATTCCAAGGCTTCATCACTCTCCGCCCTTTGAATTTTGATGTCCAATGTCTTCTAGTTCCTAATTCTTTCTGTGGTAGTGTTTTTCTTCAGTTGCAAGACAACTTCCATTATCTTTGTTTCCAGTTTAAAAACAAACTCTGTGATAGCTTTAAGCTGCACTAGACTTCTGGACACTTGAAGATAAAAAAAAAAAAAATCCTTTATATCCAGCTCCAAAAAGTTCTCCCAAATCCTTATAAATTAAAACAAGTTATAAAAAAAAAAATCTGTCCATCAAGAATTGCTTTCTTCAGGTAGTTTAAACAATGTGAGAAACACAGTTTGAGGAAATCTGGACAGCCCTTAGTATTTGCATGTAGCAAATCTAAAAAGAATTAAGTTATAGACATTAGAGCAGTTAAAGAGCCATCTCTGAAGTATGCTTTCCAAATCTCTGAGCCTAGTGGGGGGAGAAAGGGCATTACTACGGTGGGAGGCTAAGACAAAGTCCTGTTGTCTTTTAGTTGCTCTTGTCCACGTTTTGTCACACAATGCTGCACCCCCACTGACTATATACTTTGTAAATGCTGCATGTCTTTGTGGTTTAGGGAAAGCATACTACTGTTTCTATAGAAACCACTTGAGGTGACCAGTAAACCCCGTAGCACCCCACTGCAAAGCAATGCAATTGCTATCTCACTGCAGTGCAGTGCAGCATTCAAATGCAACAATGTGGCTGGAGGTTCATACATAGTGTAGCACATCAAATCAAGGACTTTGGTGTTTCAGAGTTGGCAATAGCTACCATGCTATCTTTCTGTGGTCTTTTTTACCCCTTTTGCTTCCTCATGACTTGAAAACAGAAGGAATGATTTTTCTAAAGCTGTTATCATTTGCATTGTCAGTTGCCAGAGTTTGGCTCAGCTTAATTTTTATGGCAAATTTTGTCAATTTTTATAAGAGCCTTCATTTTGAAAAGATAGACAGGAATTTTAATAAGTTTGAAAGAATTTCCTTCTCAGTCTGTTGCTTAAAAAGCATGTGACTGTGAGACAAGCTATTAACCTCTAACCCCTTTTGAATAAAGGAATGAAATATCTGAATAAATACCTGGACAAGTGTAATACTTTTTGATGGTGAGGTGCAGTGAATTTTATCACATTACTATAGGAATAGCTAGACAGGCTGATATTCTGAAGTACTTGCACTTTAAATCTAGATTGGATTATTTCTGATTTTGCAATAGACATATTTCCACTTGAAGTTCACAAGTGCCCAATATGTGTTTTCATACTTAAACACAGTGCTTCACTCTGCTGTGTTAATGTACTCTGACACACTGCTGGTGGTTTACTTTTAAGAGAGCTGTGCAAATTCTGATGTAATTAAATAATATCAGTAGTACATTTAAACATTTAAAGCCACTGTGCCTGAAGGTTTTTGGGGTATTTTAACAAACAGAAGCATAGAGACAAAGTAAATGAGAGATGCTTCATCTTCCTAGATGCCAATTATTTAACTAACACCCTGGGCTATCAGTCCCCCAAGTAATCTCCTTAAAGAAGTAATGGATACCCTCTCTGGATCTCCTCCTCTTTTTTGTGGAGCAATGTCCAGTAAAATCACTACAGCAGTCAATCATCACTATCAAACCAGACATGTATATTCCCAGTCAGCCTCACAGCCTGCAAGCTTGCAGCATGTTGTGGCAACTACCAAGCAACAAATTGCTGCGTTCAGCTGTTTTCTGCTCTATAGAGTCCTCTCCAGTTCTCTCATAAAATAATGTCGAATGAAGATTTTGCCTTTGTTTCACATCAATTAAGTGAAAGTCACCATGTCTTTGTTTCACCTTACAGTTTAAGTACAAATGTCAGTCTCATAACTTAGAGATTCATATTTGATGTATGTATCTGTATCATTGCTTATCTAAAAGTCAGTATAGCGAATTAATTGTAATTAATTTATTTCTTAATTTAATCCTCCCCTTTGAGCCTTCCTTACACTTCTTTATTCCCTTCTCAAATGTGTTTTGTTTCATTTGCAAGCTGTTTTTGTCATAATATGTTAGCTCTCTGAGTACTGTATTCTGAGTAAGTACCTTGTTCTGTATTTGAGGTAATTGGGTATTTATGTGCTGAAAATAATTTTCGACTTACTCCTCTCTCTCTGTATAATCAGAGACAAAGTGTACTTTATGGAGGACAGTAGTGTTTTAAAATCTAATTTTGGTAATGAGGAAATGAGCCATGACAACTCTGGAGGTGAAGCCTGAAGTGAATTATGAAGGTCATTCTCTTAGATGGAGAAATTAATTATATTTTAGCCTGGTTCCCTGTTACTTAGACCCTTTATATTGTACACTACCAAGTAATTTTGACTAAATATCAATTTATGAAAAATTATCTGAGCAAAAGAGCGCAGTTACAAGGACAGATTTTGAAACTAGGAAGAGTTTTATTAAAACACTAATCATATCAGAAAACCGTAACCTTTTATGTTATCTTTTTGAAAGGATGTCTGCTGCGGGATTTAATGCTCACTCATTTTGACTATCTGTGGGCCCTTAGCTTCTGTGATTACTGGCTTTTCTGAAACTTATTTTTCTCCTTAAAATCTAGTCTTTTGAAATTCTTCATTGTATAGTCTGAAAGAGTATTGAGGTGAGCCAAGTGACTCTGAAGGACGTGGCAGCTAAGTGTAGCAGTTGTGGGGGGAGATGAAACAGGTAGTGTTGATGGTAATCAGAAAACATTTCCTCTGAGCCTGGAATAGACACTAGAGCCTTGCAGAGGCTTTGATGTGCTGTTGACACACAAGAGGGAGTTTGGGCTTGGGATCTTTATGTAAGAGCATAAAGCATTAGCACATGGGGCTTAGCTTCATGTGGAAATTAAGCACCTGCTTAAAGGCTTGCCTGAGCAGGGATATGCTTAAGCAATCCCAAATCAGTGACTTCATTTTCTTTGGCAGCTTGTGTTCATTATTTTGTTTACTTTAAGGGCATATTTTTTTTCCAGAAACTTGTCGATTTTAGCAGCATTTTCACATTCTGCACCTCTGGTTGTCCAAATGTGCCAAGTGGCTGTAGCTCCTTTGCTATTGCTAGAAGCAGAAAACGTGGCTGCAGGTCATGGCTGTGCCCTGTGATGTCTGGAAAAAGTTTGAAATCACAACGAATCTTCCAGAGTGCCAGGTCAGAAAACACTGTTAGATAAGTAAAAGTCTGCAGAGATTTGGCTTTTGACACTGTTTCATGTCAAGAGGGTTATGATGCACAGGACTTGGTTTATCAGAGTGCCCGAGAGCTGTACTCGGAAATTGCAGTTTCATGTTACAGGTAAACCATTCATGTTCATCCCATTCCTTTGTGACCTGGTGCAGGAAAAGAAGCTAGCAACAAGCTACTTTGTTTTTCAAAAGTGTTATATCTCTTTAGTACCAAGCTGTGGCTCAGTGGTGAGTCCTGTGATAGCCAGCCCTTGCTTAAGGGCACAGGAAGGAAGTATGAACTCCCCCTTCAAGGTGCAGCCAGACACTGGGCCAGCTTGCTGTAATGTTGGATGCCAGAAGCTGAAAGTAAATGATCATTAATTGGTCTAATACAGAAAAAGAACAGCTTCCCTATGAGAAAAGACTTGCATTTCTGCATTTGGGGCATTTTTTCATTTAGAGTTTGATAATTTGGAGGATTAATATTTTAAAGAAGGTAAACACCCAGGGGAACCCCATACACATGGCCCTGAGTCCCACTCAAGTCACAATTTTTCAAGCATAAAACATGCCTCTTTTAAAATATTTGTCCATTTCTTTTTTGGAGTACCTTGGAGAATGGAATAATTTTACTTTTTATGTTGCAATATACTACGGAGAATATCTCAAATACCCTTTTGTTTCTTTCTTTCTTCATGAGATTCATGTCTAAAAATCTGCCATTAAAATTTACTGAGAAAATTTTGGGTTCTTTTGTCAGAAGGGAAAATAAGCAGTCATAATTCATTCAAAATACTACTTAAAGGCTGAGCTGACAGAACATTTAGGTCAGCAAGTCTTGTTAGGTTCTGATTCTTCACAGACAAGGTCACATAAAACCGATTTGACATACGATGTGTTACACAACATCAAAATTCTTTAAGAATTGATTCCCACATATAAAAGATATGGATGTAAAAAATAGGGCTGGCTATGGCTAGTCTCGGTTCCTCCTTGTTTTAATAAACTTAGCAAGAAAGGCACTGTTTCGATACTTGTTTTTAGCAAGTTCTATAATCCTAGGATTCCTTGGAATTTAAGCACAGCTAGTGCTTCAAAACTGGAATCACTTAAATCACTCAATACATTAGTTAACACATCAGTGTATTAGTTTTTAAACTTCAAGTTATTTTCTGGAGCTGTACTTAAAATAAATAAAGTTTCATTATTTTGCAGTATGTATTTGTTAGTTTAGAAGTTATTGCATTTTAAGAGTTGAATCTCTATAAATCTGTATTCTGTCAGGGAGTTTTAAATTCCAGATTTTTATCTCTTTTTTTTTTTTGCTACTCGTTATTGTGAAATCTGTTCTCCTATGTGTTTGTAGTCTGTGCTTTCAGCTTGTGCACCTTGTGACTTTATAGACCATATCTTGCTACTGCAAAATGTGTTCTTGAGGAAAAACTTATGCGAAGAAACATGGTGCATAGTTGCACTTTTCTCCTTCCTTCTTAAATTCACTTCACATTAATGCAAGAGAAAAGTTGAGCGTGTCAACATCACTAATAGTGACTTGACAGTTTATCCCAGTTTTTCATAGGTAATAGTGTTTAATACAGGGACCTCCTCATTGTCTTCAGGAGCTGGACTTTATGATCCTTGTGTATCCCTTCCAACTTGGAATATTCTATGATTTTTTATCTGAAACTGAAGAAGTAATTTATTCCGCAACACAAAAAAAAAAAAAAAAGAGGATTTCAAAAGTATATGTGGATAAGTGATTTCACAATTCTTTTGATAATGAAAAACAGCATTTTGAATAGTTTTCCTTCATGGGGATTCTTCTTGTATTGCTAAACTGTAGTATCTTCCTCCACAGACTATTTCTGGGGAACTGCTTGAGCTTTTCTTTAAGCCATGATTATAACGTATTTATTCTTCTCCCCTTGCCGAGTTTATTCCTGTTGGTTATTTCTGCATAGTCATTGGTTATATCTGACAGTGCTTGTTTTCACCTGGCTTTTTTGAAGTACGTGTTTGTATAAGAATCTAGAACAAAAGTACTCAGGTCTATCTGGTATTATGAAAAAAAATTTAAACATTTCCTGCCTCTAAATCACATCTGAAAATCAGTATGGTTACCAATGCTTGGAAGCAAATCTTTGTGATAACTTGCGTGTGACAATAACACTTGGTACTTGTACAATAACAAGTTGGAGAAATTGACATCTAAAAAAATCCGTGGACTCAAGAATGTGCCTGCTGCAATGCTTTTATTCAAAGTCATGGCTGAAAACAGAAACAATATAGAATTAACAGATATAAGGTTACTGTCGTACTTTATGTGTTTTTCGAAGTTTCCTTGGTGCGTGAGATCTTGCTGGGTGTCACTGCTCAGTAGAATTTATTTCAGACTTAAACTCCGTTTCTACACAATGCAAAAGAAGGTGTTCAATCTTAGCGAAAGTAGTTGAAATGTAGAAAATTTAAGAAAAGTCTTTCAAAAAGCAACAGAAGCAGTGTAGCAAATGAGACAAATGCTATCACATTATTTCAGGAAAGATTCCTTTCTCACAAATTGGCAATCTGAAGTGTACCACTGATGGGTAGAGAAGTACTGAGGGATGGTACTAATTGAAGAATGTTCAAGTAAAATTTAAAGATTTGTTCGTGACAAGCTAGGCATCATGAATGTTAGAATGCAGTGATGTTAATGCTAGAGATTTTGGTAAATTATCCAAAGGACAGATGAAAAAATTAATGGTGTTCTTTTTAATGCTTTCTAGGAGATGCAGAAGCCAAGTAAACAAAAATGTAGGTATTTGTTGACTGTATCATAATAAAAATGGCAGGAAGACCTTCTTCCCCGCAACCTCCTCGGATTTTGAACATCACTCATGATATGGTGCCACTTGGGAAGCAGTACATACTTCATTGTAAGACTCGTATTACTTACGTAAGATTACTTACGTAAGAAGACTTGTATGTTTTGAGGAAAAAACATCCCAACTTGATGCAAAAGATTTTTTTTTTAATGCAATTGTTGGTAAGATCTCTGCATTGCAGGAGATCTCTACTTTTTACTCAGCTGCAGGATTACGGAGTAAATGAAGGGTCCCTTATCTAGGAAATGATTAC
Organism: Serilophus lunatus; assembly: GCA_013399895.1. Lineage (NCBI taxonomy): Eukaryota > Metazoa > Chordata > Aves > Passeriformes > Eurylaimidae > Serilophus > Serilophus lunatus. The sequence goes on from VXBA01002427.1 coordinate 520,687, forward strand.
TTTAGCTTTTCAAGTTTCTCTGTTTCTTGAGGTGAATTGGGATGGCTATTGTGATTTCAAAAGATGAGCGTAAATCTTTATACGCATCTACTGTTGAGGTTTTGCATAGTTGGAGAAGTGTTGGGGTAAATGTGTGTGGCTGCTGAAAGGGTTAACAGACTTTTCAATTAAATCGAGAGTTTAACACTAAATAGTTCTCTCCTGTAAAGAGCTGTATTCCATAATAAATATGGAAAACCTAGAGAAACACTCGTGCATAAAAGAAAAAAATCTGTGCTGTTTCTTTTCGGAATCTGTAGAAGAAAGGATTGCAGCCTCTGAGGGCCTCAGTTGTGACGCACAGAACTTATGTAAAATTAACCACATTTATTTTAACTGTAAATATTTATCAAGCAAGAGTAAATTATATCATTCCAGGGTCTAGAAATTTTGGTTCTTTTGTAACAGAAAATGAAAAACCTTTGAAAAATATGAAATGCACCTACTTGTCATGAGCTGAAAAATTTTCATCTAGTTTGGCTGACTAATCCAGGATCTCTCTTTTCCCCCCTCCCCCTCAAATTCTGTTGAAAGAGTTGAAAAGCTATCTCCCATGGGGTTTGGTTATACACTTTTAATTGGTGTATAGATCACAGAGAGAGATATGAAGGGTTTAAGCCTAACTCACTAGCTCTCACTTTCAAAATAGAAATTGTGTAGAATACCATACCTGTATCCTCTGTTGGACTCTTCAGAAAGCCTGAACAGGAATGGGCTTTGCATTTTTCAGCTAATATAAAGACTCTGAAGATTTGTCTTCAAATCAGCCATGTCTGTAAATTCTTGGTATTTATAACTAGCAATGCATTAATGGAAAAGAATATACTGAAATTGTGTATAAAAAAAAACCAAACCCAAAACCCAAATAATTTTTGATAGAGATGTGTTTGAGTACATGCAGAATATTGTGATAAAGTTCTTATTGTTACCAAGGCTACAACAGTATACATGATGTCATCTTCAAATGCAGCAATGTTTTCCCTTTAACCTATCATTTTAGGAGCAACTTGAGCATTTGAAATAGACATTTCCTAAAGCTTTACCTGGCATAAAAGTCACTTGGCAGATGTATTTGTCATGCAGAGTCATTACATCTGGCAGGTGGAATATATCTCTTGATAGAATAGATGGCAGTTTTGGAAATACCAGACTTTTGGAGAAGTAAAATATAATTCTCGGGTTATATGTTACAGTTGGATTAAAGTGAACTTTGAATTGTTTACCTGCTTCTAGTAGCTTGTCTGTAAACTCTCCTAGACCTCACTCATAGTCTGCAGTCTGATTATTCCACAAATTGTTTCTTTATCTACAGATTCATGTAATTTCATTATAAAAATGTCATTTCATATTTCAACTCTCAGTGTAGAAATATATAGAGAGAAATATTTACGTGTAAACTTGAGCGGTCTTGCTTTGTGGTGTTTACCTTTGCTGTTTCCAGGCTGACTCTTGAAATAGTTGAATTGAGTTTTGTTTTTCTGATTACTGTGCTCTGGACATCACTAAATTTGGAAGGAGCTCCTGATCCTTGGCTGCGTTCCCTATGGCAGATTTCCTCATTACAGATCTGCAGGGCTGTGGTCATACGGACTAGTAACAAGAAATCTACAGTGGGCCAAAGTGGCTTGAAGGTTACTTTGTATCCAAAGAAATTTATTTGTGTTAAGATAGGATATTAATTAAAAAGACATTAGTATTTCTGATCTAATCTTTTGAATACCTACTTTAGAAAAAAATTCCATACAGATAGAACCTAAGTTGTTCCCATTTGAGACTACCTCGGACGAAGTTTGACTGTACTGTGTAAGAGGGCATATAGAAAGATCCTTTGATGTTGAGGATAATTTGCCTTTATTTTCTTTTTGCTCAGTATTTTCATATGTGTAAACAATTTGTCTAGTTTGGAGAAGATGGAAGAAGAGAGTTAGGAGGGAATAGTCTTAGTGTTTTACCTGGTTATCTACCTATACAACATGAGGTTTTGATCAGCATTTAATTTCCTGAGGAATAAAAAACTTACATGATATTTCATTATACACAAACTGTCTTTTGAGCTTACTGAGCTAGGCCTAGAGCAGCTCCTGTCTTTTCATGCAGTGTTGACTCTCCAGGAAAACAGAAGTTTACACAAAGATGTACTTTGGAATTTTCTAAAATACATTATAAAATACAGACTTATGCAATTATCAGACTGATTGGTGCCAATTGTAACCTGTTCTCTGATTCTCTATAGTTTTTCATTATTTTCTTTGTGTGGTTGATACCACAGTGAGATAGTTATTGAGTTGTGGGATAGTTGTTGGGTTGCCCTACTTCAATGTTGCAGTAGTAATATTTTTAGTGTTGCAGAAAATCTCTACTATTTCAACCTTTATTTTAAAAAATTAGTACCAGCATATTAGCAAATATTTCCCCAGATATCTTTTAGGATTCTTGGATTACAGACACTTAGCTTTACTGATTTGGAAGCATTTCTCCTTGATGAATTAGATGGTTTCCAGAAAATGCATTAAGCATCCTTTTATGAATGGTAGTGCTGTCTTTTCCAGCTGCCTCTGCTTGCAGCAGCCCAGCCTTCTTATCTGACTACAACATCAGTAGTTGGACTGTTTAGAACAGCTGTGCCTGTTGTGTGATGATAATGATCCATCAGAAAAGGTAAGGCTATACTAAAACAATGCAGATGTCCAAATAGTAGAGAGAAATTTTCCCCAGACTGAGCTAATGCCACTTGCCATTTTCAAGTTTCAGAGGCTCCTATGAGTGCCATTTAGAATAATGAATGTTGTTGGAGGATTAAGAAATCCAGGAATGGATAGAGTAGAGGAGAGGTTTCAGAGGATGGTAATTACTATTGCTTGAAGGGCATTGTACCTTAGCACCAAGAATTAGACATCCCTGAGCATCATGAATCCATTCAGTTGCATTCACCTTCCTTTTGTGGCATCGCATTCTGGTTGTTTTCAATAGCTGTACAAACAAATTAGGTCTTGTTTATTCCAACTAAACCTCTGAATACAGAGTACCAGCTGAAGTTTATTGCCTGGTTCACCTTTTGCTCTTTGGTCTGCTTTATTGTAAGAGGGCAAGAGAGCTTCATGCTTTATTCAGTTAATACAATGTATATTTAATTTGCATTTTTAGTGTTTTCTAAGGTGAAAGATAACTTCAGCAGCACTGAATGTGGTAATTTAATTGGCTGTAGGGAAATAAGATTCTTGGAAATGGCTTCATGGGGAAATCTTGCAGAGCCTTAAACAAATGTACAAGTCCAAAGCTCACCTGTATTGAACTGTCACACACCCACGAAGTAGCAGGGAATTACAGCTGTGCAGCTGTCTCAGCATTGCCTGTTCATTTAATTTCAGATGTTTGCATGAGGAGAAACAAAACCTAAAGGGATGAATAGGGGCTAACAAGGCATGCTAAACACTGCTGAATGCTCTCATCAGTTTCTCTGCCATTGGGAATGGTTGAGGTTTTTAATTTTACTTGTGTACCTTACAAATGGAGGAAATGGCCTGTATTAAAAGGGACTATATGAAGTTTGTGATAGTGAAATTTCTCTCTCCTAATCCAGTGCCTGCCTGCAGGTTCTGGGCTTCTAAAACAGCATTTTTTACATGTGTGGATGTGTGTTCTGAAAGATACCGCAAAAGAAGATAGGACAGGAACACCCTGGGCTTTCTGTATGGCTAGTGTATGCCTTCTGCTATGTTGTTTCTGACTTAGAGATGGGGACAGTTCTGTCAAGCAAAAAGATCTGCATTCTCCGAAATAGATGCTAAGATCACATTTTCAAGCAGCTAAGAAATGTGCAAACCCAGACAGAAAGATAACTTGAATCAAACTAAAGTTGGTTCAAACAGGTTAATTATCAGTAGTGTATAATCTTACTGTTCATGTTTTATCAAACTGTTATTACCAAAATAGAGTTCACTTTTTTTTTAAAAAAAAAAAGGCACTAGGTACTGTTTTTAGAGTGTTTTTTCAATGTGGCTCAGTGTTGGCTTTGTTACCAATATTGCTTATAACATTGGTGGTAGATGTAAGACTCCATTTCTTCAAAAAGGTCTATGTCAGCAAAGCTGGTATCCTAGTACTGAACTACGTACACACAAAGTCACTGTGTATGCTTTCCTCCTCTGAGCCTGTTTCTACACCACCGTTCCAATTTATAGTTTGACTAGCACCTAAAACACATAATGTACTGTTTTCTTAATTTCTCTAGAGCTTCTATTTTTTTCTCTAATTCTCTTGAAAAGTTCCTGAAATTCAAGATTTTCTTGGTGTGTTGATCACATCTGTTATAACGTGGATATGAAAACAGCCAGATTTTTGACTTGAAGTGTGTTAATCTTCCTGATTCCTCTCCTGTCTGTTCCAACAGCAGTACATGTTCTTTATTTTGTTTGTCCTTCTAGAGTATTGTTTACCATTTGTAAATCAAAATTAAGATTATACTGATTATTACTGAACTGAAGTTGATGAATGTTTTCTGTACAATGTGTAGAAGCCTAGCATTTTATTTGTTAACTTTCTCTCTTTTAGACAGATTTTAGTCTGCTTAACTCTGTAATGTACTTGGCATAAGAACCACCAAAAATGAGATGGTTGTGTTGTGACTCACCAGATCAAATATCCTTGCACCTCCCACTTCCCTCTCGTAAACCAAAATATACACATAGAATGGGTCAGGGAATTATTTCATTGAAAACACCAATTTAAAATTAGATCACAATTTATAGCTTGATGCAGCTGAACATTTGTTAACAGTTCAATCCTGTATGAGTTATTGTTTAGATAAAGGTTATTAATTACCATCTGCTGTTCAGTTAATGGCAATGTGCCAGGAAAGCACTCAGAAGCCTCCCTCTTCACCTATCTGTCTGTTGTAGTGAGCTGAGTCAAGTTGAGTATTTGGCTTTAGAGAAGAAAACTTGAAATTTGTCTGTCAGGCTTTTAAATTTTTCTAATTATTCTTTCTATTAATAAAATGCAGATCTGCTGTATCGTTTTTAAAGTCCAGATTATAGTAGACAGGGAGGAGAGAAAATTGATTGGTAATCGCATTACGACCGTTGTGTCATCCCACTTACTTGCGATTGTTGAAATTATCACTAAAGGTACATTTAGTAATAAACTACAGCCAAAGCTGTCTCCAGTTGTGGCTGTTTTCCAAAGTCACTGCTCTCTTTTGTAAGTTGCTTAATTTTTACTGACTGTTTTATTATAATTTCTTCTGCCCATCACTCCCTCACTTTCTTTCCTCCCACAATTACATTCCACACAGTATATTTTTCTCTACTAACAATTTATCAAGGCTTGTTGCAAATTTTTTTTATTATAGCCTATGCACTGCAATTGCCTATTGAAAAATATGAAGAGAAAAATCAAGAGAGAGCAGCAAATTTATTTTTATTACTCTTACTCTATTTGACACTTGTAATTTTTTTATGTGATGAACTAGTGCTTTCAGATGAAGAACAGTCAGTCTGTAATTCATTTGTGTATACTGCTGTGTTAGATTCTGAAGAAAGAGCAGGATGCTCCAATAAGTAACTTCAAAGCAGAAAACGTCCTCCAGCCAACTCCTGCATAGCGCTGGGAGGAGCATCCACTGGCTAAATGAGCACACAATCCTCAGGGAAGCAATTGTGAGAATTTGAATATAGGGTTGACAGTGCTGCTTTAAATGTGCCTTTCTTTTATTTTTAATTTTACTCTACAAGAGGCCTGACTGATACCATGCCAAATGCAAAAGAGGGTTTTTTTGTATTTATAATGAAAGAATAATTCCAGATGTGAACCATTACTTTATAAAATGGCATTAGTGGATGTCATGGCCAAGTTTAAAACAAGCACTGGACTCCTATGTGGTATTTGGTAAAAGATGGCCACTCTGAGGCTCTTTCATTCCTGATACAGGATTTTTTTCTCCTGAGATTGCACTGCTCAGATACAGTGAAAGAGCTTGATGTTAACTTGTCTAGGTGCAAATGGAGTTTTACAGGCAGTTTTGTAATTTAGAAACATTATTATAAGCAAATGCTGTAAGATCTTAAGCAGAAGCACTTAAAGCAAGAAGCTTTATTAAAAAAATAAAACATCTGGAGAGAGCCATGTCCTCAAAGATGTCCAAGTAATCTCGTCACCAAATAATTTGTTGTCTTTTTGTTACGTATTTTGTGGTTTTTTTCAAGATATGAGCATGTATTTATGCTCCACAATATATATAAATAAAATGTGATATTATAGCAAGTGAGAGGCTTTAGCAACATTTTGCAGTGTTTGATTATATAGACATTATGTAGCTATTGTACATCAGTAGTGCTTTCAGCTATTTTTCCAGCTAAAAGTTTTGTTTATGTTTTTAAATATGTTAATTGGCCATATTGGAAAATGAGAAAAGAGGATGGGATGGAGAGGAACTGGCATTTGGTTTGCTGAATTTAATGTGTGGAGCATGTGGCAACAGGTTATCTCCAAGAAGAAGGAGTTTGTATTTTGACATTTGCCCCATTGATGCTTGCAGATCATGACAGTGTGATGCAGCAGTTTTGCACCTGGAAAGTTACAGAAGAGCCCAACACTGTTATTGATCTAGGTACCTTTGAAACTAATTTACGTAAGTTCAACATTGAACAAGAATTTATGCATTTCCACAAGGAATTGTAGGTTAAGAGATGAGAAATTCCCATCTGAGGAATGGTTCTGCTGTGCAGTTGCTGTAGATCCACATAATACATAAGCCCCATGATCCTGAGAAAGAACTGAACCTGAAGCTTGATGTGTATAACAATTTTCTGAGTGACTGACATTCAGGATATCATTAAATGTAACAGCGAGCAACTTTGTGTTGCTTCACTCTTCCAGTGTAACACTTTTACACTAGAGGGACATATTTTATGATACATTCTCGACTCAACGATACTCCTACATGGAAGGAGCTGCTTTTTTTTGTTTCATCTCATCACTTCATTCATTGCTCTATCTAGTGTAGGAAGACTTTACATTTGACTTGGTACACATATACCTGGCTACATAGGGAAAGCATCTGAAGGTACAAAAAGTTGCTGGAAGGTGAAAAGATCCCTTTTCTTCTCCCTACAAGGAGGAAGCACGAGAGAAAAGAGCTATGATATAGCTCTTTTTTTTTTTCTTTTTTTTTTTTTTTTTCAGATAAATGGAAGGAATGAAGAAAGAAATATTGGCATTTAAATGTCTTGATTCCAGCAATGGAAGGAAAAGGAAGCAAAAAATTGTGGCTGGTGAAAGACTCTTAAGGATACTTATTTTACTGCCACTTTTGAAATCTAAGTGTAATGTCTTTCTTCCCTCCACTAAGATATAAGTGTCCAGTGTCCTGACTAGTTTCACACGATGCTGCTGAAGTTGCCATTATTGGCAAGGAGGTAAATTTTTTTATACCATCAAACCAGTATGGTGCTAAATCAAGAACTCCTTGCAAAGCAATGTAGAAATGGATGCCTCAATTCTTTGGACAACCATGTGCACACAAGAAAATTGCTGGTAAACACCTATATCTGCGGCACATGGCTTCCTGCACTTACTCCCTAAGCTTCTCTTTATGGTTATTGAGCAGAGCTTTCAGTCCCCATGAGCTGCTGTATGGCTTCATGCCTTTTCCCTTCAAACTCTGTCCCTTTATGCCTGCTTTGGACTTTCTGTATTTGTTGACATAGTTACTGCTATTTGGTCACTTTTACTTTCTACCTATGCTTCTCTCTGGAATTGAAGAGCAAAAGCCAATCTAGTTGAAGGAATAAACTGAGTTTATCCTGTCCAGCACCATATGTGATTAGCTAGAGTAAGAACTCTGCCTCCTAAAGTCTGTAAATTATTCCTGTATACTGTTAAGTAGCATCTGTCATCTATAGGTGGATGGATATTGTCTTGGACAAACTGATCCCTGAACAGTGAGTTGTGGTGTAGTGTGCTTTTTTTTTTGTTTTGTTTTGTTTTTTTGTTTTGTCTTTTTTTTGAGGGGGTACCACATGATGTTGTGTTTTTGACCTCTTATTTGTTAAGAAGAGCTAGGCAGAGAGCAGTTCTTGTGGGCTTTACTAACGTGTAAAAACCAGTTTCTTCCTCTTTTGCTTGTGGTGTACTAATCTGAGGGGAATTTCTTTATGGTTTCAGGAGAATGATATTTCTGGGTTAGTAACAGGAATGTGATATGGAAAACACTTTTATCTGATCACATGGTCAATTCTCATGTTTCATCCACTAATGTCTTGCTCCACTGATATATATTTGGGAATTGCTCTAATATATTATTAGAAGGATTGTGCAATTCTGCTCAGCCTACCCCACCAAACTTGTCTGTGATATTGATGTGTGTGTTCTTATTCTCATTGTCTTGTTTTTTTGTTAAGATGACCATACTTTACTCTTATAATCATTATAAATGGAAACAATGAGTCTTTGTATCTGCATTCGTAAGTTTTCATGCTGATTCGATAAGTCCGCAGCCATCTATTTAGAAGTGCAGAGATTTTGTAATTAAACACACGATTAGGCTTATGTTTTATATTTCTTGTCAGAAATAGCACCAAACACTGTTACAGGCATGTAGAACGATTGAGGCTTAACAGAGATAAATATGCATAAAATCCAATTTCTGTTGTTATTGATCTGCTGTATATTCCAGTGAGGTAATTCATGTCTACATACAGATGAGTAGGTCAACTGGACAGCAATTTCTACCTTCTTCTGAGGCATCAGGTCTTGCTGGAGGATCTGACAGACTACAGGCATCAAGCATTCCATAATTTAGGATGGTGATAGGAAAAACTTTGTTAATGGACTTGCTGGGTTTGTTCTTTAATGGGTATTGTCAGTCTGGAAGCATGAATACAGATAATGTATGATGCCAGACTTCATTTAACCAAGCTAATAGCTGTACTTAGAGTAGGAAGACATTAATTCTTAGGTTGGTGTGTGACTTAAAATCCCTCTGTGAAATACCTATTTTGTATATGTGATTTTGTTGTTGTTGTTGTTGTTCATCTATTGAAGAGTGGTTGTGTTTCTAAAATGTAGTGAGCACTCACAGCACTGCTTAAATAAAATTCTGTCAGTGTTATATTTGGAGCAAAATAACATAGAGCACAGTGCTCAGACGGGTATGGATTTCACAGTTACAGGGATTAGGAAGGCAAAAGCCTTTATTTTTATTCTGCTCTTATACTTGGCAGCTTTTAGCGTTATGCCTATTAACTTTTATAGATGTCATACATTTTTATGTTAATGGTGCAGCTCTGAGTATGGCAAGAAGCTCAACTTCTGCTCATCAGACTAGTGTACAAGCAAAATTATGACACGTCAAAATGGTTAAAAAACTGGTTTTATTGTTTTATGTCGTTTTATTGCTTGAGTACTTTAATGGTAAGAAGAATTTTTAGAGTGTGTCAGGATTTGCAGAATTTCACACCTGTTTAGTAGAAGGATTTAGACTTAATTTTATTTTTGTAGGTGTTGGCACAGGAAATTTCAATATTGCTGAAGCTTATGCCAGATTTCACAGCGAGGTAGCAGAAAAGCACCTGTGTTTCTGTGGCTCTTCTGTTCATCACTGGAAAATTAGTATTCTGGCAGTTATGTATGCCCTTGCCAAGTCCCACCCCAAAAGAGTGTAAAGCTTGCTTGTCTTTTTTTGCTTAATTTACTTAATTTTTTACTTAATTGTTTTCTTCAAGAGGTAGAGGACCCCAAGAGGTAGAGGAGACACATGTAAATTTTGGTTATGATTTCTTGATGTATGTAAAAAAATACTAAGAAAAAAAGGTGATTGCTTCCTTTTCTTTTTTTATTTGATAATTTCCATATCCTGTTTCATTGCTATGAAAACAACCTTAGTTAGAAACAGATTTTCACCAGGTTCAAAAGCAAGTGGCATGCAGTGCATTGCAAAATTTGGCTGCAAAATGATTGTTGTAGTACTTTCTTTCAGTTGAATGTTTCGTGAGTGCAAAATTACACACAGAGAAAGTCAGTGTTTGTTACGGGCAATTTTTTGTTTTACTTTCTCAATTTAAGTTCAGATATAGGCAAAATAGGAGGAAGTAGTCCATTTCTATTCCTTGTATGGCCTTGGTCAAGTCACTAAAATGCAATTTCCTTGTTGTAGAGAAAGTAAAATAGTGTCAGCAGAAATAGTTTCTTAGGTTTTATAAATTACTGACTATGGTGAGGTTAATACAATGACCTAATCTAGCAATAGACTTAACCCCCTTTTTTAAACATTTTTATTTGAATCAGAACTGACTGCAAAATAAAATTGTGAGAAAATTCACTATTATTTTTTTTTCTAGGAACTACTGCAGTAATACTACTCTCAATTAGTACTAATTTCTCTCCTTGGTGATGTAATACAAACAGTGAAATTTTCAAGAGGGTACTTGAAGATGTTAAGTATTTTCACATTGTCTTTTCATTATTTGTTTCTTTCCCATTTTCCTTAGGAATATAAATGATAAAGGAAAAATTTTATTATTTCAAACAGAAAAACCTTTGACAGTTCTCAGCTGCATTAAGAAAAGTAGAATCTATGTCCTGATTCAGATAACTTTGTTGCACTATAAAATATATGTGTAGTGTACTGTAACTGAGATATTTGCTGAGCTTAGTGATAGTCTCAATCCAGTAAGGTATTTAGGTTCCAGATTTCTGTTAATATTCTATGAGGATATTAGAATTTGAGAGTTAGGCTTCTGATAATCATGGACATAGCTCCTTATACGTATGTATAATTTTATGTACTGTGTATTGAATAGAATCTTTCTAATGAGATACACTGACAGATCAAGAAGCTATAGTCCATATACTATATAAAAAAGTGGAGAATTTGTTGGGGTTTTTTTCCATGTGGTGTCCATATCCCTTATTTTTTTATATCTCTTATTAACTGCTGCTTGAGCTTGGAAAATAAGAAAGGTATTACATCAAGGAAAATTTCATTTACAATAGCACAAATATCACGTAGACTGTAAGATGTATTGCTAACCAAGTTATCACAGTGAAAGAAATTACTGAATGGGAAAATGCTTCATTTCTTCTCACTCAAAAAAATCAGTTTCTTCAAAAGCTGAAAAAAAAGAACCCCAATCTGGAGTAAGAACCAGCAAGGTAAAGCACTGTCTCTACTGTGTGTCTCATAGATTCTCATGACCTTTGCTATATGGCAGTCTGTGTATCGACTTCAGGTTAGTTTGCTTTGCAACCAGCAAAGCAACAAAGACCTTGATAGCTTTTTGCTTTAGTAAAGTGACTTATTTATCTATCCCATGTATTAGTCTGTTATTTGAATATGTTTGTTATTAGAAAGATCTAAGAAGCAATTGGAGGCTGCTGTGATAACTGTGGCATGGCAACCAAGGAGACAGGCACGGTCTAAGGCTTTCTATCCATGGTCTGCCCTGTGTACCTTCTACATTATCTTTGCAGATGGAGATCTGCATAGCTGCTGTCAAGAAAAGGTGAGTTGGCTGAAGGATGAGTTCCTGTGGAGATAGGGTGATCCTGTTTTGCCTCTGACAAAAAAATACAAAAGAATAGTGCCACATGATTGGAACTTAGAAGGAAATCATGGCCAAAAAAATAACTTTTGCCTGATTCACTGTCATTTATGTTAGAAGCACACCCTGTATATGCTAATAAGCTTAGTGACTATATTACACAACTCTCTGCTTAGAGCATGCTAAATGTAATGCAGGAGGAGTATGATAAGATTAGGCTGTATATAAGAAGGGTAGAAATTTCTTTGTGTTTGGAGGAAGACCCAAAAGACCTCAGAGACAGTTGAAAAGTTACTCTTTTCTCCTTACTCCCAAGCAGGGATGTTGCCTTTGTAAGATTCTTCATAGGATTGCTATTACCCAGGTTAACACGATATTATTGTTAGAGCTCTGTCACAGCTAGTGCATTTATCAGTGGTAATTCTGAAACTCTTTTTCTGTTGCTTCACTAGACTGTAATGTTATTCATTCTGTGATCTGATGGTTTTTATTAAATGCAACCAGACCTATAATGTTGGACTGGTTAATCTCATTGTTTATGGATCTGTGATCACACAATTTTGTATTGAATGTGACCAGACCTATAGTGCTGAAATGGAAAACTGCTCTATTTATGAATCTGTGGGCATGGAAGTTCCTATTGAGCAATACCAGATTTGTAGCCCTGAATTTCTTGTAATCAGAAATTAAGGCCAGCCACTCCCAGACCCTCTGAAGTTCTCGTGCTGAATGCTTGAAAAATCCTACAGTACTTTTATTTTCTTGCAAAAGCAAACTTGGCAATCAATCATCTGTTTGGAAAGCATTTGAAGCATTCCTTTCCAGTTGGTTGGATTGGTCATGGCATGGGTGGTTCTATTTTTTTTAATTTTTTTTCTAAAATCAATTCTATATTCCAGTGATTGAAAACACTTTCCAAATCATTGTTTTACTGCACTATTTCTTATTCTGTTTATCTCCACATACACAGACTTTGTAGCTTCTCTTATGCTGCCTGGCTAAGTGTTCCTTACAACATGAACTGAAACCCCATTAGGTTCAACATAAAACCCTTTATGTTTGCAGGAGATGTGTAAGCAATGTTCGAACTTCCTACCCCTAGCATGAGGGGAAGGAGGTCAGCCACGAGCTGGTATTTTTGCATTAGTTGATATTGTGAAGTTTACCCAGGTTTTCTGACAGAGTATGATGAGCTCAGATCCCACTCAGTTTTTCTGTTATTGCTTTGCCCAGATAACAGTTTCATGCACTCACACATGACCTTTCCAGGGTGCAAGTTGTTTTCCCACTGCCCTAGCACAGCGACGTGCTTTGTGTCCTGTCCCTCTTTATCCATTGCATCCTTCAGCTGACAGGAGTTGCTGCGTTTCCCCCCCCCTTCTTTCCACACAGTGAAAGTCTGTTACTCCATTATTCGCAGAGCATACAGATACCAAAGATTTTGTGAGGCTGAAGCTCAACAGAACCTCTGAGAACAGCCTGGTACTGAATTAATATTGTTGACTGTATTCTGTCCCTTCATAGTTATATGAATTTGTTATGTTAAAGATAGCTGTTCCATTGTAGGCAGATCCCAGAGCTTCAGCTTCCTAGTTCCTACAGGCTGGCGTAAAGACCTTTGATCAATATCTGATTAAAGAAATTTAAAATAGCTTCTTTGATCAGATACATTCAGAATGAAGGGAGAAAAATGTAACCTTTGGAAAGACCAACAGACCTGCATTTCAAGCAGAGGGTAGTGGTAGGGATTCTTGCAGATAAGCTCTGCAATCATGGCTTAATATACGATGCTAAGTAAGCTACAAGGAGGCAGAGAAAGTTCTCCCAGATGCCTTTCCCTAAGTTGTGCTAACATAAAGGAGATATCAGTCTCCAGATTTAGAGGTTGGCAGAAATATACTATCTCAGGTCTGTTAAACAGGGTATTTCAGAAATCATTTTCCTTCTCCTCTGCAGTTGCAATTTGTAGTTAGCCAGCTCAGTATCAGGGACATAATATTTCTACAAAATAAAGAAGATTTTGTCCCTATTCTTTCCAGTTCTGCCCAACTTGTGTGTAGTCTATGGTGTCCATGGTGTTGAAAAATTATTTTCTTGAGCAAATGCTGATTGCATCTGTCAGCAATAGGGAAGTGGTGACAGAAGTAGAAATGATACGGATCCAAAATGCTTGTCAGGATGCCTATCCCAGCATCCAGGCAAGTGGGTGTAAGTGGTCTCTCAGTGTACTTTTTTGTGCCAGGTTGTCTTTTCCTCCTAGATAAATTAACCTTCTTCACTGTTTTTTTTGCATTTTTTTCCACACTTGCATTAACAGGTTGCTTAGGAAAGTGTTCTATCACATATGGGACCCGTGATTGAGTTGAGAACAAGAGCCATGAACAAAGCTGGTAGGCTCATATTTATAAAATAATTTCACTGCATCTGGGTTGCTACTTTGGAATCACTGGCAGGAAAGTGATAGGCTGTTGTCCATCAATTTTAAAGCAGGAGTGAAAGCAACTAATGCTGGATAATCAGTCTCTGAATGTCCTTTGGTTTTCTTAAATTACTGAGACTGTTGCCCCAACTGTTCCAAATCAACTAATAATATTTTGCAGGTGTGAGGAATCAAAATTGTCTGTCTCTTTTATTTGTTTTCCATATGGAAATCTCTTGTCTAGCAAGTGAAATGGGGGGATATAATCCAGCTACTACGGCATTGTGTTGCCATGAATTGTGCAAGTAATTCTGCTTTCAAAATTGGCCTGTGGTAATAGCACTGTCAGGAAGATGGGCAAGTCAGTTTTTGGAATATAGTCTGGAAATTATCAAAATATCGGGGCGATTACATTCTTGAATGTTCCTGAAAATTAGGATGGCCTGTTTATAGGAAAGCTTGAAGCAGGCATCTGCTTTTTATTGCAATATCTTTCGTTTCTTGTAGAGTCAACTTGAGGCCAATAGCTAGCACTCTGAAAACAGGATGGTTATCTTAGAAACTTTATTTTACTGTACTTTTTAGTTTATGGCTAATTTCAGTGAACCACAATTCTTGGAACCTTTTGGGTGACAGAATCAACAGGAGCACTTCATTTCAGTATCAATAATTATTTCTGGTGACACATTTTAAGTGGTCTAAAAGAAGATGGAAGTAGGATTTGAGATTACGGTGAAATAAGGGAGTAAATCTGTGCTCTGTCCCCTGCCCAGATCAAGGCCAGTCGATTAACACAGCAGTGCTGAGACCTTTTTGGACAAATGTCAGCAAATCAGGCTACAGGGCTTGTTCTGCCCGTAGTCTAAATGGGTAATAACTCCCAAGTGCCTTGAAGCCAGACAGCTTTTCAATCCCCAATCTGAATTACTGCTGCAATTTTAACCTGGTTACGTGAATAAATCACTCTAAAAAAATACAAGTAAGAGGATATTGAACAGCCTAAGTATTTATGGCCAGTGGTTACACTAGTTCTGGACACAGGGCAAGAAAACCAATTTCTAGAGGTGGCCTACTTCATACATCACTAGTCAAGTATGCTAAAGTGCTGATGGCTAAGAACACCTAGCTATGCATGATTAGACCAAGGTGGCAGGAGACATTTTTCCTTTTATGTTCTTGGCTTGAAATTTAGAGGGCACATCACTCTTCAGCATAAAGGATCAGGGGTCAAGACGTTTCAATCTCATCCTTCTCTCATCACAACCTTCATTTTATTTTTCTTCCCTAAACACTATCTAGTTCTGCAATTAGATGCTGTAGTTAGAGGCACTAAAATATCTACCTCTTTGGCTTGTCATCTGTCTGTCTCAACAAAATAAATAGAAACTATGAACTGATAGTGAGAAATAATTAAATAAGGCCAGGTCATTACGCATATGTCCTCTTTTTCTCTCATGTAGAGCAAAGCAGGACTAAAGGGGATGATTGAGTAGACTATCCAGGTGTGCGCATTATCTTGCAGAAGTGTGATGGTGGCACAGACTGGAAAGTGTTTAAAGAGTGAAAAGTGAAAAAATTGCAAAGATAACATTACAGTCCTATTCCTTAACTGTGAAAGTAAAGCTGTGTTGGAATCTAGTGCTCCAGTGGCCTCTTCCCAAACCTTTTGGTGCTGATGGGAAGTTGCACCATTGGGCCTTAAGCTACAGCAGGTGAATAAACTCTCCACCGAAATTTTTACCAAGACTCAAGCTGGGTTCTTGAATCATGGGGATTGTTTATTGACTTGTAGGTAAGAATTTTAAAATATCTTGAACTGAGCACAACGCTTATATTGACCGATTGCTGTTGGGATTTTTTGTCCTCTTCCAGCACCTAAGAATAGCTTGATTATCAGCCAAGTCACCTAGGTCAGGACCTTGAATTGCATATTTCTGATATCCAAGCTTTGCAACTTTGTCATAAAATCTATCAGTTGATTTCTTAAAAATTTATGGTTAAAATTCTCTTCCAGAAGGGACCAGAACAATTTGTTACATGTTTGTACTGTCATTAAAACAGTGAAGAAGAGATGTAAAATACCTGTAAGCTTGATGGCAGTCTCTTTGTGCGAGTCTAGAGGAAGGCAGAAACTGCCAGGTAATAAGTAGGTCTCAGTCTTTCATTCCTCAGGTGTATTTGAGGAGGTGATTATTATCTGTTATCTCAGTCAGGCCTGGGCATGCTGGGATTGAAATGGTGATATTTAATGTGCATGTAAGGCTGCAGCTTCCTCCTTTCCTCCCTCCACACCTGACCATGTGCTCTTTCTCCCCATGAATGATCTCTGTTGGACGCTTATTTGCTTGTGAAGACAATTCATTTTATCCATTTAGTTGAAAACAGACCGAGCTAAAAAAGCAGTTCTCCTATTTAGTGGAAATACAACTGTGAGGAGGAGACCATGAGACCAGGTTTTGGTAACTACTTTTTGTAAACAGCAGCTAGTTGCATCTGCTTCTTGTGAAACTTCCTGCTCAGAGCAGTTTCAGGAGTCAAAGGTTCAGCATTTCCTGGCTAGGGTGCTCAGTTTCCTGCTGTCAGAGAAGTATAGGCTTATAGAAAAGTAATTTTTATTAGCTCTTTCTTAGCTTTTAAATAATTTAAGAAAATCTTCATATTATTCTGAGAGTTGCTAAGATCTGGATGTGACTGCAGTCCTATGAAATGCTTGTGATACAGGGAATCATGTATATTTATGTAGTCGGTATGGAATCCCTCCTTCTTGGGATAGGAAATTACATGTGCATGGGTAAGATCTATGGCGTGGATGATTCTTAAAACTGCTTTGGACTTTCAGCTTTTATATTTGAAAAAAATTAATAGCCTCAACATGTATGAGGACATTTTCTGTTACAATATTATTGTATACAATGGGGTATGTTACAGAGCTTTTGCTTTATCCTCAGTGATCTTTTAAGGGTCTGGTGAAGACAGGAGTTGTAATCATCCATTTAGTAGAGTCTTGTTTGTTCTCTTGTGCTTTGCAGCAATGGAGATGGGCAAAACAGAATCAGCTTGTAGTACAAGGACTTCTTTTTGTATTTAGTAACACTTCTAGTTCCACATACTAAGAAAAAATAAGCAAAACCTATCTTTTACAATGCATAATAAATACTAGAAGAAAACAACAATTGACCAAAGCAATTGTGTATATTCTTCTTGGTTGAGCTCCCTGAAGCCTCTGGCACAGGCTTACCAGTTTAAGAATGATAGCCTCATGCAGTCTGTCAAATTCCTTGTTGCTAAAGACTTAAAAAATGCCATTTCTGTATGGCTTTTAAAATTCACTTAAGGAA
Source organism: Serilophus lunatus (assembly GCA_013399895.1). Taxonomy (NCBI): domain Eukaryota; kingdom Metazoa; phylum Chordata; class Aves; order Passeriformes; family Eurylaimidae; genus Serilophus; species Serilophus lunatus. The sequence goes on from VXBA01002427.1 coordinate 538,023, forward strand.
AATTTTCTTTGAATGCATTTTTGTGTAATTGTAAATTATTAATTTTAGAAAATTTGTAATCTACTTACAATCACCTTTCTTTTCCCTTCATGCACACAGCTGAATTCTCCTTTTCTTCTCCCTCATCTCTATCCAATTTTTATTACTGAAAATGTACCAGGCATATTGGAACATTGTCTCTGCCCTCTGACCCTAGAGCTGTATAATGGAAAACAAGGTCGTGCCACAAATATATGAATTCCATTTCAATTTGTTAATATATGTACAAATAACATGAATTATTTGAAATTTGATCAAGTTCTTAAGGAGGGTAGAATGCAATTTGTACTAAGCAGAAGATGAGACAAAATCCTAAATTTTTTTGCACTTTTGTTCAGTAATCCCAAACTAAATAGCGATGGAGAAGTACAGAGAACTGGCCACTGGTACCACTGGATAAATGTAACAGAACATAAAGCTGTATTACAGTGTGTCTAAGCTTTTAGCAAGTCATGTATGACAGATGGAAGAAACAAGACAAGCAGAACAGAATGCAGAGATCAGAAGGACAGAATGGACAGCGTGGACAGTAGCACCATTGGAAAAACAGCTCATGGGCATCTCACAAGAGTAGTTGGCTGAGGACTAACTTTTCAAGTATTCTATGATGTTACAAATTGTGTGACCAGTACGCTGCTTTGGGATTGGCAGAGAAGAACCTGGTACATAAACGTTCTGCAATTGGTTAGAGTCTCTTTGAAACATCCTGTAAGTTAACAGAGATATTTGAAATGCCCTGTAACAAAACTTAGTTTTCTATTTGTGGTTAGGGAAATGTAAACTGTTCTAGACTATGAAAAGGCTTGTAACACATAACCTAGTATTAGTATCGGAATTAGGTTAGACTTAGCATTAGTGTTAGTACGTGTAGTAATAGTAATAAAGACTTGAAGACCCTGGAATTTTTTTGTGCTGGTTATTTTGTAGCCAATGTAAGGAGATAGAAGTGATGGCTACAAATGGCATCCAATGTGTTGCTCGAACCCGTGGCCCTGAGATTGGGTCTCCTGCTCTACCGACTGAGCTAGCTGGGCTCTGGCAGCTTCCCTGTGCTGACCCCTTTATGTTGGCTGCAGACAAACATCTTTGTTTTCATTATTCTCACATATGAAGCAAAATAAGCAATTTACTTAGTTGTGGGGATAAATGAACTTTGCTGAACTTCTAACAAACTCTCTATCCTCTTTTCCTTATTCACCAGTTGTAACATGTGACTTTGCTAGCATATTAGTAGGTTTCTAATGACAGTAATGGTGTGTGAAGAATGCAACTTTAAATTGCTATACTTAATTATAGCTATTTTTCCCTCTCTGCTCTCCTGCAAAATTGTTTCCTTTTTTATTTAATAGCCAGTGATCAAATGATTTAATAAATGATCTGTGGAGAGTTTCTACCAAAAGCAGATTTGACACTCCTGATAATTCAATGTGTTTTGGCTCATTTCTTAGGAGAAATGGCTTTAAAGAGTCTTCAGGGCTTTAATATTAACTCCTGCCTATGATTTACCCTTCAGATACTGGTTTTAAGAATGCAGTCTCTTCAAAATTGCATTCTTTGCTATTTAAAGCCTAGTAGCCAAATGATCAAATAAAATTACCTCTGGAGGTCCACAGTGGTCTAAAGCAATCTTTTGTGGTAGACTTCAGCTACCTTTAGATTGAGACATAAAATGTTACTTTAGTTACTAGGCTTAAAGAAGTGCTGCCTTCATCCATGAGTTCTTATTAAAAATCTATGGACCCTTTTAGTGTCTGGATTAGCTGCCACTGCTCTGGATAAATATATTTGAAAGAAAAAGCAGAGGAATGTCTTTACATGTCCTTTTGATTGTTGTCTCAGGTGTCAGTAAATTGGATATAGAAATTTGAGGTTAGAAATGTGCTTTTCCTTCTGCAAATGACTTCCTTTACCTGTAGGGCAAAATGTGAGGGCTACTGTCTTCTGCTCTGGAAATGTGTTGGATGATAACAACAGAAGGGGGGGAATATATTTGTGTTCTTGTAAATTCTAACTTCAAAATGTTTTGAAATATTAACTCCAGACAAAGATGGGAAGGAGAGGAACATAGGGTAGCAGGGGAATAGGAATTTCCATGTGTGAGTTAGAATAAAGTGGCTGAAAGGGAAGAATAAAAATGATCTGCTAATTTTTGCTTCCTATTGCCATATTATCATAAATAAGTTATGTGGAAGACCAAGTTTATGCTGAAGTTATTGTAGCAGACAACAACGTATTTCTATTGCATATATGGTCTTGTGAGCTAGCAGAATACCTCTCCGAGGGGAGAGATATTGGCAGAAGGTACGCAAGATGCTCTCTTTATCCTTTCCACTCCGTTAGTGCAACAATGTAATGAAGTTGGAGTCAGGTAGTTTGTTATGATGGAAGCTCAGCCTTGCTGCTAACCGGTAATGTAGAGGAGGTCATGGTCTGCAGTGTCAAAGAAAATCAGTGCTAATGGAATAACTTAATTAAAATTAATTGGAGATGATTCTATCTTTTAAATGTAAGATTGATGTAGGTTATTTTCAGCTGCTTCTTTGCTTAAGGTTAAACTCAGTTTACTTACGCTATCCCAGGTTTTTTCTTTTCCTCTCTTAGCCACAAGTTGAAGTACTATGAAATGGTTCAAGAATTTGGAGAATTCATGGTTGGGAAAGATGTATTAGGCTATCCTAGTCTGTTCTACTAGTCCCTGTTAGTATCTATAAATTCCTTCATCCCTCAGCTTGTATGTTAATTGATGTCACAATAAGAATTGTGTTTAGGAGAGCAAAAACGAATTGCATGTGACAAGACATGCTGCGTGTTACATATCATCTGAACATAAAATGTGACCTTTTCTCGTTAAGTGCCTCAACTTTTATATGGTAGCTGCAAACTATGACCTAAAAAAATGTATTTTCCGTATCATTCCATGCAACTGGCAAACGCATGTTGGAAAAAACAGATATCTTGCTATGTCTTCTATGGAGCAGTAATTTATGTGCTTGTCTGAATTTATTGTTGCCCTCGGGTAAAGCCTACGGAATGTGCATTTTCTTGTCTGATGTGCTATTTATTTACTATTTTTGCATGTACTAGAAGGCAACATTTAAAAGTGTAAACATTTGTGGATGGAGAAAGAAAAAGGTAGCAAATACAATTGTCTATATTCTTGTTGTTGAAAATGGAATGTAGTGTTGATTCATGTTATCTCGTTTTTGCTGTAATGCATTTCAGGGAAGATCAAATTACCTTTATTCATGCCACTGTCACCACTAGTCTGGACTAGTACCTGTACATGTCACAGCCTGTATAATCAGCCACAAAATAATATCTAGTTTTACTGCGTAGTTGACACTTTCTGAAGTGAAAAAATCCCTCACCAAAACACCCACCAGAATATCCCCCTCTCAGAAAAACACAATTAAAAAAAACAATGGCAAAATCATAGCAGTCTGTAGGGCATCTTATGCCTATTCTTGTGCAAAGAACTGTAAATTAGATTGCAGAAAACTGGGTTGTAACTCGGGTTAAATGCTTTCAATTATTAACAGCCTGGCACTGCAATCAGATGTGCATTGCCTCGGAGAAAAAGAACGTATCGTGCCCCCCCCCCACCCCCCCCAATGCATTATATATATATGGTCAGTGTTGCTTCCCTCTGATATTTAACTAAACACTGGGACTGAAAAACTGAGCTTGCACATACCTACTCCTCCCTTTCTTTTTTCTGATTTCTGGTATGATTATGGTTTTTGTGAGACTACCAAGGGCATTGAGACAGTTCTTAATTTTTGAGAGAGTTCAGTGATTAAAACACCTGCTTTTCTTTGTGCATATGATGACACTGAAATATTCTATGAACATACTTATTTTTCAGTGTGGTATTTCCCTTGTAAGGTGGAATACTTTTTGCCAATAATTTGCAGAATGAGCAAGTGCTACTGTGTTTTTTACTTAAACAACTCCTGTAAGCTGCCAGAGATCTCTCTCAAGTTTTTCTCCTGAAAGACCAGTGAATCATTAGCACCACAGGAGAGAGTTGTAATGAATTCTGATTAATCTGTAATACACCAGCACTCCAACCTTCTTTGTTAATGGAATTTTTGATTAGATTAATATTTGAATTATAAGAGATTTCATCAGTTCCTTCTGTACATGCAAGTGACATTACCATTTGGGAGTATTTAGTTGGCAGAAACTAGAGGGTAGCAGTCCCATCTTGACATCTTAGTTCAGAGTCTGCAGGAATCTATTCATCCTTGTAATGGGTTCCCTCAGCTTCTCTTACAAGTATATAAATAAAGGGATCACTTGCTGCTGCAAAAGTGTTTTCCCTACCAAGTTTTTTCACAGACTAATTCCTGCATTTTATTCCTTTCTCATCAGGTATTTTCAACTGCTTAGCAGGCTGAATGAAAGAGGATAAGGTGGGCAGTGGGTATCTGGGCTGGCTATTGATGTTTAGAGAGGTTTAGACGACAGTAAATAGCCTTAAATTTTGAAAGTTTTCATGTGGCAGGAACTCTGCAGTATAACAGCAAGCCTTCTGGAGTTCAAGTTTTCTTCAAAAACTGCCATGGATGGCAAGACGAATGGATGTGGGCAGCATCTAAATAATGCACTAACTAATCTTTCAGAGAAATTATAAAATAGATCACGTATAAGGTAGCACTGCATTTCTATGTACCTATTCTTTCCTTTAATTGCACAACACTTCAATTATTTAGCAGAGAAAAAACAACTGCACTTACCAAAGAACTATTTGACATATTTTGTGTACTCATATATTTACCAAATATCAAAGAATACTTATGAAATATGAGGGGGAGAATGTTTCAGACCAGATTTCCTGAGGCTCGCATAAAGTTCTAGAGAACACCTTTCTATAAAAGCATATAAATTCAAATTTCATCCAAGCACTTGATAAACTAGGGCAGTTTTTTAATTATGCAAAATAAGCTGGTAGTACTGCTGAAATTATGAGAGATCAAGCACTGCCTGCAGGAAAGATCCAGGGAGTTCTACTTAATAACAATAAGTCATCAAGGAGACTGAAACTGAGTAGAAATTAAAACTTAGTGTACAAACTCCATTTTTAGAAAATTATTTTTCTGATAAGCATGTGTAATAAAGTTTAAGAACAAAACTGCAAGTTCTACATGCAAGACTTGTGACTTTAGGAGGTTTTCTGACAGAGTTTAGTATCTATGAGAGAGAGGCTGCAAGCAGAAGAGCAAGTTTGTGAGTGAGTAATAAAGCTTCTCTGTCCTCACATGAGAGCTCATGGATTCATATTTCATGTGATAGCAAAGTCTGACAAATATTTTCCATTCTCTATGTGTGGTGAGACTGAGTTAGCTTTATCTTTTATGTTGATTTGCCTAAACTCTTCTTTGTAGCAAGTGTTCCTGATAAATAACAAAACAAAAACAAAATCAGCTTTAAATCCAAAACTGAGGCTCCTCTTGAGTATAAATTATGGCAATTATTATTTTGAAGCAGAAAAAGACCTGCTCAAAATAGCCATGTCAACTGAAACTGATGTTAAAATTTTAGAAATTTTACTCTCCTTTTGTGGTCTTAGTTCTTTCCCTGGTACCACCACAGCCTCTCTTTGAGACTTAGTATTTGCCCCAGCGAATCTGTGTCTAGAGAACAGTGTTTGTGATCTCCTCTGGATCTCCAGATAGATGCTTTCATCCATCACTTCTGAGGCCTGAGTGCCTCTCATTTCTCTGTCACTTCTGCTGTCCAGATTTGTGTCCTTTTGGTAAACTCCCTTTTCCAGTCATTCTTCCTTCCATCTCTTCATTCTCCTTGTATCTCAGCCCCAAGAAAATACTTTCTTTCCCCAGAAGCTTCATCATGGCTCAATGTGTGGAAACAGGACAAAGCAATTGTACAGATTTCTCCCTAATGTGCACCCCCAGTTTGCTATACCGTACCTTATACAGTACATATGTGCATTATATAGTAAAAGGGAAATTTAAAATAAAATGGATGGTGGTCATCCCAGCAAGACATTATAGATTTGCAGGAAAATATAAAAACACTAGGAAATCAGCAAAAGTCTAGCAATACTGGATATGCTGTGAAGACTGAATAATTTACAGAGGATAAAAAAAAATAAAACTGTTATTCACGAACAGCCATTTCGTGGTTATACTTAGATTATATTAAAGCTTTCCCTCATTTTAATGGAACTAGACTTGGCCTTAGTTTTATCTAAATCACTCCAAGGAATAAAAAGAATAATCAGAATTGCAGTGAAAAGGATAGTTCACTGGATGCAAAAGAGAAAATGTCAATACAGTGGAAATGTATTTAGAATTATGACATATGGTCTGTTAATCTGAGGCTTGAAGTATTATATGTGGTTTTAGCTATCTATTATAGTCACTTGTTGCATTAGTAAGTAGATAAACTAGATCATACATGAACGATGATTGGGTCAAGGCAGGTAAAAAAAGTAGATTTTTATGAAAACAAGCAAAAATAAAATCTTGTTTGAGGGATAAGAGACCGAGGGATTACCTCCTCCCCCCTCCCCCCTTCCCTTTATGCACAGTACGTATTACACACTGTAAAAGAATATGAAATATGACTTCTTCTTTTCTACTTGCAGGAACGACCAGTAATTGTAATTCATGGTCACAGCTGGAGGCAGTAGATGTTTGAGCTGGGTATACAATGAATTTTCTTTCCTCGTGGTTCTTAAACTGCAAAACAATTTGTCATACAATGCTTAGGTGTTCATTCACATGTGACTAGCAAAGGATGATGTTTAAAGAAAATGCCTTCCCTCTGTATTCTTGATAAAAGATACAAACCAAGTATTCTCACTTCCTTCTGCTGTATTTTGCTTACCTTCATCCTGGTATCAGAGCTATTCTTTTGTCTGGCAGTTTTATGTGTATTATGAAGTTTCAGAGCTGATGTTTGAGGATTCAAACATGCTCAAATATAATTTAGTAATGCTAAAGGAAGCCAAAACAATTTAGAGAATTATTAAATACAACAACATGACTGTCCCATGGGGTCACTTGCTGGCAGTGGTAGTGGCACCAGATCTTTAGAAAAAGAATGGACAAGAACATTGGTTTGTCCTCTCAGCTCCCTACAACAACTGTTTCTTTAAGCTTTGCCGGCCTTGGTGGTCTTCCTTGAAATTGGCATCTGTTTTTGAACGCGTGTATGCTTGAATATGTAGCCTGAAAAAAAGAACAGGAGAGATTTTTTTAGCATGCTTAATTTCCAATTATATTTTTTTCTCATCTTATGTTCTCTGCAACGAATTTCCAAGACAGCAGAACCTCCTATTTATTAGATGGAAGTATCAGACAACTGCTCTTTGCGTAACATGCCTTCTGCAAAAAATATATGAGTGCATTTCATCATTGGAGGAAGCAAGAAGGATCAGAAATTCAACTGTAAGCTATAAAGGATCAAATTAAAAAAAATTAGGGACCCATTTGAAAACATTCATGCATGAAGTTTGTAGTTGAAAGTGAGGTCTTGGGACAGACAGGTGTACTTATTATGGGCTAAGCAGACCAAAGGCGTTCCAAAGACATGAATGTACATTGCAGATCTTTGTTGTTGTGTAGGCATTTCTAAGTTGTTCTTATTTTATCTCTTTTATAATACAATTATGGAAGTGGAGTCTTGGCGATACTGTAGATAATTAAATGCAGTTCTAGGATGCTTTATGAAAAGCATAGTTGGTGTAAGTAATTTTGTTTCGTATATTCTGATATTAGTCTTCTACAAGTTTGCATGCTTTTAAGTTTCAACTTCAGGTATATTTTCGTCATTTAATCTTTAAGTAGCATGGGAAGGGCAGTTAATCTGCACACTACTTTTTTAAAATAACAAAATAATGAAGCTTCTAACATGAATAGCTCTGGCAATCAGATCCAATAAGAAAAGCACAGAGAAGAACTAATGGTCAGGCTAGAAACATAATTGATTAATTCCTCTGGACTTTCAATTAGAAATGTATCAATTTTCAGAGGTTCAGTTTAATTTGTAGAATTGAATCATCATATCTCAAGTTGACTTTCACATGTTTTTTTCTCCTCTGCTGTTTGTGTCTTCTTTATGTTCCATAATACAGTCTAGTTTTCAATGCATTTTTTCACACTGTTCTCTATATGCAAGGCCATTGTCCATATCTTATGTATTTTTGGGTTTTTTGTTACCAAAGCCCTATATGGAACTTTTTCAAGTAGAGATTTTTAGACCTCAAACCTTCGGCTATATGGACATAACCTTCCACTCACTGTACTGGTGCTGGTTACCACTGTTCCCAAATGCTCAACCAACAGGATGGAACGTTCATCTTTTTTGCTGGTACAGGAGAATCAAGTCTCTAGGGCTTTGTCTCCTTTCTGGTTTTCTCAGGAGAGAAGTTGTTTTGCTGTTAGTTGTTTGCAATGCGTATGTATGCAACAATTTTACAACAGCTGAAGACTAAGACCATTACCGTTATGGCAAATAGCTTCTGAATTTCGTCATTTAGCTGAGGTAGGACACTTAGTGGTTGTCCAGACATCACATCCGAATAATCACAGACCTATGGCTATGTCTGATGTGCAGAGATTGTGCTTTTGATGGTGTTTGGCCTTCAGGCTGTGTATTTGGTGTTGGTGTTGGCTTGTTTTGTCTTTGTTTCTCACCGTCCTAGTCTAGCTTTAATTAGCAATAAAATAATTTAATCTTCCCCAACTCATATGTTTTTTATCTGTCATGTTAATAAAGAATTACTTTTAGAATTGATCATGTTTCTCTGTGAGTGAGTAGAAAAGTAAAAGATGTGGGGAAAATATGCAAGTGATCGTTAAGGAATGCACCTTCCCCATCCAGTTGGGTACCTGATTTCTTGGAACGGCAACAGGTGTCTTGCAGGCCTGCCTGATAGGTGTGGGAAGGTCTGAATTTGCTTTATGATAGAAAGGAGTTCAGTTGTACTTCATTAGAAAATGAAGGTTAATGGAAACTCCAAACTCTTTCTCTGAAGATCAGCTGTGGAACCTAAAATTACAGCTATAAAGTAGCAAAAACTTCAGTAGAAAAGCTTCGGGGAACTACTTTTAATCTGTAGTCTCTCAAGAATCAACTGTAGTTAAGAGTGAGTTCAAGAACATCTGGATACAGAAAAATCTGTATAGTAACTTAGAGAATTATTCTATTCACCTATTCTTGAATTCCTGCAAGACTTTTCTTATATTCCCAACCTACTGAAACAGGGTAGTGGGTAGAGAGAGATTAATATCAGTTTCTTTGTCCATTTTTTCTAAAGGAAACAGGAAAGTGGGAGAGAGGAAAAACAGTTCTCTGACAACTGTATAGCTCCAGGTTTGTGCTTAATTCTAGCTAGACGTTTTAACAATGAATAATCAGTAAAAGCAGGAGCGTTTGCTGTCCGGCACTACTGGTATGTCTCACAGCAAGAAAAATAGTGAACGCTCCAGGACTCTGATGCAAACATTCTGTCCTAAACAGTAATTTTGTCCTTTGATTTTCCTTTCCCTGCTCCACTCCCCCCCTCCCCCTTACCCCCCAGTTATAATGGATTAAACTTGTCTTCTAGTCTATAGAAGTATATTTCAAATGCCAGTAGTTCTGTACATTAGGTGCCTTTGAATTTATTTCTGGATTGCTTGAGTGCTCATCACAAATTAGAGTAATACCTCTCTTCCTTTTTCTGTATTGTATTACCTTCTCTTCTGCTTTTTTATTTTTTTTAAGAAATGGAGTTGCTCATGGAGGTATGTTTTTCAAATACCTTTCTGCATTTACTTTCTAATTACATGACAAAGATGGAGTTATTAATGCTGTAATAAACTATCCGACTGAGTTTGCTGGAGGGAATTTTATTTTTGCTTAACTTCCAACATTTATCAAATCCTAAACTGCTAAAAATTAAATTGGGCCCTTAGAGATAACACTTCCTTACCAGTGTTGTGTTGAATCTGACACCAACATCCAGGGGTTATATTCAATATTACTTGATTGGCATAAGCAAAAATTAAACTAAAAATTACATCACATTTCTAAAACATGAGATTTTATCTTTGCTTATAGGCATTGCTTTCACTTCTCATTAGAAATTAAAATTGCCACTAGATGCATCAGTATTCTGCACAAATGATGTTTAATATTATCAACTGTCAGGTCTAACAGATATCAAAGGCAATTCTTGGCCCATGTTGCCTTGACAACACATGTTGGTTTTGGTTGCCTTTGTCAATTCCAATTCTTGAATTCGTAGAATTTAATTAAGCTACTTTTTTTTTTTTTAATTGAATAAGAACCATTCAGAGGGTACCACTGACTTCTTAATAAAATAATTAAAAAGTAAATGCTGTAACAATTTGTTATTTTCTGAAAACTGAATTTATCTGAGCTACTCTGCTATGAGGTTTCAACGTGCATGACCGTAAATTAATTGAGAGCCATTCATTCCTGTTGTTTCTCCTCCTACATCATCTCATCATTTCTTTAGATTCAGTGTTTCAGGTTGTGAGGAGTCATTGCTGCCATCTAACCAGGGAACGTTCTTCAATAGATCTGTGCTTTTTGGAAAGCACCAAGCTTAATGTTAATATTTCAAATGGTGAAGAGCTGATGTCAACCCATGATAAGGTGCTTCCGTGGTTCATTGCCTCTAGTGTTAAAAATATCCTCCGTATTTTAAGACTGTATTAATCTTACTTCAGGTTTTGACCATTCATTTGTGATTCTTCCATTATCAAATTTTTCTTTTTCATCTATTTCTCAAAGACTGTAGTCAAGTCACTCCTTCGTGTTCCTTTAGATCAGTGAAACAGATTGATGCTCCTTTTTGTGTCACGCTCTCCTGGGTTTTTTTGGGCTCAGGGATTGATGTTGCCTTTTGAATCTACTTCAGTCTTTAACCATCTTTCTTAAGTATGAATAGGCAGGCAGGGCCTCAGTCCAGAGGCACTTGGATTCAGTGACACATGAAAAGATTCTGGGACCCTCCTAAACCTACTCAATTTTTGCTTATCTGTACATATCCATGGTCCTTTTAGGCCATTGCAGAGAGTTGCTCAGGTTCATCTGACTAGGTGCTATGACCTGTATATCTTTATCTTCAGACACTATTCCTTAGGAGAGTCACCACTCAGTAAATCTAGTCTTTGCTGACTCCTGTGAACATGAGTATAATAGTCTACAAGGAAACATAAGAAAAATGAGGGGAAAAAAGGCAGATGGTTGAGTTCAAAGCTGTCATTACAAAATTAAATTACATCCCAATTTTGCCTCAGAAGAGGAAAAAAAAAATCAGACTTTAGTATTTGTTTTGACTCTTATCCATACAGATTATTTTCCTCTAATTTACTTGAAATTCTAGGTTTACTGTTGCTCAAAGTCACTCTCTATTTATCGGTCTGCTGCTCAGTAAAAGGGTAGCAAAAGTGACAAATCATCAATCAAGCTAGAGCATAAGTGATCTTTTAATAAGGTTTTGTTTTCAAAACAGATAGCTGTTGAATGACAAAGCCAATGACTTTTCTATGCAACATCTTGGTTCTTGCTTATTTCTAGCAATTTCCTTTCTGTAGGAAATCCAGACTTTCTCCTCTGATGCAACTCAGCCCACTTGCTACTGTTGTAGCACAGAACCATACTTGTGACTTCTTTTATGCCTCTGAATAACTTACTTTAATAAAAACCTGATAGACCATGTCCCAGTTTCTGAAGAAGCTTTTAAAATTTAATTTTGCCATTTTCATGGATACACATTTCAGGTGAAGTTTTTATGAAGGCAGCATTCAGTTCCATTCAAAGAGTGAAGTATCACTGTAGTGGCATATTTAATTTTTGCCATTTAGAATGGAAATACAAGTTAATTTTTGGCTTCAAGAACCTGATACAAAATAGTGGAAAAAAACCCAATTTGTTTAATTGTATTGATCTGTGTTTGAAGAAATATACCAGCTATGCTATTCACATAACTTAAACAGCTTGTAGGTTTTCTGTAACTATTTTGACCTGGAAGGAGAAGAGGGGTTTTTTATTTGCTTGGTTTTGGTGGGTCTTGTTTGGTTGTGTTTTGGGTTTTTTTTTCTTTGTTGGTTTGTTTTGGGAGGTATGTGTTTTTTTTTTTTCTTTTAAGTTGGTAGTGATATATAGGTTTGCAATACTACCAAAGGTCCCCAATCAGAAATAAGCCGTTGTGATCTTAGTGTTCTGTGCTTAACTGCCTCTGCCTATGAATGGGGCATCTGGTCTTTTAGTACCTTTAAAAGGAATTTGAAAGAGAAAGGACTAAAAACTATAAAGAAAAGAGAGAAATGGCAAAGTAGAAATAACAAAATACCATGATTTAAATCACTTTACAGTTTCACAGTATTGTGTTACAGATGCCAACAAATAAATTGTAATAATTTACTGCAAGTGCCACTCAGTTTAGCCGTAATTTCTTAACTAATAGTTTTTATGAATCAAAGGCAAGATTTAATCCTGAAGAGAGATTTATTGGAGAAAAAGGCAGAGTGCATAGAAGAGCAAGACACACAAATAAAAAACCAGACAAACCAACAATAACTTTTGTATTGCAGAGCTGCCTTAGATGTACTTTTTTTCCTCTCTCAGACTGCATCCTTTGCTCACTAGGCCAGATTAATTTAGACAACAAAGATGAGACATCTGCCACTATAAACTCTGTCTCAACATAGGCAAAGCTGCCCTTGGCACACCAGACCATGGACATTTTGCAGGACAGGGGACAGCTTGTTGCATTCATGTGCAATGAGCTATTTATATTCAAGCTTTCTTGATTTAGTCTTAAACTTCTCTCTAGAAATTTTATAAAGCAAATGTTAATTAAAAATGCACATTGTCAAAAGCCTTATAATTATACTTCACAAATACGATATTGAGAATTCATCTTCTTCCCGACATATTTATGATTTATATTCCTGGCTTGGAAAATGTTGTGACAGTTTTGAAAGCATATTTAAGACACATTTGTGAAGCACAGATCATGTTTGAACTCTGAAAGATTTGGAGCAATTTTTGGTTTGGAAGGAAGAGTCATATGAAGGCTCTGTCATTGAAATTGGAAAGTGGTTCAATTAGCCCAGCGTGTATTTAAGAGCGAGTGTGAGCTTTGAAACAATTACTGATAAATCACTTTTGTGGACTGCGAATCTGAGGAAGTATTAAAATTATTCTAGATGTTACGTATATTCATAGCACAGGAACATGTGGGCCTCAAATGTTTTAGCTCAAAAGGTCTGGGACAGACCCATGAAGAGATGAAGAGATGGCTGTCAGATTCAGTCAGCCTATTTGAATAGCATAAGTGGTTTTATGCTGAAAGTTGTAATAAAGTTTCTCTCACTTTCTGCTCTTATTCCTTTCTACAAAGGTGCTATTTAAAGGGCCCTAGTTGAGGTCCTGGAGCTCAACCCATGTTGAGATAAGTTTTTCTTTTTGGTGACAAAGAGTCATGCCCAGGTGGCGAAGGGCTACAGAAACCTTTTCAGAGGTACTTCTTGGTGGTGGTCCTCTTCTGCCCCCACAGCAAGTGTTGCACTTCTTTTTTTTTTTCCTCAGTCAGTTCAAAATAATGGAGAAAAGGGGAGAGAGTAGTAGTGGACTCATGCTTTTCCCTTAAAATTAGACTAAGCATGTGTGCACTGTTGGATTGTTTTTTATTTTGTTTTTAATATTTGTTTTTATATCTGTGAACGTTTTTCTTTGGTATTGAAATACTGAGAGAGCATTCTGTATTTAAAAGAGTGGCCTTCAGTCTGCCAAAAAGCGTGAAGATCTGATCCTTTGGCAAAATTGGGATTATGCCAAAATCAGGCTGAATATTCTCACAGACCAAGAAACTAATAGCACCATCAAGGAAAAATACTAGTAGTAGTCAGAGTTACAGCCTTTTCTTCAGCAATGAGTGCTTCTGAATACAGTTTTGCATATGCTTTTTCAGTGTGTGTATCTCAAGTAATAGATATTCACAGTTATGCAACTTCTTAAAGCATCATACAAAAACTTCCAGCCAAGAAAATTCATAAACAGAAGCAGAGGCAGTCTCAAACTGCCAGAATATAAAAAAAGGAGCAGAATACCTTTTTAGTATAGGTTTGTGAAGAAATGCAGTGAATGTTATGTGAGAAGGTAAAATGCCATGACACTGCACTCTATATTTACACATGTTTAAGGCAAAATGTGCCTGGCCAAGCAGTTCTTCACCCAAAGGCTCCTAGTTTTTTCATCAATCTTTGCAGCCATTCCAGAGTCAACTTTACAACCATGTAACAGCTCAGAAAATCCTCAAGTACAGGCCAATGAAAAATAGTACTGTACAGTGGCAATGCTTTTCTCTCTGCCACTGGCTTTTTCTTCTGCGTAAGGCAACAGCTTCATTTTAAGGTTAGGTTTAGTGGAGAGACCCATATTTTTTAGCCATTTTTTCATAAGGCAGTTAACTACATTATGAAAATTAAATAAATGGAAACAGAAATACCTAAGTTACATTCAAGTTAGGAAAATATGACAGACATTTTTCTTGCAAGGAACAAAGTCTTCAGTTTTGACATTCCCCACTAAACATTGAGAAAAATGGAAAAAATAAAAGAAGTTGTGTTTTTGTGCAGCTTCAAGACCTATTCCAGTAATTATTTTGTGATATATTGTAGAACAACTTGTAAAATCAAAAGCTCCGTCCATATTTTCTAAGAACACAATCTCTGTCTCCTAGTATTAAGAAAGTAACCTTGCTCGGCAACCTTTTTCACATTAGTAGCATGTTCATTCTCTTGGCTGGGAGATGTTTCAGATTACCATGCAATATTTACCTAACAGTTTCCTCTCATACATACTTTGTGTAGACTGTATGCCCTGAAGATATTTGGTTTTACCCCATTTTTTTAACAAGGAAAAAATAAATTGCCAAAATCTTGGATTTATGTGAAGTGAAACTTTGAATAATAAGTTTCATGAGCAGAGATAGAATAGATATAATTTTTTCATTCATGAATCCTTTAGGAAACAATAGTGAATGTCCTGTCCTGTTGCCTGATTATTTCTTCTAAATGTTCTGTATTTTCTGTGCTGCCAATGCAGTATGATTTAGAAAGCTGCCATTTAAATTCACATATCTTACTGTGATATTAAGTGTATTTAAACCCCATAAAATGCCTTCTAATTTATTTTTCATTTAGTCCATTTAATAAAATAGCAATAATGTTCTTTCAAGTGAAGGTTATGGAAGGAAAATTGCTCCTACTTTTAAAATATACTCTTCAATTTACTGTACCATTTATTGCATTGCAGAAGTCATTTACCCTCTGGAACATTCACTTAGAATAAAATTATTACCTAATTTCTTTAAAAAACACTGGAGATTGGTCATGTTCTTCGTAACTTTAAATGCAATTTTGTACATTGTTAATGCTTCATGGTTATGCCTAACAGTAAATTCAAATTTTAATTTATCTGTGGTATTGTTTTTGATTTCCATTTTGAAAGCTTTGTCGTCTTCTGCAGTCTTTGGAGAGGTAATAAAGAATGACAGAAACTGTTATAATGCTGATGTTTAAGTCATCTTATAGTGTTTTATGTTCCACTGTTGTTGCTCTCAGATTTCTTCTTGTTGGAGAAGAAACCAGATTTAATATAGCCTAAATTGGTTTTGAAGATGTATGGAGAAGGCCAACATGGTTCATCAGTGCTAGGAGGTTATTAATTTCTGATGTTCCCACATGTTTTAAAGACAGCTAGGAAGAAACATTAAATTAGCTTTAAACCTCTTGAATCTGGTCTAAAAGCATAATTTCTGTTCTTTTCTTGCATCCCTCTCCTTCAATCAGTACTATATTTCAGAGAATGAAAGTCCAAGACTGAGCAGTAGATCTGTAACTGTGACCTCTTTATTTCTGTATACTAATAATTTCCATATTTCAGTGATTTTTTTTTTTTATAACCTATTCTCAAGTGACAGGTAACAATATGTGCTTCCTGAACGGCCAGCCATACATAGTACCTCTGGGAACTGTAAATCAGGCTGTGCTGCAACTTGAATGATATTGCTGTGCTTAAATTATATTTTTCATTGTATAATTGCCCTCCACTTACACCTGTGCAGTCCTGTTATTTTCAGTCGATATGAGTATTTATAACTGTTTGGAACTGCTGATTTTGTTCATAAGAGCAGAGCTAAAATCACTAGTTGGCTTTGTTGTTCTGCAAACTATGGCCTTGCCTTACACATCCTGGTGAAACAGTTTTGTTGCTGTCTAGTTGACTATTACACTTGCTACAGGATTTTATAGACAAAAACTCCAAACAGTCCAGGAAGGTTCAGTACTATGGAGTGACTTCTTCATTCTCAGGTAATTTGGGAATCTTTATTTTCATTGCAACCCAGAACTGTCTACCTTGATTTGCAAAACAGAGAATTAATGCACGTGTTACAATTTCCATCTGAAACAATGTTTATTCTTTCACTGGTATTAAATGCCAGCAATGATAATTTTCTGTTTATTTACTTATGTGAATTGATGGTACTAAATGAGTTTCACTTAGTGAAGTTTCAAATCTCTCTTAAAGTTGCTTTATTATTTGTTTATCTTGCACCTAAAATCTCTTCCATTCATGTAGTGGCTCCTAAATAACTTTTTTTCAGTATAATATCCTGCCAGACATTGGAGCAAATAAAACTTAGAAGATACAGATAACTAGTCTAATACTGGAAATTAGAGTGAATTTTCTTCTGTACATTGCCAGGTGCGTTGGTGGAGGTTGTGTGGTTTGTGACTATGTGATGAGGTGGGCAGTCCCATAGTCAGATGTAACTGCGAAGATTTTCGGTTAGCTTGGCTAAGTGATGAAATTGGATTACTTTGTTATTGAAGGTCCTTGTTAAGACCAAATCTGTAATAAGAAATGGAAAAATGCTGGGCCATGCATGAAGTGAAAATGAAGAAACAATAACTGGTAGCAAAAATGCACACATGGAGGAAATAGAAGTCTAGACTTTCATGTGCTGCTTCTAGTTGACCTTAAATCTCTCCCTGTTTAAGGAATGTTTGAAATGCAGAGCCTTTATTCCTGATTAAATGTTTTATTAAAGAAATACTTTTTTTTCAAAATCCACTTGCGATTCTCAAATTGTTTCCAAAGAATTGAGCACATTGTGGCAGTCACTGCTTTAGCCTCGTACTGTGGAAAGGTACCTTTGAAAATGGCTTGCAATGGTGATGAAAAAGAGAAGGATCCTTTCTCTTTGTGTGGGAAGATAATGCAGAAGTGTTATAGTAAATGTATTTGTGATTACCTCTGATGGTAAGCCAAATGCCTAGATTCATGTGTTTAGAATGCCATCTTGTACTTATGTGCAGATATAAACACTTAGAGATCTAGTTTCAGGATGGCATTATAGCTTGCATGCAGTTAGTTAAAAACATATTGGTTTAAATATTTCTTCCAGTTTCAAAATTAACATTATTGCACTTTGGCAATTTATTCTCTTGTTCTGAAATTATACAGGAACTTTCCAAAATACCTTTTGCTTTGTTTGTGGTGTCATTGCAAGCTCTGCAAGTGGGCTCAGGTTTAATTTAATGAGAATTTCCTGTATGTACAGAACAGTGTGGGTGTGTGTTTAGAGATGCACAAAATTGTGTGGGTTTAAAAGCATGATGATTTGTTCTTTTGGTGTCTGAAAATTAATGTTTAATTCCCTAGATCCTAATGTTTTTTACTAGTCATTACAAGCACTTTTGGTAGAATCTGCATGAACTTTTGATTTCAGATGGCTTGTGAAGAAAGGTTTCTTTTAAATTCACATATAAGGGAATTAGGCATTATCTGAAGTCAGAACTGTAGATAGCTAAGACTAGAATGGCACTTGCTCACTTTCCTTTGTGAATGTTTTAATCCTACCTGTCTATCATTCTTCCCTCCCTCTTTGCAATCCATTGTTACACACAGTGTAATCCTCACATATTTCCCCAAAGGAGATTTTGATTAAGCTAACCTTTGCTTCAGTGAACTCAAAAGAATCACAGGAAATGTCTTCTCTCTTCCTTTTTTTTTTTTTGTTTCTTTGTTGTTTTTTTCTTGTTGTTGATGTTATTTAGTGCTTTGTAGGGATGAAGCCCAGAGTGTAAGAAAAACAGTCTGTGGGGAGGCTATTTGTTTAATTTATTCAGCTCTTAAAATCTGTTATCTAGTTGCCTCAGGTCTCCTGGTTTTTATGAGGTATTTACATCTGTTTGTTTGATAAATTACATTTATGGTGTTATCTTCTTAGGTTTGCTTGGATTCACAGAATTAATGCCATCTTTTCCTAAGGAGCCATGCAGTACTTTTGGAGGCTGGGATCACAATCCCTGAGACTTCATATTACAAGGGAATAGACAGTGCTCTTGAGTCTTTTGAAAGCATGGTGAGGTTAACTGCCATCTGCAATTTGAGAAAGAGCTTGGACATACTGTGGTGTTTTGAAAACATAAAGGAAGTGTATCTAAGTTAAAATAGGTGTGAGTATGGGCTGCTTTGCGCACACCTTTGGTCCTAGTAAGAAGGATCGCGAGAGAAAGCTTACTCTCCTTTGTCAGTAATGATCCAGCTAGTGGCTGAGGTATCAGCAGCCTCTCTAACAGCTTCCTTCTTTGTAAGGTATTTTTGTTAGAAACAATTAACACATTGATAGCAGTGTTGGTTGTTTCTTCATATTCTTTCTGACAGTGATGTTGTCTTCAGGCATATTAATTTTCACCTGCCATTTGTTATCATTTCAAAAGGGCTAAAGAAGAGCTCTTTAACTCTTTTCCATTAGCGCAGTGTAGAGCCTTCCTAGTTGCTGTGGACAGTATCATGTCGTTACTGTTTTTTGCCCTATAACCTTGATCTCATCTCAGTTTTGATTACTTTTTATATCCCAGCATCTCCTTCTTTCTTACATGATTTTGTTTTTACATGAGTGCTCTAATATAGAGCTTCTTGCTAGGCATGTGCATATCTAAAAGTCATAACATTTTGCATTCTATTTTCTGGTATTGGCAAATGACATATTTTCTAATCCCTGTCTACTCACATCTGCTGCACAAATATTTTTCTTAACCTGTGACTTGGAACGTTTTGCCTGCTCTCAGCTCACCTTCCTCATGGCCCTTCCTTTTTCTGTCGCACCAGAATAACGTGCTTATTTTTTCTGTCTGTGACACTGAAGGTCTTTCCTGGCCTATAAATTGTTTGTGTGATATAACACTGTTGTGTCTTGTTTCAGCCAGATGGTGATGTAAGGATTTTGTCACCCACTTGTTAGCATGCTATTTTGCTTCCTCCCAAGCACTTATCTTGACACACAAAACCATCCACCACCTTGTTTATTCTAGGTGTTCTTAATGAATCCTTTGCTCGACAACAGCCAGGCGACTGGTGAGCCTGTCATGCTGGCTGCCTGGCTTCTCTCCATTAGTTGTCTTGTGTCTCGTATTTGGGCTGCGTGGTCTTCAGGGCAGACACTGTGCTTTTTTTTCTGCGTTTGCAGTCTAATAGGGACCAGGAAAGGCTCTCAGCTAGTACAAGAGGATAAAAAAATGCTAAAAATGCCGAAATTGTCTATATCGGAAATTACCAATTTACTAGTTGGTAGTTATATAATGACTACTTTAATAGAAGATCTTGGCCTACAAAGTCTGTTACTTATAAGGAAGGGATAACTTTCCTCTTTGTCTTTTGCCTTTTTTACATACCACCATTGCTTTGGTATTTTATTATCTAGGTCTACCAAGATTATTCTTTATTTACCTTATTGAAACGTACATCTATAGACTGAACCTTTTCCATAGAAAGGAATGAACTGAAAAAAAAAACCCAGTCAACATGTTTAAGACTTGAAGAAATTTTGCCCAGACAAAGTCGTGTGAAGTCTGTGGTTCCACAATACCTCGAATTGCTTACAGAGAACATACTACAAGTGTTTTCCCAAGAGAACTTCTTTTAATTTAGTGAGAAAATAAGCATTTTGGCAAAGGTTTCAGGGATAACATATAACCAACGTAAAAGCATTACACCAGAAGTACCCAGCAAAAAAAGACAGCCCACAAAATCACCCAGTTCAAAGCAATTGGTAACCCAGCATGGTAGAATACCAGCTGCTTGGCTTTTTGTTACTCAGAAGAGATTAAGGAAGAGAAAAAAAAGGAAAGAGAGGTTAAAAGAGTAAAGAAGGAAATAGAGAATAGGGTAGCTACCATCAAAGAATCCCATGAAGAGGACACTGATGGTAGGTTCCCAAGAGGAAGGCCAAAATGGAGCCTGTATGTGCTCTATTTATGGGGTTGGCCACCCCTCCCAGGTGGGGCATTTGAGTCACTGACCACTCAGTGCCCTCCAGGCCGGAGTGAGGATATGGTGTAGCTAATCAAGGCCCCAGGGGTCATAGTGTGGGTGGGTTACCAGGCAGCCCCATTTGATTGCCAGCTGAATCAAATGGCTCCAGAGCCCTGTGTGCCTCCATGTTGGCTGCGGGCCCAACCGTGGCCCCTTCCCCAACACACACAGACAAGATAGTTGGTCCATCACCATAAACAATCTAGTGGGATACGAATCTGGTCTTTTACAGAATCCTAACGCTCAAGAATGTAATATTGCCTCTTCACTCCAGCTTTCTTGCTTTAAATTAAAATTAAAAAAAATTTACAAAAGAAGTAAATCTTAGCTTGGCATTCTTATAAAAGAAACGATTGTATTTTATTTTAGTTATTTATCTTCATATTCCTGTGCCAGTGAAATAGCTTCAAACTATTAAAATGATTGTGCTACTGTGCTTGCAGTAGTATTTTTGGTATTATGAAGTTGCATTTCTATTTCAGACCTAGTAGTAAATATGAAAATACCCTTGTCATAAACATGTATAGATTTGTAATTATGCCTATGTATATTACTTAAATTTCTTTTCCACGCATATTTCAAAGAGCATTCCAGTATATAATATTTCCATCTGAAATGTAGTTGGCAAAGACATGAGAACTGTTTATTTCAGTGTGTCAAATATGTTCGTATGTTCCAATATGTTTCAATGTGTTTCCTAAATTATTAAGCATTTTCATCCCTATTCTCATTCCTTGCATTATAATGAAAATGATAATAGTATAAAAAATTATGTTAATTAAATAAGACTTTTTTGTGCTAATTGCTGGCATCTTTTCTTTAATTCATCATGCCCATAGCCATGGTTCAGCTGATGGGTGAGGGACCTCTGTATATTGAGAGAAAAATTGTGCTCACCTTGTTCAATGTAGAGGCTGGTGGCCTGCAGTTTCCTCTTTTTCTCCCCTAATGTTGGGGAATAATGAGCAGCAGTATGGACTTCACTAGATCAGCCATAGTTGTGAAACCTAGTGCTGCCACATCACTGTAGTGGTTTGACCCTGGCTAGATGCCAGATACCCACTAAAGGCAATCTCTCACTCCCCCCTGCAAACAGCAGAGAAAAGGTTTTCGTGAGTTAAGGACCATAAAAGATTCCTCACTGATTGCCATCACAGGCAAAACAGAGTCCATTGAGGATATTAATTAAATTTATTACTAACAAGATCAGAGCTTAAGAATGAGAAGCTTAAAAGACACCTTACCACCCCACCCCCCTCCTTCTCCATGTTCAACCTCCTCCCCCCAGTGGTGCAGGGAGACAGGGAATGGGGGTTATGGTCACCTGTTGTTTTCTGCTGCTGCTCAGGGAGAGGAGTCCTTCCCCTGCATCCCATGGGGTCCCTCCCATGGGAGTCAGCCCCTCATGAACTGCTCCAGCGTGAGTCTCTCCCACAACAGACAGTCCTTCACTAACAGCTCAGGTGAGAGTCTATCCCATGGACATTTCGTCAGACACTGCTGCCACATGGGTCACTTTTCCACAGGGTACAGTCCTTCAGGCACAGGCTGCTCCAGCGTGGGTCCCCCACAGGCCACAAGTCTTAGCAGGAAAATCCTGCTCCAGTGTGGGCTCCTTTCCCCACGAGCTACAGGTCCTGGCTGGACTCTTCTCTTCAACATGGGCCTCCCACGGGATCGTAGCCTCCCTCCTGGCATCCCCCTGTTCTGGCATGGGCTTGTCCATGGGCTGCAGGTGGATCTCTGCACTCCTGTGGTTCTCCACGCGCTGCAGGGGCACAGCCGCTTCACCATGGTCTTCACCAGAAGCTGCAGGGGAACCTCAGCTCCGGTGCCTGGAGCACCTCCTGCCCCTTCTTCTGCGCTGACCTTGGTGTCTGCATTTTTGTTCACAAGTTCTCACTCTGCTCTTCTCTGGTGGCCTTCTTCATCTATTCCTTTTTTTCCCCTTCCTTCTTAAACATGTTATCACAGAGGTGTTACTGACCCTTCTGCCTGGCCTGGCCTTAGGCAGTGGTGGGTTTGGCCTGGAGCCGGCTGGCATTGGCTCTGCTGGACCTGGGGGAAGCTTCCAGCAGCTTCTTGAAGAAGCCTCCCTCATGGCCCCCATGTCATTACCAAACCCTGGCTACAGAAAACCCAATACAATCATCCATGTCCCCTTCTCGCATCTTTTCTTTCTCTTAAATACTTAAGTCCTCATTTTGCTGTTAGAACAGTAAAACTGAATCTTAAGTGGTGCAAACGATATGGCTTGTCATTTCTGAAATATTCTGAGCTTTGTATTAGTGAAGGCTCATGTGGATGTGCATGAAGCTCACTTTCTTTGAAATTTACCTTGAAATGTTAGTAGCTATATTTGAAGCAGAGACTTTGGTTCAGACTACTTCCAAGTCTCTCAGGATACATTTAAGAAATAGGAGAAAAGTAATACCTAGGCTTTCCAGATTTTTTTTGATTGCAGAAATGAGGATTTGATTCAAAGCAGTACTGAGAATCACAGATTCTGAACTACAAGAAAAGATGCCCTTGTCTATTTACTGATATGTCACATCTGTGAAATTTCAGCCCTTTTTCAATCAGAGTACTGGTCCAAGTATTTCTGGAAAAGTCGTTCAGTTCTGCCAAAGAGAACTGGGAAAGACTAGAACATATTTCATTTAGGTGTATGATGCTTGGGAAGGTCTATTTGAATTTCTTGGGCATTTCTGGACACTAAGTATCCTTTTAGGAAAAAATTGCAGGAACTGTGCTTTTGGTCTTTTAAATTAAGTGCTTCAGTCACAAACATCCTCCACCTGTGAGATGCACTTCTCTCTAGTATGATTCCTCCTTCCCCTTATCTTTAGTCACTGTTTGTCCTAGACAACAAGCACAAAAGCTTTTGAGCATATTTGACTGGAATAGAATGGAGGGTTAAGAGTGGGAGGCTAGATTTTTTATAAGTGTAGAAGTAATCTGGAAGCACTTTCTTGAAAGAAATCGATGGGAATTGTTGCTCCCATGTCATGTAGGTATTTTTGTAAATCCTAGTAAAACATGGAAGGCCTTATAAAAACTAAATGGTGTTAGTCACTTAATGAATCTTAAGGAAGGTGGAAACAGAGAAACTCTTGGAGTACATACTTTGCTTTCTTCTATATGCCAACAGCTAACCTCAATGTACTTGTATGACCAAATTCACCCATTACTGAGCTCATGCACTGTTTGATCCTATGATGCAGGCTGCAGGAGTTTGTTTTATCAGAATAAAAGAATGATGAACAGAATGTTCTTGAGTCCTTAAGACTTAGTTCATGTTTTGGTCTTCTGCTATGTTAACAATAAAGCAACTTCTTTGTTATGAGAATCATATTCAAATGTAACTCTGAAAAGTTAACTGCAAAAATCATAATTCTTACGCACGTAGGGCTTTCTGCAGATGAAATAGCAGTAAGGAGGGGAAAAGTAAAAAAGAAAAAAATTAAAATTGCTGTAAAATGATACTGTTAATGCCTTGATATTTTTTTTTATCTGAAAAGGGGTTTATTGCCTCTGCAGAATGACATAGTTTCATAATTTTTGGCTTTTTCTCTGCTTTTGGAGAGTTGGCAAGGGATGGAGAAAGCTGCATGATTTTTAAAAATTGCAATGCAATGCAAAGCTTGACCCAAATTTTCCAGACAGTGGGAGGTTTGAGCAAAATCATGTTGAAGCAGAGACAGTGTGGATTTGAAAGAGCACTATTGACGGAAAGAGCAAGCAGCGCTAGATTCAGTAAAGACTGTAGACTTCATAGTTTAAAAGAGAATTATTACACTGATAACTTCTCAGTTTCCACCACATCCCTCGCTGTCACTGCTTTCTCTGCTTCCTTCTTATCCACATCCTAAAACTCAGTTTGAAAGAGAGAACCCTAAATAAATTGTCCTGTGTTACTTTCCCTTCATCCCACTCTTGGGGTTTTTTTTGCCATTAGATTAAAAAAAAAAAAAAAAAAAAAAAACAAAAAAAAAAAAAAAAAAAAAAAAAAAAACAAAGAAACAAAGCAGAGAAGTCTTAGAGAAATGAATAATGAAAATGGAAATTTATAAATTGAGTCCTGGTAATGAATAGTATAAATGCAGTTATGTAAAAGTATGGAAATAATTTTCATCTTAAATGAAAATAAAATTTCTAACAGTTTAATTTTGCATCTCTTTCTGTATTCGACAGTGACTAAGAGTTTCCTTGTAGCACCAGTTCTGCTCACATTCACTCTAGTTCCTCTGTTTCTAAGAGGCTCCTACCATCACCATTTGCTGTAGCTAGCAGAAACAAGCTGTCAAAATGAGCTAGCATGTGCAACAGTCTTTCTGCAGTGTACTAGCATCTAATTTGTGGATTTGTTAAACAAATTTTAAAACCCCCTACTAGTCCTACTAGAGAAATCTTGACTGCAGTTGTAAGAAACCAAATACTGTGGAATTTGCTGGTAGAAGTGGAATTAATTCCTCATAAGAGGAATTAATGAATTTATTTTTCGATACTAAGGGATGTCAGTTTCTTTTTAGATGGCAATAATGCTTCTATTTCCAAGATAGCTTCTGAGCTCTTGTTATGATACGTTAATGACACAAAATCATCCAGACCTAAGCCATTTTAGAGATTGTATTTTCTGATCTGTGGTACACTCTGCTAGTGTCAAGGAATAAAAACAAAAATTAGCTCTACCTTTTCATTCTGAATGCAATTGTGCACATCACATTCAGTATTTTGTTGAACAGTAGCCAATGGATCAGAGAAGACCTTAGAAAACATTAAAATATAAACAGAAATCTGATCTGTGTTGCATTTATAGTTTGTCATTATTTTAAACGAAGTAAAATTAAGATGTGTCCCGAACATCGTATTCAAGATAAAGTTCAATACATATATTTGTTTTGTAACTTTTTGATTTGGGGAAGAGATTTTCTTCAGCAACTACATGTTAAGTTTTAGGGACACGTGGTTTTGTATATCACACCAAGTAGCTGCTTATGCTCTCTAGAAAAAGGTGCAAAACAGCAGTACTGGTGGATTCTAAAAAATTGCAGTTAATGAAATCATACTCTGTGAATGTCTTACAGCCTGAAATCTGGATATAGCTGTCAGTTGTGTATTTGACACCTTTCCAAACAAAAAGCAGGAAGATGCTTATTCTTTTTATAAGGAGTTCTGGTTACAGTAACTGTATCTTTTTGTTATGTATCCAGGCTGGTCTTGCGCACATCTCACCTCCATCACTTAGCCATCACTTAGCAGCCTGTTCTGAACAACCAGGCCAGATCCAACAGCTTCAAGCAGAATGTGATTATTCATTGTTTTTTAAAGTTATGACCTGAGTATATTTTGAGGCGGGAGCTGATAGCAGCCATCAGTCCCAGCCTGAACCACCTGCCTGTGGTCACATAAACAGCAGACACACTAGGAGGATTATGAGATTAATGATTCTACCATGTGCTCTCTAATGCTTTAGTATTTATTTAAAACGTGCTAAGCAGTGTTTATTTCATGGTTGAACAGTTCTAGCTGTGCACTGGAAGTGGCATCTATTGTTGTCTGTTTAACCCCAACCATCATGGGAAGTAGAGTGTCATATCTGTCAGAAAAGAGCAATACCAAACATGGGACTAAGCACCAAACCTTTTTCATTATTATTATTTTTATCAGTGTGCTCTGTAGAGTCACTGTCAGAGGCCTTGATTAATGCAGGGCAAGAGATAAGCTCTTGTCAACTGATGGTAGCAAAGTGCTGGGGAATTCAGAACAGCGCATTCTCTGAGTATTGCTTATTCCATTACAGCACACTGCTTGACTGTCGTGTTTTTACATTACCCATTTCCCAATGATTGATTTTTAAAGTGATAGAATGTCTTCCTTTTGTATCATAAAGAACTTAAATGTGTGCACAGAGACTTCAATGAAAAGAAGCAGACTCTTCTACAAAAACAGTTAAATGCTCTCAATATGTTCTTTTTCCTTTTAATTAGAAATCGGTTCTTGAAAAATTGGTTATATGTACTGTACAATTCCAAGACAGATCCTCTCTCCGCTCAGGAAAACTAACATGTATCAGAAAGGAAGACAAATAGTGTTTTATAAGACGGGCATCTATCAAAAAAAAGCAACAATTGTGAATTCTTTTCCCTCTCAGTTATCATTGAAGTCTATATGGGATCAATTTCTGTGAAGCCTTGGTTGCAAAGTGAGGAGGAAATAATTGAAGCTGTATTTATTATATGGGAATGTATACTGTATACTAGACTTGATGTGGTTTCCAAAACCTTAAATAAAAAGCCTTATACTGGCACTATGTACGTGTTCTTTTGTCTTGATATTTTCCTTTCTGTTAGATACCACATGGATACTAGTGAGATCTAGTTGTTAACTGCTGATCAAGCTGCTGTTTGTGCTGGTCAGAAGCACCTGCTGTGCTTGCCTATATATTTCTTGAATCTTTTGCATTCCCCCAGGAAGATGTGACTTCTCTGGTCTTTTGTGATCTGAATAGTGAACTTGCTTTGTGTTCATTTGAGATTAGAGATTTTTCCAGATTCAATTAGTTTTCTATTTAAGTTATTTAAGTGAACTCATAGTTGTTTGTGTCAGTCTGAAGTGTGTATCTCCTTTTTGTCAGACAGTCAGCCTAGAAAGTGTCTAATTCTTGCAGTTCAAATTCCCAACAACATTTGAAATAAGTTGGGGATGGGTAGGGAGTGGAAAGGGGAATGTTGCTTCTGCTTAAGGTCAGGCAGGTTTGCCAAAACTAAGCTACCTGTAGGAATACTCCAGCCATTTCTGGAAGTGTTAAGACTTCTCAACAAAAGTAAAGGCCTGAAAGTAGGGATACAAAAAGCCAGGATGTGAATGCCTACCCTGCCTGAATCAAACCCTCATCTTAAATATGCCACATTCCTATGTTGTCTTCTTTGAAATCCTCTCATTGGTAGATGTGCCATGTTGAATTACTAATTAACTACTCATTAGATCTGGTGTTTGAGTCTTGCTGTCCTGTGCTGTAGGAGAGTGACATTATTTAATGTTTCATTATTTGTGATAATGCTGAGTAGAAGGAAAAATCCATTCCTGCGGCAATGCAGCACCTAGGACACTGTCCTCTGTTGAAGGGGAGATGTAGCTTCAAGTGCAGACTAAATTGGCTGTTCAGGACCTTAGCTTGGAATATCCCAGGTGAGCATGGGATGACTGGCAGATCTGCTTAGCAGTACAGCTTCACTCTTTCTACTTTATTTCAGAAAATATCTTCGTGCTTGCTTGGAAACTTCCACAGCCTTTTCATGCTCAGCAGTGGTGATTCTCATAGCACAGGAGTAGTGAGGTTTGGCTCATCATCCCAAACTGCTAAACCTCATTTATGAGCAAAGAGAGTTTACAATGAAAAACTGCTAGTGTCCACATAACAGAAATAGTAATAGTCTCAAAGACTAAGGTTGTTCCATCAAATAATTCTAGGGAATCAAAAGCCTGTGTGATTCATCAGATACATAAGTTATTAAATATATACACATATATATACAAAATAATAGAAGTCTAAAGAAACAATTCGTAACACCTTTGAAGTCAAATAGAGAATAACACCCTCTGTAACTTTCTTGAACCTTGCACAGTGCACAGGAGAACACGTCACACATGAAAGTGTCACTGAGGTGAAATATAAAGAGGCAACTGCTTGTTTATATTCTCTGGGATGTCAGAAAGCTGCCTGTCTCCCATTAAGCAATTTTACATTTTAATCAGGGTATATGAAACAAAAGATCCTTGCAACTTTTTGAAACGAAAAATGTTCTGTCTTTCTTGAGTGCCTCACTGAACTACAAGTATATAATTGAAACTGATTAGAGAGTTTGGAAACAAGAAGAATTAAATATATATGTCTCAGAATACATTTGCAGAGAAAAATCAAAGGGGAAAATAGGTAATGAAAATGAAATAGAAGTGAATGTGAATTTTTAATGCCACTGGAATACACACACATGCTATATTTTCTCCAATGTTTCACTATTCATAACTCAAATTGCTACATACTGCTTTATTTTATTTTAATGTTCCACATTAAAAATCTTGTACATTCAGAAATGGGTCATACCGTCTTGCCATATTGAGAATAAAGATTCTCAAAGTGACCCAGTATCAAATGCTTGTGTTGCTATGAAAGTCTGAAATTATGGGCTACTGTGGTTTGACTTGGTTAGCACAAAGACGCATTGCATCAGTGGAATTGAAGGACAAGTTTTTTGTGTTTCACTCTTTCATAAAGAAATGCTATTAGAAATCAAGCAAGTTTGAGTGTCGGTTAACTAAAATAAAAAAAGTAAGGAATTATGAAATGTAAATAGCCTAATGAAGTGAAAATTGGAGAACACATCTCCTGAATTAATAGAGCCAAAAATTTTGAGAATTATTAATAATAAGTTTAGCATTTGCATCACCAATTAAATGAAGGAGGATAACTGGAATTTCTCTGACCAACTTGGATTGCAAGAATCCTCCTAAATTTATATCTACAATATAATTTTAAGTCTTTGTGGTTGTGAAATGTCAATAC
This sequence comes from Serilophus lunatus, assembly GCA_013399895.1. Classification (NCBI taxonomy): domain Eukaryota; kingdom Metazoa; phylum Chordata; class Aves; order Passeriformes; family Eurylaimidae; genus Serilophus; species Serilophus lunatus. The sequence continues at coordinate 567,001 of VXBA01002427.1, forward strand.
TGAAAATATTATGCAATATTTTAAAACCTAAATTAATTATAGTAAAGCTGCAATATTCAATGGGAAAATTCGCATCATATCGGTTGTTCCTGTATTTTTTAAAAATTGAGATAATTCTGTGTAGCGTGGCATGCCTAATTAGGCTGATCTTAAGGTCGTGAATTGAGAAACTTTAAAATTCCATGGCAGAGAAACAAAGGGTATGCATGATGGTTTGCTGCTGGTGGCGTCGCAGTGGTTGGTTCTTTTTCTCTTGGCCTTCCTCCTTTCCCAGGCTGACCTGCACATTACTCTCGTGTTTTGCTCAGTTTTTCTGTGACACCTCTTTATCTGTGTCTGCACTAGCACAGCTTTGCGCAAAAGAGAGGAGTTCCCTCAGCTCCTGCTCTGAACTACCCTCAGGCTGTGTGAATGTGGTAAGAACAACTCTGAACCTGGGCAGGAACACCCGGTCTGTTTGAACAGGTTATTTCCTCAGGCTCAGGCGTTGCTAGCAGCAGTCTTGCTCCGTTGGTCAGCTGTGAGTGTGCATGGGGCAAGCGTGTGCCTATCTGAAAAATGCTGTCTCTTTTTCTGTGTGACTGTGTCACACACTGGGTCACTCTGAATTTGCTTCCTTGCCTTTAGTTTTATACTGAATGATTCTGGGTTTGCTGACACAGATTCTGCAGGCACATGATAAACTCTTGCTCCATTTTTTTACAACCGGCATTAAATGTGTGTATGGTTTTTAGAAATTTTTAATTGAAGACCTTCATAATTCCTAACTCTTGTAATCTGTTGGGGTATTTTACAATTTATTCAACTGTGTTGTTGAAAAATTACCTTATTTCTTGAGAAATATTAAGTGTTGCTAGAAGATAAATTTTCATGCTATCAGAAAAAATTCAAAGTCTTGTGGGGTATTTTAGGTCTAATCTGAAAAACACTGCTAAAGCATTTCCAGTTCTAACTGGGGTCAGTGTGTAAGCTTGTTTATTCTTCTGCAGTATCTATGTGCTTGGTACTTCAGTTGTGCCTAATTTCAGGCATCTAGCAAGTGAATATTGAGAAATTCTCTGGTTATGATCTACTTGCAGATAAGCTCAGTAGACTTTTTTTAGCATGGCTTTTTTAACCACTACAACAAACATTGAATCTTTCAATCAGCCATAAGAGCTATTGTCTGCATGTTCCTCTACATCTTGTTGTTGGGAAGATTGCTTCAGTTTTAAAATGCAAAATGAGCATATAATTGTGGTGATTTGCAACAGAGTTATGGTGTAAATGTTTAAGATGGAACACATTATTATACTTTTTGTACATAGCATGACACAGTTTACTGTAATGCTCTACAAAAGATAGTTTGGCAATAAAATTTTGAAATAAAATAGTAACCAGGTGCAACACTGGATGATTAGTAGTAATTATGTAATATCTTACAAATCTATAATCATATACTGAAGAAATTGCAGGAGCTTCAGATTGGAAGGAATTGTGCAAACTGACAGTGGGGGAGTTGAAATGGTCAGGTGGACACTGAGCAATGTTAATCTTGCTATGTAAATATCCTAATAGGAAATCAAACTGCTAGAGTAAGCCAGTGAGGATTTTTGCCTGATAACCCGATGATATTGTTAAAACACCTCAGAATTTGTGAAGTCACAGCTCTCTGCTTGTGACTGTCTTGAGTTTTTCCTGTGGCTTTTAAAAGAAGACAGAGGGACATCTTCTATTCCAGATATTAATTTTTACTTTATCTCTCTGGGAAATGTAAACAGCTTAGGATAGGATCTTAAAAAATACCTCATGGTCTTCTGACTTCATAATTAGAGGCCAAAACCAATGGCCTGAGTTTCTAGTACTGTGTGAATGGAGTGGCTGGCAAGATGTCTGTAACAGGGACCTTGAGGTGATAAATCCTTTTGAAGATCTGGACATTTATTCAGGTGGTTGTTTTGAAATTTATAAGTGTTAGATCATTAACAAGGAGATTAGTAATATCACCTCTGCTACCCTAGCATGGGATGTATCCCAAATGTTAATGAATGCATCCATGCAGCATAGTAGGAAATAAAAAAATTATCTCCATTCTGCAGACACAAAATAAATATTGAGTATTGCTACATTCCTAAATCTGCCAGAGACATTAGAAAAATTAACTGTGATGCTCCTAAAGTGAAAGAAAATATTTGACAGGGCTGGGAATTGGACCCACAACATTTGGTTTTTGAGGAGGACCTTACCTCTGTCTTCCTCAGTTAGTTTTGATAATTGTAAAGGCATTCTGTCATCCCACAGAAGGCTCAGTGCTTTACATCTAGAGGTATCAGAGGATATTTAACATTGCTAATGTGAATTCTAATTCATGTAAATTACTTCAGAAGTGTGGCACATTTCTACCCAAACACTTTTTATTTCACAGAGTACTTAGCATTTAGTTAGTCTGTGGAGGATGATGCATACTAAAACATGCCTGACATAATATGAAAACAGCAGTATTTTGTGCAAGTGATACAGGAATAATACATAGATAGTAGTGCTCTGGTGACAGTGATACATAACAGCCACTTTCTTGTCTTCTAGTGAAGTCAATACAAGCTAAACACATTCATTGCATGCTACTAAAACCTCAAAGGACCCCATGATTATTTTAGTTCTTTTCTTCTTATTTTCCATATACTTCTGGTTGGTAAATGCTATGTTAGCCTCATTCAGAGGATTCCCCAGTCCCTATCCAAAAGCAGAAGCAAGGATGTAATCAGCCCTGGCCTCATTAAAATCTTTCTAATGTAATCTGTTGTTCTCAAAAAGCTTAGCCTCAAATCTACCAAATGTATTTTAATTATGTTTTAGATGGATTGTGTCTGGATCCATGTGGTTGCTGAAGCAAATTAATCCATTACATCAGCCAGTTCAAATTCTGTGCTTGTAAGAGAATATTTACAAAAGATTTACACACTAGCTCAAGACACTCAGTTGAACAGTGGGTTCTTATACTTCACCATTTCATCCCCAACCTATGCATGGATTCTATGAAAAAAATTAAAAAGATGATGTGCGCTTCAGTGTGATGCACATTTTCAGCTCACAGAAGTAGATACCAGGAATGATACTTAACACAGGCACACTCAGCAGTGAAGCTGTTTTAATTTATATCATTCTGTCTAAGATCTGTATCATCCATACTAGAAGTGCTACAATTAGGAATTTATTACTAAAAGCATGCAATAAACAGTAGATGCAGTAGATGATGTTAAATAGAAAAAATTCAATTAAAATGTGCTCTCCTGGAAAAATTAATGATTGCATCCTGTTTAATAAACAAACACTAAACAACCTGGAAAGTCAGTGTGTTGACCAATTAATTAATAACTTTAAAAATCTTGCTAAATACAGTTTATTGTCTTCAAAGTACCGCTAATTACTTCAATTAGCTTTGAAGTGTATCCTTTCTTTCTCTTGACTGTACCTGTAATTTTGAACCCAAGAGGGCTTTCTAGTCTTTAGATGTGTTTGAATTTCATTTTGAAATGAGGAACAGCTTGAAACTCTTAGCAGCCTGTGTCCATGAGAGAAATACGGGACCTGGTCACAACTTTTCCTTCTCCTCCCATGTGGACCCTGTGAGTGAATGGGAATCTGGAAATCTGGTGGACCTGTTGATGTTTGGTTAATAAACATGTACAGTTGTGATATTTATCCTCTGGGTGTTTGTGAGGAATGTGGTTAAGTACATAGTTAGACTAATATTTGAAAAGAAAGAATATTTAAATAGACTGACAATGAAGAGAATTGAACATTCCACAACTCACGGGTTAAGTCACTCTATACTTGAAAGCCAGTGCTATTATTTTTGTAGCCAAGTATGTATTTAGGTGCTTATCTGAGAGATATCTTATTTCTGGAAATCCTGAGATTCCCAAGGAAGCTGAAATACCAATCCTCGTCCCATTATCTCCTCTCAGTCAATTATCACCTTCAAGTCTTAGTACAGGAAGGACATGTTAGAAAATTCAGGGAAAGTTTTCTTGGAAAATGTAGGGGGAAAGAGGGTAAGAAGAGTCACACTTAGAAAAATGATGAATGGAGGAAATATTCTACGTTCTTATAATTTTTGTTAATATCTTTTCTATCTCTCTCTTTTTTCTTCTTGTCAATTTATGAGAGGGGGCTGTTTTCAGACAGCACAGATGCTCTTGGAATCCCAGAATGAAATGTCACAACTGCTCAAGGTGCTGTTAAGATGCATCTCAGAGTAGCAGCCACCTCACTCTGCGTGTGCTCAAAGAAGACAGATCCCTTTTCCTTAGTTTTGGTCAGGGAGTGCTGATGGAAAAGAATGTTTTCCCCAGGTGCAACTCAGTTAGGAGCCCTGGTCCCTCGGGGCACTGCAAATGGGGTTGAAAGCTCAGCAGTTTGGCATTTAAATCACTTTGGCCTGTGCTCAGTGCGGCTTAGCACGGCGACATTGCACAGGCAGAAAGCTCAGCTGCGGAAATGGTATCATGCTGCTCTGCTTTTTTTTTTTTTTATCTTCTGTAAGGGCTGATCATTTGTTTTCCATAGCTTTTATATTCCTGTGGCTTGCATAATTAGACCTTCATGGGGTAACTTAGACCCTGGTCTTGAAGTCTGTGCTTATGAGAGTTTCCAGTAATATCATGTGAGAAAAAAGGCTTTTTGCCAAACCTGAGATTTTTACACTTAGACATAGATTTAATAAAAAAAAAAAAATCCATATTTTTTTTCACCTTTCTCTTTCCTTCTTCTCTTTAATTCTTTCCTTCGTTTTCCTTTCTCCATCATTATTAATTTACTTCCTGGTAAAGAAAATCCCTATGTTTACAGGATAAATTACTTCAGGTAATTGTCGTTTATACTGTTTTTTCCTATCTGTAAAAAACTTATGAGTGAAAACAGCTGATTATTTTCCTGGTAACATGTAGGTATGTCTTTTAAAGTGGGCTTAAGTCTACCAGAGAGACAGAAGTATCTCATAGCCATATCTCCAAATATTTATCCATTCCTGAAGTTACCTATAGTGTGGGCATTTCAGTTCTAGTTATGACAACTTTTGTTATGTTCAAAGCTTTGCTGTGCTGTCATATTTAATGAGGAAAAAAATACAGCTGCGACCTGAGAGAAAAAGTGTCAGATACATAAGCTCTATTGCAAGATAGCTTTCCTACTTCCAAATGTTTGTGTAGACATACTCCTTTAGCCCTTACTATTGCTTTGCTGTCAAGTGAGAAAAAGAACAAATACATACATCAGTTAATAAAATTGTATTCACTCTTGCAAATGCTGCTGAAATTTCATCCTTAAGGTTAATGTTGATTATTTATTGAATTAATTCTTCCAAGCCACTCAGCTTTGTTTTGACATTCATATTTGAAAAATGAACCCCATTTTGAACTTCAAAATCTTCCAAGATTTGGTATTAAAGGCAAATGTTATTTTGTATCAGTTATGTTGTATTCAACCTTTAGATTGCTAAATCAGGGAGCAGTTTAAGGTCTGTGATGCAAACATGAAATTGTGTTTAAATTGCCAGTTCTTTCTTAGGAGCACCTTTCTTGACAACTAAGTTGAGAAGCATTTTCTATGTCCTGTATACCTTTGCTAGGGTTTCTATGTCTTTGCTCTGATTTAAACGGAAAACATTTTTCTGATGAGCATTAGCGTTGTTCTCAGTGCAATTGTATTGTATTGCATTGCAAGACAGCAATTTGTTGCAATGAATTCAATTTATTACGAGTTAGTAAAATTGTTTGAGCATAAACTCTCCTTAGCATTTCTAACATCCTTTCCAGCCATTCTTTCCTCTGAAAAATGCTGGAGAAGGCTCATCGGGAAACATGTATAGTGCTTGTCTGCATACTATCAAGCTTTTAGTTTAATTCAAAATATTTTGCCTGCAGGCTGTTGAATAGTCTTGTCGACCAACTTTCTTAGCTGATGATTTCACCCTCAATCCTCCCCAAAAAATCATTTACTGTATTTTCAAAACCGATAATATAAACCCCAGCAGTTAAATATTCTAAAATTCAGGAAAAAAATCAATAGAGGTGCCAAATGAAGGTTTACTTACCTGCTGTGGAAACATTTTAGTGAGATCTTCAAACTGAACTGATATCTACAAGTTGGATAAGTAATTTTTACTATAATGAAGTCTTGAAAAACAATATTTTCTTCCCAAGCAGAATTTCATGAATATGTTTGAGGAAATGAACACTTCCACTCCCAGCTCAAGGGAAAAAACTTGCTCTGACTACAGCTTGCAAGAACCAAGCCTGAACAGCAAACTTTCTTCTAATACTGCCAGTATCAGATGTAATTCTTGGAGTATTATTACAATTTTCTTCTCTTTATTTTGATTAGGGAGGGCAGAGATTACATACATTACCTTTAAGGCTGAAACAACATATGAAATGCTGGTCTTCCTCTTGACTTCAGACACAAGTGTGTTGCATGCAATATTTGTTAACTTCAATCAATATGGCTTCTGATACCCCTTGTTTCAAGTCTCTGACTTAGTGGGAAATTAGTTCCATCAGTGTATTCAGCAGCTAAGTCAAACTTAAGTGATACTCAGTGATAAATGCTAATACAAGTTTTTAATGGTCAAGGAAGAATATGTGGTATGATGCAATTTTTTTTTTTTTTTAATCAATGGATTAGATATTTTTCAGAACTGATAGCTTTCAAAACAAGTTAAATGATATCTTCTTTTTCTCTTGCTTTTTTTTTTTTCCCATAAATTTTCTTCCTGCTTTTCTAAAGGAAAATGTGAATATCTTGACTAAGTCTGGAAGGCAAAGGAAAAGGAGAAAGGAATGGTAGGCTGGTAGGCATTCAACCCTATAATACTTGTTGAAAAGAACCTTACTGAATTGCTGTTTTAAAACTAACTTCACAGAGGTGGGATACACTTGAAAAAAATTAAATAGACTTGTAAGAGAAGCTTATGCATAGCCTAAATTTGTTTCAAAAAAGGTAAAACAGTTTTGCAGTTAAATGTTCTGACAGAATTGGTGTATAAAATTTATGCAATTTTTCCTTAAAAAGTGCATTTAGTAATTTTTTTTCCCTCCATTTCAGAATAACCACAGAATAAATCCAATTTTTTCCCTTACCTGAGATCAGTAATTATAGATAAAATTCACTGTTTAAAGAAAAGTTATTCTCAGCAGCTTTTCCAGCTGAACTTTCTCAACTATGCATGATCCTCGCCCTAAGAAATTTATGTTGATTGGAAAGATTCCTTGGTGTAACTGTGTTCAGAGCACTGACAACCGGGGGGTGGGATTAGTGTAGTAATATAATGTATTAATTGCATCCTAGTTGCTCTGTTGTGTGACCTGTACAGATACGTTGTCTTGTATCAAAGTTTAATATAAGATAAATGACTAAAACACTGTGAGTGGCAATATTTTTTTTTGGTAGGTATCATCATCCTATATGGGATGATGTATGTATGCATGTGTTCTCTCTTTTGATCTTTCTAGGGTTTGAAGCACTAGCAGTGATATTTGCTGTATTATTGTTTATTTTTTTTATTAAGTTTACAAAGCTGGATGTAAGCATTGAAGGTTCTCAATGGAATTAAATATTAAAGTACCCTGAAGCTACTTTTAGTGCCACAAAATGAGAAAACTGAGATAAGAAAGAAAAAAACATGCTCAGCATGTAAATTTACTTTTCAAGTAATAGGATTTGGCTGGGAACCAGTGCGTTGTATTTCATTTTTTTTTCCCTTTTCCTGTAGTGTCTAAAGCAGTAAGAAGGTGCCAAAGAGATTTTTACAGTGATGCTATGCTATAGAAAACAGGGAAATGTCTAACTAAGCAGACTGTCGTTGACAATTGTGTGCTAAATTTCTAGAGATTTCTTGAACGGGGTTCATAATGTTAACAGCAGTTAGTTAAACTGCATTTGTCATTTGGAACAGACTATATCTGCTGTATTCTCACTACTCTCTTCCAGTTTCATGCATTTGGCCTGAATTTCCTATACAATCTGGGCAAGGCATGCATGATCTTGTCTCTGGTCTCCTACTGAGTCTGGTTTTGCTGTTGGACTCGAAAAGTATTTGATCACAAGCCTAGTTATTGCACATAGCAAAACTGAATAACCATGAGGAAACATTTCTTCTCTAGATGTCATGCCCCTGACTTTCCCCATGCAACATAAATTTTATGACTTCTGAATAGTATCCAAGAGCTTGACTACTGTCCATTCTACATCTCTGCTTTCTATGAAAGTTTCAATGTCTAAGAATTGTATGCAAACCCTGGACAAGTTTCACCCTGCCTCTGCCACATATTTTGTATTAAGAACCACTATAACCTACTTCCTACTAGCTGTTTGTGATTCATGTTCTTGCTGGAACTTGGATGAGAGATTTCAAAATAAAAATTGTAACTCACCATGAACAATGCTGTAACTATACAAGCAGGCACTGTAATAATGAGAATTTTATGTCAATATTCAGTATCAATACTACCAGTTGAATTTCCTATTGATTTTACTCAATTGTGAAAATTATTTTTATAGAGAAAAATAAGTAAGAATAAATAACATAAGAGGAGGAAATCTAGTGTTGTGTGGAACTTCTAATAAAGTTTATATCAATGATTTAATTTTTAAAGCTACTGGATAAATTCTGGTCTCACTTATTCTTCAGTCATCTCAGGCTCTAATTTCTCAGATTCATATCTGAGGTAATTCTGAGAATTGAGTTTTGACTGTACACTTCTAGATCTTACTTGTAGCTCTTTATTGCTTGTGCATTAGTTGGTGCCTTTATTAATATTCTTAGATATATAAATAAAATCAAGATAAGTAAAATGAAAGACAAGTATCCAACTGGATAGCACAACAAAGAGCACTGCTATAAATCTTAATTAAAGCTTTTCTTTTACATTTGTCTTCAAAATCAACAAATTAATCAGATAGAAATAGGACCAAGAAATATTGATGTGGTTTCTGTTAAGACTGAGTTAATTTTAGCATAATTTCTACTGAATAGAATATGAGACAAAATCCTCAATTTTTCTGTCTTGTTCCCATGAGACTAAGGATTTGGATGCTTAACTTCTGAGGTGATGAATACAATGCCCACTCTAAAACCAAAAGTGTTTAGAGTTCTTTTATGGACTGCTCAGGCAAAACCACCTCCCATACTCATTTTCTTCATTATTTTTCAGAAAGAAATCTGCAAATATTTGGTTAGAGTCTTATCTAGATTGTAGTGAGGAGCAGTAAAAGCAAGAGAGAATTTTCATTTCTGGCATGTTCAATGCACCTGAATTCCAAAATGCTGTTCTCTCTGCATAAGTGTAAGTTTCAAACTTAACTATCTGAGTGCTAATTCAATCCAATCTCTTGTAAGGGCTTTCAGGAAGGTAATTTTGTCTTTAATTTCTGTCAGTAACAAAAGGAGCGAAAGGCATATTGTAATGCAATGTAATGATACACTGATCAAAGAGTTGATTTGCATTTGTGCTTGGTATTGCAAAGTCCAGTGCATGATGTACATTCATTTTAAAATTGATAAATGTTAAAGGAACTGTAAAATATCTAGCCTTTCTAATTAATTGTCTCCAATGATCATGAATATGTTTTGATATTACTATTTTTTGTAAGATGTTCTTAAAAGAGTACAACTGTTCTGCATTTGAGAATATCATTTTAAATGTCCAAATAATGACCAAACTTAGATTGCTTATTGGTCCTTTCTAATGCTTCTCCAGTTGTAGTCTGTGACAGTAGACACTGAAGCGCCATAAAGAAATCAGTGTCTTGCTAAGCAACAAAGAAATGGAAATTTCACATAAGAACTCTCAGAACAGAGTGCTTTCATGTAGGTAAGATGTCGACCTGCAAACCTGACCTGACATTTCCTTACCCATGGAGCTATTAATGTTAAGCAGAAATTAACAAAGTCCAATCCTTTAGCACTAACCACATGTTCTGATATGATGCCTTCTGACATTCAGAGTCGCTTTAGATTCTAGGCAACCTGAATGGGCAAAGGCATAAAAAATGTAGCCACCTTTTCTCTCGTCATCACTTTCCTGTGATGTTTAACTTTAGAATAACACATTAAGGTACCTCCTGAATATTTTGTTGCTGACTGCACTTTTTTTTATCCCTGGAATTAAAGCCTCTGTAGCTGGCAGGTTGAGCAGATGCCTACCCAGCCACCTTCTCACTCCTCTTTCTTGATGGAACAGCAGGAGAAAATTACGTGGAAGAGCTTGTAATTTGAGATAAACACAAGGAATCCGCTTAGTAGTTACAGTCATGGGAAAATATATTCACCTTTGCAAAAAATTGATTTAATTTATTGTCAGTGAAAATATGGCTGGCTAGTAATAGGCAAAACCAAAAATTAAGACAATAACCTCTTTCCCAGGTTCAAATTCAGACCTTCATCCCTGACTGCTCTACCTCCTTACTTAATCTATAAGTGATACAGAAGGATAAGATTTGGGGATATATTTGACAGTACCTTCCTCTGTGTTTGCTGTGAAAATGTATTTCCTTATTGAAAACATTTTGCCCCTAAAATGTCTTCTGCAGACAATTAGGTCTTGGAAATCCCCTTCAAAGCTCATGTGGCATACTGTGAAAGCTATGATGAACTGTAGTGGTTTGACGTGAAAATAACATGGATGAGCTTGAGTATCATGTTGTTTAGCAAAGCAAATTTTTTTTTTTTTTTTTTCAAAAAGCATTTCTAATTTTTGCCATGTCTTACCTGCTGCTTTTGCTTTCCAAGTTCCCTCTTCAAGGAAACTTTTGTGGATTTATGAGTTCCCCCCTTTCTCTGCAAATCATGTTTTTCTTTTACCCTTTTATAGCTAAATCATAATGGCATGAACTGGTTTGTATAAAGTTAGCCTTGGAATCTTGATTAAAAACAAGTAGTCACAAAGAAAATCTGCCCAATTTTTTTTTTTCATTTGCTATTCCAGTGTGAAAATTTGAAATGTTCAGCTAGCCTAATACAATTTCTGACATAAGTTGGAATAGTATTTAGTACTGATACTCTCTTTTTTATTCTTTTTTATTTAGCAGTTGCTATTATTAAATTAGATGAGTGTTTCAAGAAGTAATAATTTGCAAGTTAGAATTAATCCAGAGCTCCTGATGTGAAATCAGAATTTCGTGATAGTTCAATTTCAGAGAGATAATTGGGTAATACTTATCTTGTATGTCTTTAACATATTTTCTGCAAGTCAGTGAGAGAAGAAAGTAATTGGTCATTTTGGCTTCAGTAGAAAGATATGAATATATACAATTTTTCATAATCCTAGTATTAGATTGTCAGGTTCTCATGGTGAGAAGATGTTGTATTTTTCTTTTGAGTTCCTTCCACAGGATTCAGTTCATGCTTATGCTCTCTGTCTTAATTGATCAGGCTTATCTTCTTCCCATGCACCGAATGCATTTTACACTGTCTGCTGTAGACACAATGTCAGTGACTTTGGTTTGCTTTCTCCACAGATTACCCATTGGTTTGTTTTTTTATATTGCCTCATAGGCCTGAAATTGACTATATGATCTCATATGCCATGTAAGCTTACTTGACTTGAAATCCATCCTAGAGTCTTGTTATTGTCGACAGGCCTTCTAATTCTCTGCTTCTACCCCACAAGTACCCTCTACCTTTTTAAACCATTGATATTTCATCATTAATGTTTAATAGCTTTGACCTCAAAATTGATTAAATTCAGTTGGCTTATCCTTTTCTTTTTATATGGGAGCAGATTTTAAGTTTATATTAAAAAAAAAAATTAAAAAGTTACAAATAGAACCTGATTTTTCTTTTCTTTTGTACTATTGCCATAAATGGGAATCAGTTCAACCAAAAAAAACTAGAAGTATTAAGAGACACAGACTGGTATTTTTCACTTAGTGAAGCATTACGGCTAACACCTCATTTGGAAAATAAAGCATCAAGAGCAAACTCAGCCTTTTTATTTTTCTGTAGAAGTAGTAGGTAGCATGGAAGGTTGTATAGAACACTTCTTTGATTTTCCTTCCTACACAGCTAATATAATCTCCCATTCTCCCCCCAAAAATATAAACAAACAATAAAAAATCCAACCCTCATCAAAATGATTTCTAAATATGAAAATTCAGTGTTGAATTATTCTGTATTCTGGGTAATTTCTTCCAGATGTCACCTCAGTTGTGTGAGAGTTATCAGCTCTTTAAAAGTATATTGAGGATTTTGCACTGTCATGCCTATTAAAATTTTCTTTCAGTTACACTATTTGAAAGATTAGAGGTGTTGTGTTACTATGGTAGAAATATATTTTTTTCACTCTGTTTTGATTTTAATTGTGTGTCCATGAAACACAATTCACTCTTAGGACTATCAGTATATAAAATTAAAAAATCTACACTGAGGTAACAGATGTACTATGCGCTGTCGTGATCTTATTCTTTAATTTTTTCTAATATCAGAAATTGTGAAGTTTTTTTAATTTTTTGAACTCTAGGAAAGATAAGAAACTATTTCTAGATACTTTTAGAAATAAATGGAGCTAAAAGGGTTACTAAATAATTTTAACTTTGCTTAGGATACTTCTCCAAAAGGAAAGACAAAGCTTTCTATTGAAATATTTTCAAATAGCAACATTCAAATGGTTTTAAAATATATGCTTATATAAGCATATATTATAAGCACTTATTGTGTGTGTTGTGTATGAATACCCATTTCTGATCCTACATGCTGACATTTGTTTTTTCTCTTAAGAAAAAAAAAAAAAAAGAAAATAAAATTTGTTGTAAATCTCCATGTAATATTAAAGCCCCACTTGGCTCATGCTGATTACTAGAAATTAAATATGATGGTAATCAACCTCAGCATTTAGTATTTGATATGGAAATCTCTGATTTCCATTGATTGCAGTGGAATTATACGTATGCTATTTACGCAATCTGCGAATAACTCAAAACCACTTTTTACCACTGGTATTAGTGTATTTTGCAATTAGGGTGTATCTTTAATCCTAGGTGGGTACAGAGCAGTTCACAAATTGCAAACCTAGTATAGCAACACCGATTAAGTGTGTGCTTATCTTGAAGCACATAAATAGTTTCAGTTATTATGACTGAGAAATAGCCTTGGTTTTAGGCATGTTGGTAGCAGCTGTGTCCACAGCCAGTGCTGGATATCTTGTGTGTACGACTAATCTCACTGATACCCAACTACTGTCAGAGTAGTCTTATGTGCTACTACTTTCTGTTTCTTTCTGCAAATTGATTGAAAATTTCCTTAAAAATTTCTGTCTCAGAGTCAGGTTGTTTAGGGAGTAGTTGCCTTTGCTTTTTCATTAGTTGTGTTTCCTCTTGTTCATCCAAAGCGTTGGCTTCATGGCTGGCTTCACCAAGGTCATACTCAACAGTTAATAAAAGAAATACATTTAGGTTTACCCAGTATATCTTTGATAAATGAAAATGAAAGAGTGAGGGGAAAATATATCTTTTGAGCTCTGCTAAAATAATGAACTATGTAGACTTTTGGTTGCTGTCATTCCTAGAGGAATGAACATTCCTGTATGGCAAGTTAAGTAATCCTGCTGCATTGATGCTCTCCTAAGTGTCATTTTTCAGAAACATTTTAGTTTAGTTGCAAATCTGTCACTTTAATACAGATGTTCTTTAATTGCTGAAATAAAAGCTTCTCCACTAATGCATATTTTCCATTTCTTTCAAAATACATTTTCCCCTTACAGATAATAATAACTGTTAACTCAGCAGGTAGATCACTCTGAGGTCTAAAACAAGTGCATCTTTAAATAAGACTAACAAAATTGTAAGAGCAACAAAGTGAATGAAGCTGAACATTAGCTGTAGGGAAGTGTAAAGGAATGTCACAATACTCAGTGGCTTCAACAGCTTAGAAACCCTCTAGACAGCTAAAGGATTAGGGAAGTGAGTATAAATTGGTGAAAAGTAGAAAAATACGATAGTAAAACCACACAAGAACCCTTGTCAAGAATAAATTTTACAGATTGTGATAACAACTTAAATATGCATAGTGCCTTCCAACCCCCCCCCATTCTGAACTGCTTTGAAAATAATGACACTGCTGAAAAGTACATAACAAGTGACAGCTTTCTAAGACGCAGTTAGGTAGAAGAAGCAAAGTTTTTGAACAAAACTTAAAATTGAACAAAGTATCTGAACTACTTCCTGTATGTGAACTCCAGACAATTCAAACAGTCTGAGTTTGGAATTAAACATATTACTGAAGGATTTTTCTACTCAAATAGTAATTCATCATAAAAGCATAAAGTGATTAAATATATCCTGTCTGTTTTGTACTATTGAGACATGTAAGCTTGAAATCAAACTGTAAAAATGAAGTATTGAAATTTAATTTAAAATTTCTCTCCTTGAAAATTACTACTAATTCATTTGACTTTGATAGAAACTTTATTTCCAGTTTTGAATGTTAATGAGATGTAATAAAAAGTTAAATATAGGCATGTACCTTGTAGGAAAAGAATCAGGAATAAAGGAAAAGCCATTTAGGTAATTAAAACACTGTAGAAATTTGGAGCAGGCTTAGTCCTCATTTTATGCTTTTCTTAGAATGCTTTTCTTAGTGACGTTGTGAGAAATGTATTTGAAAGAAGAAGGATAGAGTCACTTCTTGGCTTTTATTCTTTGCACCTCTCATTGATATATTAAAAAATTCTATAGGACAGAGATCGTGCTCTTCTGCAAAGGACTGCTGAGATTTTTTTCATACTTGTATTGGTAGGTCATTATGCTATGCTAAAATCTAGGATTAGAAACTGAATTTGGGATCAGATGCTGGCTAGGTCTATTGAATATTCTTGCAAACTTGCTAGTTTGCAAATGGTGGCTATCGTATGAAGGATGCATTGGTTCTCATGTTCATCATTAGACTAGAATGAAAATAAAGATTATGGCTAGTTTGAGAAAACTGCTGCTGAGGACCTCTGCTTATTAGTTTTCTTTAGGCTTACAGAGCTAAAATTATTTTTGATACCATCTTGAACATTGTTGATGAAACTGTGCTTTTTTAAAACTAAGATGCCTTCAGCTGTGATAAAAACTAGGATTATGCTGCTGTTAGGAGGAAGATTCCAGAAATTGGGGTATAAGCACCCCCTTTTTGTGCTGAGCCACAATGCCCTAAATTTTGAACAAGTGCTGCTATGAGGAGGAACAATAACTGATTTCTGCTTTCACTATGTACTTTCACTGTAACAGGCATAGCTCTGTTTCAAGTTTCCAATTAATGTAAGGGGTTTGGAAAGTAAGAATTTAATGATACTGTCAACTATGTAATAGAGGAAAACCTACAGGACTATCTACTGCTAGTTGTGTTGACTGGTTAAAGCTACAAGTCATCTTAGATTTTGTGGATAGAGGATTGAAAAACTCAGTTCATTGCAGGTTTTTGAAGTGTTTCGGGGAATAACACAACATAAAATACAACTCTTAATTTTTGTGTTATTTTGGTTCACTGCCATTTTGTTAAGCTTGAATCAGGGTTATCGATTGAGTCTTCAAACAGTCATGTGAAGGTCACGTAAGATGTATGTGGGTATGAAAACAGATTGTGTAACTTTATTTTGATGCAGAAGTGTGGCTGATGAACTCCAGTTAAATAAAGAATTATATTTAGTATCAGAGCACAAGGAATCAGTGACCAAAGCACCTGCTTTACAGTAGGACTGCCAGAGTGTTGAATCCTAGTCCTACTGAAAGAGCAAATATCTTATATTTCTGAATCAGGGTTGGAGATAGAGAAAATAAAAACCTAGGAGGTAAGTTTGTTGAGCAAAGGCTAGAAGAACGTAATTGTACTGTGGTGTAGATACGAAATGGAGAACTTTAGTTAAAACCGAAGTTACAATTAAGGCTTGGGAGAGCAAGCGTTTATGGACTCAGTGACAATTTCAGGAGAGAGTAATGTTCAACTAAGCTAATGTGGAATAAAAGTAGGTTCTTGCTAATTTTTTCCTGTAGAAGCCAGCACCTTCACAAACAGAGATAATTATTTAAATTTTTGTCATTACTGAATAGAAGCTAAAATAGTACCAAATGACCAATTAAAACCTAGATAAATTGCAGTGGTCAAACTGAAAATGTGTGTGTTTCTGCCCAAAAAGTAATATGATTATATGCCTAGAAGTTGGGTACAGCCCTGAAGAAACTTAAACAGGTGACTTTTTCAATTCACTTGTGAGCAACAGTATTTGTGCAGACTTCAGATACACCTTAAAATGATGCACTTGATGTCTTGCAGCTGTATCACTCTTACTTTGACTGTATGCGTGTTAGCCTTCATCTTCAAGTGACTACCAGAAAAGGAATGGAGAAAGGTTTGATACTTAATGTATATAGAATTTGCAACAGTGATGGAAGCAAAAGTGAAAGTGTAAGCTGAGAATTTCTCCTGTCAGGCTGTTTTACCTGGAGGAAAACACCAATGTATGAATTTCTTTGCAGTGCCTTACTAGTAAATGCGCTGAGACTTTCTTTTTTTTCCGTTCAAAAATGAAATATGTCTTTATAGTTGCCAAACCTTTGATCACTCTTCACTATGATAATTTCTGGGCTCATGGAGCTCCTACACAGATGGTAAAATAGGCCAATGTAGTATGTTTCCAAAATGACAACATTTCTCATGCTAGACAGAAGCACAGTGTGCCTCTGTGAGAAGAAATATCTGCCTTACTGTCACTGACTTTAGTTGACAGGTAATGCCTTGGATCTCTTTTTTTGGTCTTTGGGAGTTGATGTGCACCTAGAAAAGCAAAACATATACCAGCAATATATGAAGGGGTGTGATTTAAATACAGAAGTTGTAAGTTACAAACATGACATCTGCCTTTCTTGGCAGGAGAACTGAGAACCTGGAATGAGAGTGTTTTGGAACTATGGGGATTCATTTCAGAACAAGGTCAGAAACATAAAAGCAAATTACATGGGCCAGTCTGAACATTATTTTTCATTAAAAATCAGTGCTCAAGCTTACTGTTAAATGCATTATTATGACCATATGTTAGGACTAAAGCAAAACAAAATGCATTTGGAAGATGCCATTGATCTTTAATGAGTGTGCTGTCTGTGACTTAATGAAGCATACAGCTTGTCCAGTTCATGGAGTGGAAGGGATTTTCATTAGGGACATGCTGGCATGGCAAATGCTTGGTACATTTTAGCGTTCACATAGTTGATTTTACAGTATGGTTTACTGCAGCATTGAAGATGCCTCGACCTTCATAAGGCAGCAACAAGACAAGTAGAAGTTGAAAAGAATTTTCAAGGAATTGATTCACTTTGGCAACTTTATTGCTTTTGATATATTTTTTTTTTTTTTGTGGGAACGAGGTGCCATTGCTCAGCTTGTGTGGAACAAAATAGCATAATCTCTTCATGATATAAGCTTTTTTAAAATAATTTCTTCTGTAATGAAGGGTGCCAAAATGCATATTACAACACTCTTTTGAATAAGTAAATATTCACAAAAGTGCTGCAGAATCTGACCCTTCATCCTTTGTCTATGATGTGAAATTTTTTGACTCTCCAGGTGTAGATGACTTGCTTGACGTTTGCTCTTGATACCTCTAAGGTACCGGGGTGTGCCGAAGGGAGGTGTCAGTTTTCTGATGTCTTGCATCTTTGCACATTGCAGTCAGCGCACTGAGTAAATGGCCCTTTAGCAGAAGTCATTATGGGTGTTTCTGAACTTTTGCACTGCCTTATGTATTTGATCTGCAAACGTATAATCCACAGTGGAAGAGTCCCAGAGAATTTAAATTTTATTCAAGTACATATAATTGTTAAGCTTTTTTTGCTTTACTTGTTCCAGATATACCTGAGACATCCTAGATCCTTGCTAATATGATCTTATTAAGAACATATTGATCTGTTTTTAAGCTCTTAACAACATCATAGACACACATCTGTTTCTACTTTTCCCTACCTAATTTAACTCACCTACTTCTTGAATATTAAATTTTGGGACTTGCATCATGTCTTTAATATAATTTTCTTATTAATTGTGAACCTGAGTACACATCTGCATCTGTCAGACAACACCCAAGTTTTTCCTTACTGAATGTCCAAAGCCTGAAAATTATGAACAGAAATGACAAAAAAAGCAAAATTCATTTTAAACAACATACAAGTGTCATTGATTTTAACTGTTATTTATTGCAGCAGGCAGTGTCTTTTCAAAGAACTGTTGTATTAAGAATTCATTCCTTTACATTGGTAGACATGAAAAATGAATTGAAGGTACTGTACAATGTATTTTCAGTTAGCATAAAATATAAGCACTGAAATCATAACCAAGGGTAAGTTCTGTTTCAAAACCATGAAGTCTTTTAATAAGTGTGTAAGACAAACTTGGAAATGGAATTTTAAACCCTAAGCCGTTGAAAACTCTTCGTAGCTGTACAATAAATTCAAGGAAAGGGACTATTCATGTGTGTCCAGTTAGGCATACATATAATTTTTTTGCAGAATCAAGGCCTAAATTTGTCACTTTAAATAGCACTGGCCTATTTTACATACATAGATTAAAATGACTCTTTGTTTGCACCTCTTCACAGCTGGAACTCTGAGCAGGTCCTTGCCGTCCAGGTGCATAGGTGACCTCAAAGTAGTCTCCTCTGTAAGGTAAAAAAATAAAAGAAAATAGAATTGATGAGAGAACTGGGAAAGGGTGTTTAAACAAGATAACTGTGCTTGAAAAAAAGCTTCTAGATTTTTAGACACAATTAATTTTTTCAAAACCACATTACAATAATTTGAAAAGGCTTGACTTTCAGATGTAGGGTATCTCCGGCTCTCACTGACATTTAAATCTTTTCTGTCTATTAAAAAAAAAACCCATAATCAAATTACGTGCTGTTGTAAATTGTATACACAGATGCTAACATAGGTCCTTTTCATATTTTTATTTTTGAAAAAAAGGCAAACTTTTTTGTGTCCTCTTTGGTTTATTGCTTTAAACACTGGCACATCAGGTTAATCTTCTGTTTGCTCAGCTGTCACCTAAATACACAAGTTGTCTTAATTCACTTCAAAATAACATCGTACCTGACCACTTAAGGATTGAATGGCTAATATGTGGGGAATATTAGAAAAGGTTCTTCACCCAGAGAGGGATTGGGCACTGGAACAGGCTCCTCAGGGAAGTGGTGACAGCACCGAGCCTGACAGAGTTCAAGAAGCATTTGGACAACACTCTTGGCCACATGGTGTGACTTTTGGGGACAGTCCTGTGCAGGGCCAGGAGTTGGACTCTGATCCTGTAGTCTCCTCCAACTCAACATGTTTTGTGATTCTTTTGTTGCTTTAACTATTAATCATTGAAACTAATCAGAAAAATTGCTTGTAGCCCAAGTAACCATTAATAATATTCAAGTATAATGGGCCTGGAGGACGGCAAGACTGTAATGCTGTTCTCTCAGGGGAGGGAGGCTTTGTTGGATATAAGTGGTGGACTTTGTCAAAACTCCTACTAAGGAGGCCAAGCGTTCTCCACTGCTTTCTAGTATTTACATCAGAAGTTGTGGGGATAGGATAGTGAGGCAAGGTCAGCTTTATGGCATGGTTTTAAAGCACTCAACATCAGAAGCTTTGAAGTAAATGGATCTGTAAGTCTGCCTTTACAGCTGCTTTTTTAGTTCAGACTTAAAAAAAGCTTGAGATTTCTGCAAAACTTTTAGAAATACCTGCATAGAGGAAGCTTTCCTTTGCATATTAAATGGAGTGAGGGCAATTCACTCCATTATCTTTTGTCCAGAATGATCCAGACAGAGGGAAACCCAGCTTGACTTCAGGTGATGTGGGGGCTGTTTTCCTTTTTGCAGAGTCTAGCAGAGTTTGAATGGAGTGCAGGAAGGTATTTCTTCCTGTAGTGGAGAGGCTGTGTATACATTGCCTGCATAGCTGCTTAATGCATAACACATAATCCAGCTCAATGAACTTAGAGGTCTTTTCCAACCTAATTGATTCTGTGTTTCTGTGATTTGCATCAACTGCTGATGTTTCACACTGTCCTTACATAACTGAATTCTCTGAGTTGAAAGCTGGAAAGAGGATCGCCAGGATTTCCTTGGATCCCCATCCTGCATGTGTATGTGTCTGTTGTTGGAGTTTTTTTATGCTGATGGGCTGTTTTCAGACATATTCCATATATAGCTGACATCCTTATATAAACCAATGCTGACTCTTAGTGTTTGACTGGATGTTGCCCTACTACTGACAACTTCTAAAAAGAATAATGATGACACGTCAGAACTTACCGTTGTTTTTAAGACTTAAAATTGAGAAAGGAAAGGTGCTTGAGAGCCACATAGTAACGTTGTGCCGTAAGATTTTCATATGACAAATGTTTAGAATTAAAAATATCTGAATTTATATCATAATTTGTAGATGCATTGAAATAACAATGTAGACCTATTAGCTTCTAAGCCTCAGACTAGAGTTCTCAAACTAGTTCCCTAACACTGTCCGTTTTGTGTAGCATGATGAATAACTGAACCTCATTTAATCCACTATCAAATAGCTGTAGCTGTATTTCTTAATATGTATTGAACCTTTGGAATACTTGAAACTTTGAAAATAAAACTCTGCGTGAGATGACAGTTCTGACTGACTCATCTGAACAGAATATATCTGAATAGATATTGTTGTGTATTCTTATTGTTATTACTGTGCTTATGTTTTACACAGATATTGAGGTCAGTCCTGCTTCAAGGAGCTTGTCATCTTACTTATTATCTGTACTAAATCTTAGTAACAGAGTGGTGGGTGGTCCATTTGGAAATTAAAACTAACTTGAGAAATAACTGCATTAGCCAAACTTAGAGAGCCAGTCATGCAAGGAAAGTGATCTTACATATAATTCATTACTCCACACAACATATACCTTGAAGCTCTTCTTTCTTTTTTTTTTGTAAATGCTTTTTTAAGTCATAGCATGACTTAAAGGACTATGATGTAATCTAGTGTACATTTCTGCAGAATAATTTAAACAATTTAAATTTGAAAAATGCAGTTGTAAATTATGGGGTATTTAACACCTTTCTCACCTTGTATTGTATCGCAAATGAGATGATGCAATTTAAGAGGATGTTTTGACTTTACCAGTTTTGTTTCCGTAGGGGAAACTATTTTGATTGTCTTGCAGGGCAGAAGGAAAAGCTTGGTAGTGTATGATACTGTCTGTCCCTTACAGAAAAACCTCACTGAAACTAAATGCAATAAATCACCAGGCAAAGGTTGTCTGTCTTTGAATCATAAGCAAACTGTCTTGCTGTCTCCAGAAAAGAACAACCTGACAATCTCACAGTAAACACAGTGGAAGCTTTGCCAATAAAGCTTGTCACTGTTCTATAATATGATGGAGACATTAGATTACTGTCTCATCATAACAATACCGAAAAGTAACTGTTTTAGTCTGACATAGCATTCTGAGAATGAATTAGTATTATTTTTCTTAGGCTGCATGATGATGGTTTTGTGAAGAGGTAACACTCGCACTTTGTTTTATTTTGGATATGAGCCATTTGTTTCCTCTGTGTTTTGAATTAATATCACCTGTCAGCAAAGTCCACCGGAATTTTACTTACACAGTTAAAAAAACCCCATACCCTATACATTTAATTTTGAAGAGATGCCTGCAAAACTTTGCTTTTTGGCCTATTTTTATCTTTTCTTGTTTAGAAAACAAAGCGTTTGTGATGCACTTTCTGTGGTGCTGTTCATCCATTGTTTATTCCTTAGTTTTTCTCCTTCTATGTGTGTTTTTTTTTCTCCCTATATTTGCTGATCTTATGCTTTTTCTGTGTCACTACTATTTTTTGGCAGAGCCATTTTTAAATAGTCTTATGCTCAGGAAATATGTGTTCACGCTTTAAGGTTCTGTAAAAAATGTAACTATTCTTACATGCAGTAGAAAACCATAGAATTAACATTATAAGCAAAAAGTAAATTTAGAAATAAGATCCTCTGCTGTTGGTTGGGTCAGTGGAGTGTGTGTATGTCCAAGAAATCAGGTTCTCCGTTCCCTCAGGGAATAATTGAAAAAGGCAGCTGTTTCATACATAAGAATATTGTCCCTTCTTTCCAATGGACTGCTGCTGGCCAAATTGCTCTTTGGAGCTAGAGGATGGCAGCGACTGAAGCTGTTGTATGCTTTTTACTGATGAAATGACATCAAATTTGGTACACTTCACATTAGAATTGTATTAAAGCACCTACGTAATAGCAGCTCACAGCAGTGCCACAAAGCCCCCTAATCAGCCAAAATGTCAATGTAAGATGCAGAACTAATTTTGTCCTTGGAAGAAAAAGGCCATTCCCAATAAATCCTACTTAACCTCTGTGGCACTTGAAGCAGGTACAGAGAATTATTGCCCTTGTGTGGATGGAGAGCATAAAGCAGGGAGTAGTCTGAGTGATTTACCTGGCGTCTCGCAGCCATCAGCAGCACCACAGCTGCACAAATGCTGAGGAGTTGTGCTTACTGCTTTCCCATGCAGTAAACTGCACCACTGACTTTGAGGGAAACGGGAGGAGCCTGGTACTGCCAAAAATTATGATACTGAGGAGAATCTGAGTGGGAAAATAGAAACAATGTATGCTACAGCACATGACTTACTCAAGTTTAAAAGAAATATGATGGAAACCAAATAAGACAAACTAGTCAAGCATATTCTCCTTCCCAACATAGGTTGTTAGTAAAGTGGGTTTGCAAGGTCACTGCTAAAGGAACATCATTACACAACCTAAACAGAAAGTTATCTCTATCAGCTTATATTAAAAGTTCACCTTAAGAAACTTATGTACTTTCATGTCCTTAACAGATCAGAATATAGTCAGTAATAATCAGACTTTTCCCCCCTTTTCAGTAGCCAGAATGTGGCAAGTTAATCTGAGAGACAACAAGCAAAAGAAAACTTGTATATTGTTAGGAGTATCCCATAGAAGTGGTAGCAATGAACATTTAGTTGTGAGTTTTTTGTATATAACTCATACATAATGTGTTGTAGCTCTCTCTAAAGCCAGAGAAAGCATGAAGAGACATTGCTGGAAAAGATTAGGTTACATGATGCAAGGAAGGGAGCCTCTCAATAAGAAGCAAATATCTAGAGTAGATAATCTAGTTGCCTGTGTTAGAGGATGCATTTTAATCTTCAAATATTAGTTCATAACCTACAGTCCGGTTCTCAATGACCCTTTCAGCCTAAGTTTTCTATCTCCCCTGTGCATTTTGAGCTGTTTTCTTATTTCTTGGTATTGCTAGGTTGGTAGAGCTCAGCGTTGTTAAAGTATTTTCATTTTAAACAGAGTGTTTCTAAATGTCTCCAAGGGCTGAAGCATCTCATACCCTGGAAGGAAAAACATATTAAGGACTGCATGCTTCTCATTTTGCTCATTCTCTATCCTTTTATATGGGAAATTACACAGCTCCTTCAAAAGCAGCCTAGTCTCAGCACTAGATCAAATTGAAAGTGTCAACACAGCTAGGATGCTTTCAGCCTTATGTTGTGGATTCATGGCTACAGGCTGACAGATCTGCGGTTCCAAATTCCAGCATTTTGTGATGGACTTTTTTTCATTCTTTTCTATGAAGTGAAATCTTTCTTCATAAAGCAGGCCAGAAAACAAAGGTTTCCTGAAATTTAGTGGTGTAAGGAGAACTTCAGTGACCCGCAGGTTTGTTTAGCTCTTGTGCTTGGCATATATGCTTCAACTCTGCTACAAACCAAATGGTGATTTTTTTCAGACTTATCCTTACCTGAAAAGTATAACATTAGCTGCAGGGGGGCTATTTTCGTTCATCCACTGAAGCAAAGGTTTTTATGTTAAATACAACACAGAAAATAGTTGTCTAAGCCCTTCTAAAGTAAATGGAAAGGTGGATGCTTTTCCCAAGTATAATTGATCCAGTTTTAAAATACGTGAACTCAAGAATCCTTCACAGCTTCCTTTTTCCTTCCATTGATCCCAAAAAGGTATCTCTGTCAGTGGCTGAGATTTAAACAAGTAAGTCTTAGGCATCTAAATAAATTGTTTAAATCTGGTCAAGATGTGCCCACTGAAGTGTTTCTTTGGTTCCCCTTCTTCCTTAGAGGTTGCCCCTGTCCTGAATGCCAAAGGCCAGCTAACACAGAGTATTTTTATTGCCCCTGCCACCTCAGCTTTTTGAGGAGAAAAATGGATGCAAGTACATTTTTTGTGTGGTTTGATTCTTAACTGATCAGAAATCTCATGGGAAAAGGCTTTCTGAAACCTCCTTAAAATAACAAATGGAGCCAGAAAAATGTTGACTTCTTTGAACATGTTTTTAATTTTTTCTCTCAAGCAAGGAAAAAACCCTCTAAAACGGAACTTCTTAAATTTCAGAAAAAGGTTTAATTTGTGGTCTGTGATGTTCCTCACTGTAGCTGGACCAGTCTCTCCATCTCATGTATGCAATTGCACCAAATTTTGCATATTCAACTTTTGCTACAGGTTTATTAAAAGCAGTAGAAATTAAACTTTTTTTTTTTTTTTTTACTCTCAATCTTTTTGGTATTATATTAGAGTTAGAAACTAGTTAGCTCTCATGTTAATGTTATATCTGATTTATCAGCTTCATGTCTTGATGTATACACTGTTTAATTCAAGGCCAGCTAGCCTTTTTACTTATAGGCCTTTTTACTTACAGTAGGTTTATATTTAAAACCCTTGTAGATTATGACTTTGGTAAAATGAGCTACTGTGGTTGTTCTGGTTATTTATTTTACCTCCGTAAATATCAGAGAATATACAAAGATACTGTATTTGTATTTGATCTACTGCTGTACAGTAAGGTATTACCAAGGTGTCCAAGTGCCTGAGCTGTTAGAGGTTATTGTTTACCTAAAGAACACAGGTCAATTGATGAGTATATAGATAATACCCATAAAATGTATCTATAATGGGATATCAAAGTTACTTCACTTATTTTTTATACTTTTTTGCCTAATCCTCACAGTCAGTCCCACATATCTGCATTGTCTTCACAAGCACTTATAGATGCATTTGGAATGTAATATCGTTATCAGATGATTTTTGTTGTGCAAGTGTATTTTTTCTGGGATATCTGCTTGAAAGAGAGATGTTGGCAGACATTCATACTATATATTTCAGAGCACTGCACACTGATCTGAGTCCAGCTGTGCATCCAGCAGTGTCCTGATTCTGCTATATGCACAAGCCCTCTATTCCTGCCCCTGTTGCTGTAGAACATAGGTTGCTTTTCACTGAAAATCTAAGGGTATGGCCCTTAGACCATCCCATGTGATCAAGAATCTATGCTATATCATAGAAAAATGCCAAAGCAGCCCAAGAGACTAGATAGGTGTTATCACCATCACAAGTGGAGAATATCCTTATGTTGTTTCTGAATGCGATGGTAATTGCAACACTAGAACATGTTTTTAATATTGACCAGCCCAGATATTTTCAGTGTAACTATAAATAACCGATAGAAAGAGTTATAGTAGTTTTGCAGACTAAGTGGTCATGGGTAGTTGTTTAGTGGCTTATGCTATTTTAGACAATTTATAAACAATAAACTTATTAACTTAAGAAGTTCAACAAAATGTTATGAATGGACATATTTTATGCTGCAAGTTTAGCAGATGTTTTACTAGGAAAAGCGTGATAAGGCTAAAAAGGACAAGATTGCCATTCCTGCTCTCCTCAATGTACTGTGATAAGTACAAAAAAATATGCTGTTTGTTAGTTTTGGTCTTTTTAAGTGGAAACATTTGACATAAGCAATGTTTAATAAAAATGTGGGTTTCGTGCACTAATTTAACTCATATCAATTAAGACTCAGTTCTTCAGTGTTCTATCCACCCAAAGTAATATTCCACTGATGTTATAATTTACCTAGTAGTATTTCGTTATGGTGAAATAATTCCTTACTCTGAGAGTGGTAGTAGTAGTAGTATCTTAGAGCTGGTGCTTCTTTCACTCTTGGATGATTATGACAATAGTTTTTCAAGAGAGTAATAGTCTATTGCTGGGTGGATTTCCATGTAGGACAGGATTTATAGATTTTATATAGTTAAAATGGAGTTTGCACTAGAAAAATTGTGTTCCATTTGGCAGACATATTTGTGTTTGCCATCAGGGTATCTCACTTTTGCAGGTTCAACCATTTTGTAAAAATGTCCAGTGACAAAATACTTTTAGGTTTCAGTGAAGTTTACTGATATCACGAATAAATAGTTCAAATCAGACTTATTCAGAGTTTCTTCAAGAGTTATTCAATTCTTAAAGAGCTTTTGGGCCAAGCAAGAAGTAGGGTCCTCTTCAGAAGGGTATTCAGTCTTCGACTATCTAAATATACTGAGATGGGGAAAAATTTTAAATAAATATTACCAAGAACCTCGAGACAGTATTTTTTGCAGTAACTGGTTATCTCACAGTTTTATGCATTCTGCTCACCTTCATTTTAATAGTGCCATGAAGTTTTTACTGTTTCTGCACCACTGCTTGAAGGTCAATAAAAAGATCAGATAAAAGATGACTTTTACTTACCTTTATCTTCAGACAGATTATGTAAATCTGACATTAAGATGTGTCTTGTCATATAATATCCAAATATTCAACTGTATTTCTTAATATTCTTTAATGTTAGAAGCTTTCTAGTTTCTTTATTTTCAGATTTCTTTTCTATGGTAGTCAGTCCAGTAGCAGACCAGCAAAAAGTTTTTTTGAGGCAAAATATTCTTTGTTCAGAAGCAGCAAAAAGCTTTGTTGAAAGGACTATTAGAAAATCATATTATAGAAAAATATTTAGCCACAACTGCGTATTATATATCAGATTTTAGAAATAGCAATGTTTCAGAAGACAAAGAGCGAAGCGTTGTAATTGAAAACCACTGAAATGAAAAATATACATGTGTATATAACAGACTGAGCAGCTGGGAAGGAATAAATTCATAGCTTGCAAACTTACCAGAGTGAAATGAATTGATCCTATTAGAAGCAGAAAAGCATTAAATTAACAACACTTGGAGCAGAATTTTACTTGTGTGTGGTTTCCCTGGACTTTCCTGTCTAGCCTTTCTTCTCACCAAGGTTTCGCCCTGTCCTGTGGTAGGTACATTAAGAGATGTGATGCACCTGAGAGAAAATAAGTATGTTCATAGATTATTAGTATTCTTTGCAGTTGTTTCTTAGTAGCCACTTTCACTGGCAAAGCATAGGAACTCTGCTTTGGCTATTACTGACACTAGGTTAAAGTGTTGTGTACTCTTCAGTTGTGTACTCTTCAACTGGCTAATACTCAATTAGTGTGTGTCAGGCAGATAGGATTTGACACGAATTGCACAGTTCTGAAAAACTTTGCTGCCTTTGTTTATAGCAACCTGAAATTAAAATCCACTTAGATTTGTAAGTCAGTTTATTTTTAAAATCCTCTAATATAACTAATGCTCTTTGACTTCCACTTTTCCAGATGTTCTTGCTGCCCTTGGACACAGTCCAAGGATGCCTGTCACTTATTCAGACAGTTTGTACTGCATTTTAAAACATGGATTTCTCTTAAATTAGATACCTAAAGAAAAATTCTCACCTCAGTAAAACCAGTGTAAATATTTATAGAAAGATGCTGTACAGGTATTCTTTTGAATTTCGTAGTTAATTGTGTATCATAAAACTTGTAGCCAGTGCCTGTAGAGTTTTCCAGTTGTTTTTCTCTTTTAGAGCAGGTTAGCGCCTAAAGCTATACTTTTAACTTCTTTTGAGAATGACATAGATTAGAAATTTTATTCTTTTAGGCTTCTAAAAGTGTAATGGGTTAACCTTGGCTGGCCGCCAGGTGCCCACAGTCTCTTTAACCCCTTTTTCCCCCTGAAAGTCAGGCAAGGGGAAAAGAATACGATGGCAGACAGTGGGTTGAGATAAGGCAGTTTACTATAGCAAAAATTAAAGCAAAGCAAAGCGAAGCCCGCGCAAAAGCAAAAATACTAATCTAATCTCTACTTCCCATCCGCGGCGATGACCGGCCACATCCAAAGAAGTAGGGCTTCAACGCGTGTAGTGGCTCTCTCAGTAAGCCACCATGGGAGACTGTGCATGCCCTCCCCTTCCTGCTTCTCCCCAGCTTTATATCTGAGCTGACGTCATATGGTATGGAATATTCCTTTGGTCAGTTTGGGTCAGCTGGCCCACTTGTGTCCCCTCCCAAAATCCCGCCGTCAGTTGGGGAAGGGACACTTCAGTCCCAGTACTGTGCTCAGCAGTAGCCAAAACACTGGCGTATTATCAGCACCACGCCAGCCACCAATGCACAGCTGTATGGGAAATGGGCTCCATCTCAGACAGACCCAATACAGTCTAACTTGGTATACATCTTACATACAAAGTAATAAAGAACCATATAAAATACTACAGGTTCTGCACAAATGTCCTGCAGCTAACAGGAGGATATTTTAGCTCATTTGTTATTCACTGATATTATTAGTCCTTTACAGTAACACTGCACATCTGAAACTTCGATGTGATTTTTCTTAGACTTTCAACACTAGCTTGACAGAATTCATTGTAATTAGTACAGATAAGTCTATCTATGCACATTCTTATTTTCAGATGCCTGAAGGGGACTGAATGTTGAATAGGACCATATTTCTGTGTGCTTCCTCTTGGTTACACTGATTGAAATTTTGGTGGAACGCACCAGAAAGCAGCCAGAAACATTTGCTTTATAGCATATTACCTGTGAAATGTTGTGCAGTGTGCATGTAGTTCGTGTTTGGCACAAATGCAACATATCCTCTGATGGCAATACAAAAATACACTTCCAGAAATCGTGGTGCAAACTGAAAATGATGGGGCATTAAATACTTCTAGTCTCTAGGTAAGTAAACAGCTTGTTATGATGGAGAGAAGGAATCAAATAAAATGGAAACCAGAGCATCAGAAAGCACATGGACATATGAACTTGGACATCTAATTGCACTACATATCATTTTTCTAAAAATGAGCTGTACGGAGAGTCATCAGTGATCTGTAATACATTGAGCAGTCAAAGTGAGACATGCTAGACACTACACTGAATTCTACACATAAGGATGTTGGAATGATATTTAGTTGGAACATTTTTATTGCTTCATAACTGAATGATTGTGTACTTACTCAACTCCCAAGAGCTGAAGAAGAAATTTTAAGCAGCTCTGAAAAAAATATGGTGATAGCTATATATCTGTAAAAAGATTCCTTCAAACAGTTGTTTTTCGTCCAGGCTGTATCTTGAATATTGGTAAATGAACAGAAATTTGAGAAAAGAGCTATAGAATCTGAAAATTAAGTTGTTTTACTGATATACTTGAAATAGCTCAATAATCAGAAAAACTGAAGAATTAGAAGGTCTAATCAAAGGTATCTACCCAGAGACTTTCTGCATACATCAGAAGTTAGACATCATTGTTAGTACTTCGGTAAAATATCTGCTTAGAGTTCAGGAACCATAAAAATATTAAGCTGCATTAAGAAAGGAATAAAGAAAAATGCTGAAAATATTATAAAGATGTTGCATACATCACTGGTGAAGTATTTTTTTGAACACAGTGTTCACTTTTTCTGCCCCATGTCTGGCAAACTTTTATCAGGTAGGATAAACATGTAAGGGACACAGATTATAGGTGGTAGAAATCTACTAAATGCTCTTATTTTTCTCTTAGAAAATGTCACAACTTATTAGAAGATATTAAGGCTTTCTGGCATTGACTGCAAACGTTGGGAGAGTGAATACATTAATATTTAGTATCAAAATCACATTTTTTAAGAAGAAAGCTTTTCAGGAAAATATCAATTAGATTCCAGAAAATATGAATCTTACAAAATTGACAGTTGATAGTGAACATGAGCTACATAAACTCTTACTGTAACTTGGTCTTTTGTTTCTGGTACCTTATAATTTTCAAGTTAACTGAACACTAAAGATGAGAATTGAGATAGCTTTTTTTCCCCATTTCCCGTAATTTTAATACTACTGATTTATCTGTGTTCCTGTCTATTCTCACTTCTGTTAAGAAATGTTAAGTATCACAATAAAGACTAAGCAGCTGTATTTCAGATTGTGCATAGTTACAGCTAAATATTTTAGAGTCTTGTTAGAGGCCATAGCGTTGACATATTTATTGGAGAGTAACGAGTAATGTTTTCTTCTTCCAGAGCAATAAATACCCATTTCAAAGGTTTCAGAATTTTGAGCCTGCACTAAGTCAGCCACTGGTTTGCAATTCAGGAAATTCATAAACATTAAGACAGTCCTATATCTTCTGTAAGTCTAGCCCTGGGGCAAATTACTTTGACTTCTGTACAGCTACCTTAGGAATACTCCAATCCATAATATTCAGAACATTAACATCTCTTTGCTGTCTACTGGCTCTGGGAAATGTCCTGTGTTGTGAGATCCCAAATTCCATTTAATTTCACCAATACCTGAGGGGACTGGCTTTTTAATTACAGTTCTGGCTAAGAGGACATGGACAGGATGAAACTAGATGAATGATATTTCTTGGAAAATCAATGGGCTAATTAGAGATAAAAAGAACAACTCCATTTTGCTTTTGCTTTCAAGTCAAACATACTGCCCTTACAAGATATGACTCCTGCTTATAGACATGATTCCTTCCTTTATTTATGAATGACATTAATCAAGATGCTGTAAGACATGGCAACAGAAAGCAAAGGTCAGGGAAAGAAGACATGCCAGTTTTTAATTTTGAGGTCAGTCATTGTTCTTATGTGAATTCTTTGTGTTTCCTGGATGAGTCAATATTGTTATCTCATATTACAGAAAAATATTAGAATATTCAAGGAGGTAAATAGTATTTTTTTTTTCGTAGTGTAGAAAGCTGCCCCCTCCTCCCTTTTAAATCCATTTTTAAAGAGTATGGGGTTTTTTTGTCTGTTGATACCATTTTAGAAGAAATGTCTATCTGACTGCAGGTTTTCTATGGACAAAGTCTCCCATTGCTATGAGTTTCTTCCAACCAAGCGTCAATGCTGATTATGTATAAAAATCATTTCCCTTTTAATACGAGCTAGTTGATGTGATTTATGAGGCTAGTGTCACTGCATATTAAATGTATTATTATTTGAAGTTTCACTGCAAAACTCATAATGACTTCCGTAGCTGTTCACCGATTTGCATAGATTCAGTAGCTCTTCACTTCCCTGTTTGAAAATTTGCCAGTCAGTTAATCCAAAAAGCTATATTGCTGCAGTTTTTAAGATTTTTTTTT
Organism: Serilophus lunatus; assembly: GCA_013399895.1. Lineage (NCBI taxonomy): Eukaryota > Metazoa > Chordata > Aves > Passeriformes > Eurylaimidae > Serilophus > Serilophus lunatus. The sequence goes on from VXBA01002427.1 coordinate 598,296, forward strand.
ATTTTATTTTAGCTAAATCAATATAAAATAAAGTAAAATACAATATGGAGAAATTCCCAGATCAAATGCTCGGATCCAACATATTTGAATCTGTAGAACATCTCATCTCCATTTCTAATTGTATCTGTAATTATATATTCTCAGCTTTCTAAAATGTTACGTGCCTTCTAAGCTGTAGTTCAGGTCATTGTGACTATGCAGGTATGACTAAGTGTGAAATAGGCAGCATGACTTTACATACTGATTTCTCCCTCCTGTACCTCCTCCTTACGCAGCCTGACTGGCAGCCCTCAGGGCATTCTGTTCTTTCAAGTCTCCTTTTGGAAAACATTACCCTTAATATATAGTGAGCATCCTACATAGTTTGTCCATTCTGTTACTGCATTGGGACCCTCTAACTTGGATTCAGTTTCTGGCATTTGGTTTGCATAGTCTTGCATAGCTGCCTTCTCTATGCCAGTTAGGCTACGAGAATCCTGGAAAGTCTGAGACATTGGTAGACCAAATCAACACATCGAATATGGTATTTCTTTCTCATCCAGGAGCAATGAACCGAGTCCTTCTTGTCTAGGTTTCAGTTTTTCCATCTTTAAACTTGTTGCTCTAATCTATTGCAGCAGGCAGAGGAATGTTGTTAGTTTAATTACATTTAAAGAATAGCTTTGTAATCCTCCTATGATATTCACTGCAAGAACATCTTGTATCATTTCTTTTCCAAATATTTCTACCTTGTTAGTCTGGGAGAAGTTAAACAAATCATGTAACAAAAGGGAAAAAAGCAGTTAGAAAATGGGGAAAATTGCACAGAGAAGGATGGTAAGAAAGAGATTAATGAAATGAAAAAAAAAAAGGGGGAATATAGGAGAATGCTTATTAAAAAAAACTCATGAGGGTAAAAATCTGTATCTCAGTTTTCCTCTATGTAGTATATGCATTTTGGTAATATCTCTTAAAATATTCCCAGTGTACATAATCTGCTATACTAGAAATACAGCTAAACTATGATCGCATCTGCATTATATTTATATGTTACCTTTTATATGCCACACATGAAGCTCTTTAATAGTAAGGATAAAAAAAATTGTCATCGTGTATATTTTGTGTGGATAACTTACACAATTCATTCTTGAAATTCTTTGAGTGAAGCCAAATCAATGTAATTTTATTCTTTTCTTTTTTGGGGGGGTAAACTTTGTATGATATCATATAGTTTATGAATTGTCATTTTCGGCTTCTTAAGAGCACCAATGTTAGTGGTGATGATTTGCACTGTTTTTTGTATAAATATCTTCTAATGTCTCCTAAGAGATTTCTTCCATCTCTGTTGACTTAAGGCTATGATTCTAACAGTAAACAGTTTGAAGACTCAGAAATTGACCGCATACTTCTCTCTTAATCCTGTAGAAGGTTAGTCATACTTCTGTATCTGAATACTTTTCAAGAATGCATTCATGAATGTGCAAAAGTGTGTAGATCCACAGAATGTGGTTATCCAAAATGTTAGTGTTATTGCTGCGTTTTTTCGGGCTAGTGGCTGGAATAAGTCTTGAGGTTTTGCCCATGGGAAGCAATTTGTTTGACTTTATACTTACGGAGGAAAATGGTCTGCTGTTTTTGTAGCTGTTTATTTTCTGATGATCTCACATTTTCTATTCTAGATAGGTCTGAAGTACTTTACTCCTAGGTTCTAATTTGGGTTTGTAGACAGAAGACATTATAATAAATGTGATGTAATTGAACATCTAGACTGAAGCTGTGCAATGCTTGGGATCTGCTGATCATTCAGAATGTACTGGTTAAGTCCTTGTGTGGCTGAGTGTGGTCTGGGTCAATAAGATACTGTAGACTTTTCAACACATGTTTAAAGAGCTCTTTCTAGTCATCAGACTGTCTTACATGTTGCTCAAGAGGACATGTGCACAGGAAGGGGCATTGGGGAGGTATGGCAGCTATAGAGAAAGCAGAAATTTAGCTGTGAAATGGGGTTACGGGGCAAACCTGAAGAGCTCTTGCCCCAAGAGTGAGGCCTGGGCTGTCAGAATGAATGGTGAGAGAACTGAGAGACTTAGTTTTTTTGATTAAATGCTAATTGGAATACTGCTTTGTCAAAGCGAAAATAAGTTGACAGGAGAAAGCAGGGAAGTTCTAAGGAAGCAAAAATTACATTATATACATAGTAGTATATGAACCATTTGCAAGGGGGACAGAGCATACAACATTAGCAGCTACTCTGAAATCTTGACTCTGACCCTTTTAACTAGCATCAGGGAATGTTTAAAGAGTATCTGAGGTTTGAAGGTCACACAATCATGACAGGCATGTCAAAATATTTGAGAAATGGTGTATAACATGACAAGCAATTTTCAATAGTGACTCTTTGTCAGTGATCATGGGGGAGTGAACAACTACGGCATTAATTGTAGTTAGTAAGATTCATACTAATGCATTAGAGGATATATGCCCATATAAGTGTATACTATACAAGTGGTTGGCAAGTTATCTGTGCTTTTGGCACTTATGTGAAGAAAGGCCCTACTTCATTAGATGTGTAGTGAGACGTATGGTTGCCATGGGAACTGCTGCTCTACATGTTGTCAGTATGTGGTTATTGTTAACGTTGCACTTGTATTGAGATTTTAACACGAGCTTTTTTATTCTAATTGGCCTGGTTGTATGTACTTCTTCCTACTTAAAAAACAGCTCAGAACAAATGAGTGTTTTCATTGTTAGATGTTATCAGATCTGAAAACACAAGCAAAATTGCTTTCCATCAAGGCAAGGTGAGAGAGGAGAGCCACTGAGCCTTTCTCTCTCATTAATTTTACAAGAATGGAAGAGTAGTTTGCAATTAACACATGAAGACAGTGCTTGTTTACTTTGGTAAATCGTACTGGGTGCCCAATAGGTTAAATCTTAATACAATGCTTCTGTAGGCTGTCATGAGATAATATGTAAGTATGGTTTTATTAGAGAGCTTAGATAACATTTATTTTTCTGATCTTATTTTCACAAGCTTTTTAACAGACCTTAAACAGAAAAATCCATTTCAAGTAAATGGATTATAATGTTGAATTTTCAGGGAAACCTTGGAGACTTAAAAGGAGAATGGTCAAGAAACTGGCAATTTTGTATTCGGGGGATGATAGTAACAATTATGAATGAGTTATTCCAAAGGGATGGTAATCTTTTGTAGAAACTGTTCTGGTAAGCATCCAAAATTTAATTTGTTTGTTTTACTGGGAACAATCTGAAAATTTATCATTGTTGTTGGAATGCATTCCTTAAAATGATACAGTCAGGTTTTTGATGAAACTTTCATTGTTTATAAATCATTAAAACTTCCCTCTGCTTTCTCAAATATGCATCTTCCTAACTGTTCCGTGTGTTTGTGTATTGCAGATTAATTTAGTTGTATACAAATGCTTCAACTTGTTATCTAACATACAGGTTCTAGATGAGGACCATTAATAACTTTTTATAGACGGACCTATACATATGTTTGGCTGTATTTATAAGTAGCTGAAACAGTTTTGGAATTCACTGTGGCTTTTATTAGTGTTTTTAGTGGCTAAGGACAATTCCATAATAGTTTTTAAAAATACTTTCTTCGTGTAGTATTTTCTTTTAGATTTCTTTTCTTTATCAGAGGTTTACACTCAAAGAAATAAATTTCTAATTACTCAGAATGTAATGTTTTCCAGCAGGGAGGTAGTTTAGCTGTAGATCTAAACTTCCCACAGTAACTTGTTTCAATAGCACAGACCCCCTTAATTAAGAACAAAGTAGTAAATCTGTTAAAGTAACTGAGATGAATGTGAGTCATTCAGGCTTCTTGACAAGTAGACTTTAGAAAGGTTTTTGGACTGCGTAGGGCAGTAACGAGTTAGTGTTATGCTTGGAAGTAATCTGTTAGCTGTGGCTGAATGCCTTCTAATAATTTAAAAAACGGGAGATAAGATGTCATTTCATTTCTGATAACTAGAGGACAGGGGAATTTCCCCTCTTGCAGTTGATTACGACAGATTTCGATGTTATTTGGCCTGACTTCCTCCTCCGCTCAGTGACTTCCTAGCCAAGATTTCCATTAGGAGATCTGGTAGGCATTACTATGAGAAATGCTGTGTTCCATTTCAAAATGGTCCCATGGAAGCAGGATACTATGTGACTAAGTCCTGAGTTGTACTGACTGAGGAAGGGAAAGGTAGAGTTCTAAGAAGATATGGAGATTCAGTTTTAAAAGTAAAGCTGCTAGTTCAGATTTGAAAAGCCTGGGAAACCTGTTACCAGTGGAAATTTTGCTGGTAAATTATTAAAGTGTAAAGGATATAGAGATTCCAAATTAAAATGACACATGTATGATCTAAGACTCACAAAATGAGATTGTAATTATTTTCTGTGCGAGGTTATTTTAGAAAAATAAGTCTCTGTATTCTGAACCTCAAACACACAAGATGTCAATAGAATTGCACACCTGGCTGAGCCCAGTGCACTCTGGGCTCTTCCAAGGCTTAGTAAATTTTCTTTAAGAAATATCGGTGTGATATTATGAAGTGATAAAAAATCAATGAGGCAATGATTTCCCAGTCAGATGGAGTGCTTTGTTGTTAAATTATTTCTTTCACCTGGGGCTGCAAGGGCTAAAAAAGGCTGGAAAGGATTGCTGAGTGACTTGATGGAGATTTACTTGCTGTGATATTCCAGTGAAGGCTAAAATGAATCTGGAAATGATGTTTTTGACTACAGGAGGGCACCTGCAATTATTCAGTTTGCCACTCATGGAAGACATCATTGATTAAATTCCAAAGCCTCTTGTCTGTAGTAGTATGGCTGATCTTGGGGGTCTGCATTTTAAGAGTGCACTTAATGTAGCTTGCTTGGTTTGTTTGGTTTGTTTTTTTTCAGATGGTCACTGGAAATAGGGAATGTGATCACTGTTAAGAGACCTTCTGCCTGAATTAGTGGGGTTTTTTTCTGACAAGATAAAATATGAGATGCAGGTTTAAGAACTAAAGTAAGAGGTAAGTCTGTTTCCTGGAGCTTCTAGTGATAAGGTTAAAACTGAGCTGAAAGATAGACAAGGATTCCTCCAATTTCCATGTAATTTGTATGATTTGCTGCCAGTTGGGGCACTCAAAAAATTATGAACATGTAGTTAAAATCCTGCACCAAAAGTTTCAGAAGTGGAACAATGTGAATAGCATTGGCTTTAACAAAATGAGAGAAAGGAGTTTTAAGGGCTTTGTCTTATAAACTAGTAAGCATAAGAAAATGAAACATGTTGACACCGTCACAGAAACAAAGGAGAAACTGTTTACATGTGAGTGACTCCAAAATTAAGAAGGAAAGTTATTTTGTTTTCAATTATCAGTAAAAAATAGGGAAAAAAATCCTCAACATCCTGCTCCTCAGTAAGTAACTACTCTGAAGGGTCCACAATTTTATCTCAGTAAAAAAATATCTTTGAGAAAGAAGAGGTCTCATTAGAGAAGTTAAAACAGGCAGTATCATCACAAATTAATCTATATCAACAGACACCCTGGCATACTTACGTGAAGGCAACAACAGTCTAGATGGCCATGGACACGTCAAACGGCCTATGAAATCTACATTTTGGAGAATGAGTAGTTGGAAAAGTCCATAGTGGTGCATTCTTGAGATTGGTGGGAGAAGACTGAAAGCTTGAGAAGGAAACTGAATCTTGATATCTCATGTGCTGTGAGTTCTCCTACTACTGTTGTAAGATGAGAAAGAAGAATCATATTCTTTTTGGTTTTGTGTAGAAAGCAGTTTAAGCACCTGATTCTAGGAGAGGTTTCTGAACCTGATAGACTCTGCATCTCTCCCAAAGCTTAGATTCTAATGACTATTTAACTTGGCTTGAGAAATATAGAAGTCATGTTTAAATATCTCTATTTCTTTGTAAACTTGGCCTTGAGGGAATTAGATTTTGTTTTCTTTGGTTTGTTTTTGGCTGCCATAGGTGGTAATTGATTGCATGTTGGCTGTTGCTGGTCTTGTTTCAGAGTCCCGTAAGTCTTCCCCAGAAATGAGGTAGGACATGAACACGAGTGATATTCACCTTCACAAATTTGAATTCTCTTCATTGATCTAGCTCTGTGTTCTCAACGTTCATTGACATTTCCAGTTGTGTGAGGCTCAGGGATATATAGAAGTCGAGTGATCAGTGTTAATTGAGATAGACATGTTACTGAGGGAAAAAAAATAAAAATTCTGTCTTCTGCTAGTTCCTCCAAATAGAAAATGGTGACTTTGGGAAATGTTAGGGGTTAACGGGGTAAAAACTCCAACAGAACTTTGAAAAAATTATGTTTAAAAAACAACTAACCTATTATGTGATAATAGGTTTTCCTCTTTGCCAATGCTTGTGAATTGCTGCCTTAGGCTAAAAGACAGGAAGAGATTTTCATCACAAATCAACCTGGTTTTGTCCTGTAAAAGTGACTGAAGTACAATATGCAAACTTGTTTTAACTCAGTGTGAGGTTAAGTATGTAATGGGATACCAGAGGCTGCTTACAGTAACACAGCTGAATTATTTTCTGTTCAGTTGGATCATCTGCCAGTGATGTGTTAGGTTAAGAACTTTAAGAGTTTGTCAAAACACATTTTGGTAGTCATTACTTACAGAAATTTCAACTCCTTTGTGGTATGAATGCGGTGTGCTATGTGGTATTAGTGTCTCAAACTTGAAAGTTATCAGCTGCATTTGGAAAATGCTAATTGTGAAAACTTTTCTTGCAGCTGTTTGCATATGCTTGCAATTTAGAAATCATTATTTTCCTTTTCAGCAGCTGAATTCTATTAGATAGCTTTTTTGATGAAAGAACTTACTATAAGATACAGACTATCCTTTCTCAAAACATGGGATAATAGCAGTAGCAGAGAGAGTGCTGAAGTGCTGCCAGTGAAGTTGATGGGTCTGTCTTGGTTTCAGCTTAAGAGGTTTCAGGTGATAACTTACCAATGTTATGTTCAATTTCAATGTTTCTGAATTTGAAGAGCAACAAAAAATGAGAGAATATATTTTCTTCTCCTTTGTGTTCATGAAATATACCGAAGTAAGATCCAGAGAGCCCCTACTTTCTAAGAAACTATGACCCCAAAATGAATTGGAAGCTTACTTTGGCATGTCATTTGAGAATCTTTGTTACAGAATAATGGTCAGTGAAGCTGGCAATTTGCACCCTCTGTAGCAATAATAATAAATCTGTGTTATGAAAAACCTCTCTAGACTATTTTAAAAATCGAAATACTAATTGTAGGTTTGCAAATGTAGCTGTGATATATAATTTTAATTCACTCATGCAGTGGTCACAAAGGGAACAAAATGACAGGTGTTTAGGAAATAATTACATATATTTTTACAATTTTTGTTCTGAAAGGGCTGTTAATATTATAAAACAGTGAAATCCCTCATGCTATTGAACAAGTAATATGACAGAGGCTGAAATAAATAAATTGCTCTTGAAATTTAGGAAAACTCATGAGCACGTGTTGAACTGTCGAACATAACAGCAGTCTTGGTTGTGTAATAAAGTGCATAGACAAGGTTGCTTTCAAAAAATACATTGCTACTCTGAATCTCTGAAGTGTTTGTGTCACTTTTGTCAATGCAACATTTTTAGCTGCAATTTAGTCATAGAAAAAAATTCTCCTTGCTAAAGGTTTTTAAGCTCTGAAGTTCTACTTGAACACTGAAGGAAGACAAATTCTGTCTGGAAAGCCAATTTTTTCCTCTTGTTATATTTACATCCTTTCTTAAATGGTTATGGATTCTGAAAGAATCCTGAGATATATCTTACTATTTTGGGCTTGATGATTTCTTAGGACTGCCAGAAGCACATACTTACTTGGATTTGATTGGCTACCATTAAAGAGATTATACATCTCAAGTTGTGTGTCTTTAACTGGATAAACTGGTTTAACTTTGCATCAGAGGATCTGTGTGTGTAGATTTATGAAGAAACTTAGAAACTATGGAAGTTGATTTCATGGATAAAAAGGTTCTTCTCGCTTTCTGAAAAAAATATTGCAAGAAGCTGATGAAGAAGTAGGAAACACTAGTTCAAAAAGAAAATGTAAATTTTTATTTATCCAGATGACATGTGTTTGTTTTCTGCTTTTTAGTTCATTCGCATTTTCACTCCAGAAAATATAGAAATGAAGTGCTTCTACAGGAAATATTTGAAGAATAATTCTGCAAATATAAGGATATATTAAAGCATACAATTAGTCTTGGTATGTCTAAGAGGAACCAAAGTATCCTATGTATATATTAAGAAATGGTATTTATGGCACACCATGTGAGGCTACCCAAAGAGATTTGGTTTGCAATGATAAGTGAGTTTACAGGGCAAAAGGGCAATGAAAAGCTAAAGATTAAATATTAATCACAAGAGAAAAGAAATATGATTTCAAGCAAATCCAAACAGATGCTCTAAAGATTTAACCAATTTTTGACAGAGGATGGGGTCATAAAGAAAGAGAAAAAACGCTCTTCTAAAGTCCTTATCTTTAACTCTTTCACTAATGTCTGGAAAACATTTCTGAGATGATTTTTTTTCAGTGATAAGCAATCAGGGCAAGGTGACAAACTGCATTGTAAGCTTTGATATTGTTCTGAAATTGCTGAAGGGCAAATGTCTTCCAGTACTGGTGGGGAGAGTATCAGTCCTTTGTGGCAAACTGTTTTAGCAAGGAAGCTTTGTAACTTCATAAATGCTGAAGTTTGAAGATCACATGTAATCTTCAAACCTGAGAATAGGCAGTGCTTAGCTATTTTAACTGTTTGGTGGGGTTTCTGTTTTGAGTGTGCATTTGCTTGTTTGTTATATTTTCGGTTTATTTCCCCCAATGCAACACTCCAGTTATTTTTATTTCTAGCTTGGGCTGGATCTAGTCACTTGTGTCAAAATGACAATTTAACTCCTGTTGTACTGATTTCTCTGTACACTGTAACCCCCTCTACCTGAGTCTGCCTTCAGAACTACCCAGTTTCTCTGTTTGCCTTCCAGGGGTTCAAGGTCTTGGTCCAGCACAACTCAGCTGCATAACCTGGGGTCAGATGTTTGAGAAAATGAAATTTTGAGAAAAAGCTGAGACAGTGTGTAAGAAAAGTAGGAAGAAAAAGAGGTAAAATTACAGGCAGAGACAAGGATTTTTGATACCTCAAAAAAACTGAGAGGGGAAGAGTCAATGAGAAAAAATGTTAAGAAAATAAACTCAGGAAAATGGAGAGGCTAGTTGGAGGTCAGCAGATGTAGTCGTGAGCCTGTTGGATCCTTGGGGCCAGCAGAAGTGGTGGAGGGGTGGCATCTTGGTGGTACACGATACCTGCTCCAGAAACCAACCCCTCTCGCCTGAGTTTGTGTCTGTCTGGCAGGCAAAAACACTTTGATCCTTTTATCACGGTAGTAAGTAGGCCCACCTACTTACTTAATTTATTTATTAAGTCTTAATAAATAAATATGATAAATAAATAACAGCTTTATAGTTTTAAGCTCTCTGTGTACTGCTGGTGCAGTCTTTTTGCACATGCCTGAATAAACTGACACAAAAGAGGATTGGCAGCACAGTCATCCACTCACCCAGCAAGACAATTTCAATGAGTGTTCTAGGTATTTAAAGGGGGAAAAAATAATCTAAAAAAAAAAATTAAACATCCCCCCCCCCCCAAACCCAACAAACACCCAAACAAAAAACCCCCCTTT